>VXAZ01007218.1:692807-725012 GCA_013399875.1 Gymnorhina tibicen | reverse complement strand
CGCGTGGAGGAGAGGAGAGGGGGGGGGAGGGGGGGGGGGGGGGGGGAGGGAGTAAGGTGTTTTTAAGATCTTAATTTATTTCTCATTATTCTGCTCTGATTTTGTTAGTAATAAATTCAATTAACATTGCTAATTCTAGTCTGCTTTGCCCATGATGGTATTTGGTGAGTGATCTCTCTCTGTCCTTATCTCCACTCATGAACCCTTTGTTATATTTTCTCTCCCCTGTCCAGCTGCAGAGGGGAGTGATAGAGCAGCTTTGGTAAGTGTCTGGAATCTAGCCAGTGTCAACCAACTGCAGTCTGCCAGCAGTTTTTCAATCTTCCAGTATGGTTTTCTCAGGAGGGATCTGCTTTCTGCCTTCATGTTCTCAGACAATCTAACTGATGAAAATTTATCTTCAAACCAGACACTGTGTATTTATAGCAGAATGATGGTTTGCCTGAGCTTTGGCTGGCAAACTGATATCTGAATTCTCTTCGTTTTCCTGGACTTTCAGATCCTTCCCACATGATAGGATCTTCATTCTCACTTTTGATTTTTCATTTTGCTTGTACCTGAAATTCTTATTTCAGATCATCTCATTTGAACATTTTCAATCCCACTACTCATGCTATAATATATTAATGGAAGGACACATTTAGCTCCCCAGAGTTGTGGATTGGAAAAGTCTTGCTAGGCTTGCATCATTTCAGGCACAGGAGTAGAAGGCACAATCTGTACACCTGAATATGGCCACTAAGTAATCCACACCTTCTTTTGCCTTTTTATTACTCAATTTGAAGAAAAGGTGCCAATTACTTCTGTTCTTACCTTCCTTGTGATATAATAGCAGTTAAAAGAAACTGCCGTTATTGCAAGATTTGTAACATTCAGTATTTTTGTTGTTTTAACTACCAGTTATTCTTTGCAAGGGAGTAGATTAGTTCATTAGTTTAATTTCTATGCATAGTTTTTGGTTTAACTTATTATGCAAATAATGTCTGTTAACTAATAGCTTTATACTTTCCAGGGAAAATCTAGAATTTTAATTGAAAATTTGGAATCCTACAGTCTGCTATCTTGTATGAGAACATTTATTAACTGCAAAGCTTTCAGGTCTGATATCTGATCACTTTAATTGTCACTGTAATTGATTTTACCTTTGTCTTGGCATTGTGATTGCTTTGTAATTTGTTGATGATTAATGGCTGTCCCCTGGTTACCCTGCCCATCTAGGCCTGAGACATAAACCAGGTTTGCTTTGATTCTGACTTGTCCTAAAAAATGTCAAAAGCTATTTAGTTCAAATTTATCATATGGGGAAAAAGGAGACTCAGCACATTCACGTCATCCTCAGCCTCTCAGCTCAGCAGATGGAGAGCTACAACTGGCTTTGCAGAATGCCTGCTTTCTCTTTCAAACAGAGATGCATGGGGACTTAGCTTTCGCCGCTTCTAGGGTAGCCCACATAATTTACCTTGCATTTACCTGTGGCATGGTGGTTAACAAAACTTTTATGCACAAGCCACAGGCAAAAATTTGTGCCCTTATATATTTACCTAATATTCCTTTTCTTGCCTGAAGCTGAGATGTCAAAGTTGACAGCATAAAACCTGAGGCTAATTTTGAGTTGAAACTGAGATTTATCTGAGATTATGATTTTGTTTGGGGGTTTTTTTTGTTTTGTTTTGTTGTGTTTGTTTTGTTTTTGGTTTTGGGGTTTTTTTGGTTTATGGTTTTTTGGTTTTGTGTGTTTTTCATTTTTTGTTTGGTTGGGTTTTGGTTTGGTTTTAGTTTTTTGTTTGTTTTGTTTTTTTTGTTTTAACTGCAAGTGTAAGGATGAGCTTGTGTTTACAAATCAGTGAGGCTGCAGCAGATGAATGTACTCTGTTATCAGATTCTGGGTTTCCAATTGATATCTCTGGGCTCTAAATGTAAGGTTTATGGAGTTCTGAAGAGAGTGGTGTCTTTTTTTTCTTTCTGAGTCACTGAAATAGCCTATAATTTCCTTTGTGTTAAGAAAAATTTCATGTTTCTTCACAGGTGTCCCAGCTTTAAACTTTTCTTTCTTCCACTTCTTATTTCCATGTAGAAATTGAGAAAAATGTAATATCAGTATTCCTCGATGTGTGCCCTATTTTCCATCATAAATCGCAAGCTTAGAACCAGTTAATAATCTTCAATGGTAACTTTTCAGCTGTAGCCGTCAAAGAAGTTGCTGACCCCCAAAATGGACCATAATTCTGAAATAATTACTGAAATATCTGCTCAAGCCAATCAAGACACTTGTCAGTTTGTTAACATAGAAAGGGAAGAGATGCCAGCCTACTCTTGAAGGGCTTCTAAGATTTCACCACACTGACATGCAGTTGGATTTATTACTTTGCAACTTGGTTTGCTGAGTTCCTTCTCATCTCTCTTCTCTCTGAACGTGCTGCTAATGAAGGCAGGTGTGGTGCACGTGAACATGCTTTTACCAGTTGTTTTGTTACATTGGCATCAAAACACACAGTGAAGCCTTAAATATAAAACCCCACTAGAGACCCAAGCATTGCAAAACCAAGAAATTACAGAAACCCCCCCAATTCTTATCCTGTTAAATCTATTGGTTTTATTTGTACCAGTAGAGACCCAAATGTAATGTCTAAAGCACCAACTAAATGCAAATCAGAAAGTTGATGGATTTTTATTTCTAAATTATTTTGAAAAAATGAAACAATTCTACTGCACAAATATTTGCATTCAGCATAAAACAACAATGTTGAGAGTTCAGTTATAGGAACTGTCATAAGCCAAACCACCAAAGCTGCTGAAACTTTGCTGCTGATTCTCAAATGTAAAGTTTCTTCCAAGGGTAAAATCTTCCCCTAACAGCCTGTGCCAAAACTGGAGATGCAGTTTGTGAGCACAGACATGTGCTCAGGCTGATGTGAAGTTTTGTTCATACCCAGAAGTCTGTCTAGAGCAGAGAGAAGGTGCCATTGGGCTGCCTTTTGGGCTAAGGAACACCCAGTGGGTGCTGAACTGCCAGGATGCCCCAGCCGAGGCTATAAGGGGCCTAGCAGTGTCTGAGCAAAGCTGTGGGGTGTAAAATCTAAAGGCAATTCCTGTTGACTTCAATTTCCTCCTTCCACAAGACAATGATTCATCTGGGGACACCCACAACTAAGACCTGCAGGCTCCCACCTCTCTCCCATGAGTGACCCAGAGCCCTCTCCCCATGTCTGTTTGCAGGAGACTCGGAAATTGTGTCCCACACCTCTGTTTTTTCTCCACCTCAGAGACTGCCCACTCTCTGGACACTTTCACAGCTCTGTACCTTCCTCCAGCACAGAAAATCATTTGGGCCTTCCATAGCCATTTGAGCATCCTGCTTCTGTAATTGGTGGGGCAGGGAGCAGAGGAGTTGTATTGTTAATCAAATATGGCCAGGCAAATGTTGAAAAGCACAGATAGGTAACTGGAGCTATTTCTGTGTTGATCATTTCAAAACACACAGGAGGAACTCCAACCAAGTAATTGAGAAAAACTAGTATGAAACATCTGAAAATGGTGAATCATGGTATTCAGTGATTTTAGGAAATGGTTATATAAAGGGGAAAATCAAATTTCCCCTTATGAAATAAGCAAATCAATGCACTTTATAAAACCTGGAATTTCTTTTAAACCTGCATTTTAATGATGTTGAAATCTTTAATGCCAAATGTCATATCTGGAAAAGTGGTAAATTTCAAGACTGTATTAAAAACTTAGGGGACATTTACTTTGGAAATGATGTATGACATGACCTTCAACTCTTCATAATTTAATAAGAATGCAAGGCTAACTAATTAGACTTCAAAATGACAGATAAGTGCTAATTATCATACCTTTTGAATAGACAATAGAAGGTTTTAAAAATAAATGTTTTAGACAGGTGGCAGGATTTTGCTACTACTAGCAGAAATACAGACAATATCTGCTAAAAAAAAAAAGTATTTTCTCTTGGTCCCACCCAGAAATCATCCTCAAGATTTCTCTCTTTCAAAAGAAGTAGATGCAGCTCAGTCTGAGTCCAAGACTCAGTTCTAAAAGATATTACGAGAAGAAAACAATCTTCATGATTTGTCAATTCCCAGTTAAAATCTTACAGAAAACTTTGGGTTTATATTGTTATTAAACTTAATAGAGTTGGACTCCAAATATGAGGAATCTGATTTTTCAAAGTAATTTCTTTTTCAGAACAAAACTTCCTTAAGAAGAATTAGATTACTCTGCAGTTCATGTTTCTACAGATAAACTTAAAAGGTGATCATTCAGCTATTCACTATGATAAGTGAGTTTCTTGGTTTTATCATATAAGAAGACCTTATGTTCAGAAATGTATTTGTTAAATTTGGATAAGTGCACTTTTGGATTAAATTAAGCAAAACCATAAACTCAAAAAGAGACACTATCGAAAAAACCCCATCAAAAACCAAACCAAACAACCCCATTACTATTTCTCACATTTATTGGGGCATATGAGACAAGGAGAAAACTAATGACATAATATTCTGCAATCCTACCCTTTTGTAAAATATTCTAGTTTAGTATTGGGTTTGCATGGCAGGTTTTGGTACTGGGGGCGGGATGCAGGGTTGGCTTCTGTGAGAAGCTGCCAGAAGCTTCCACCATGTCTGACAGAGCCAATCCCAGGCAGCTCCAAGAGGGACCTGCTGCTGGCCAAGGCTGAGCCCATCAGCGATGGTGGTGGGATAACATAGGAAGGGGGGAAAGCTACAGTACATGAGAAATTGCAAGCAAAGGAGAGTGGGGTGAGAGCATGTGAGAGGAACAGCTCTGCAGACACCAAGGTCAGTGAAGAAGATGGGAAGGATGTGCTCCGGGCACTGGAGCTGAGATTCCTCTGCAGATCATGGAGATCCACAGGGATTCAGAGATTCACCCACAGCCTAGAGAACACCACACCAGAGCAGGTGGATGCCCAGAGAAGGCTGTGATCCCATGGGAAGCAGGCTCCTGGCAGGACCTGTTTATCCACAGAGACAAAGGAGCCACACTGGAGCAGGTTTGATGGCAGGACTTGTGACCCCATGGGGACCACAATGGAGCAGACTGATCCTGAAGGACTGCACACCATGGAAGGGACCACCCTGGAGCAGTTTGTGAAGAACTGCAGTATGTGAGAAGGATCAGTGTTGGAGAAGCTTCTGGAGGACTGCCTCCTATGGGAGGGATCCCACACTGGAGTAAGGGGAGAGTGTGAGGAGTCCCCCTGAGAAGGAAGAAGTGGCAATGTGTGATGAATTGACTGCGATGTCCATTCCCTGTCCTAGTGGGCTGCTCGGGAAACGTAGAGAATTTGAGAGTGAATTTCAGACCAAGAAGAAGGGAGGACGGGGGGAAAGGTGTTTTTAAGATTTGGGGGTTTTTAAATTTTCTCATTACCCTACTCTGATTTGATTGTTAATAAATTAAATTAATTTTCCCCCTAATCAAGCCGTTTTGCCCATGACAATAACTGGTGTGGGACCTCACCCTGCCCTTATCTTGACCCATGAGTATTTTGTTATATTTTCTCTCCCCTTGTCCAGCTGAGGAGGGGAGTGATAGAACAGTTTTGGTGGGCACCTGGCATCCAGTCAGTGTCAACCCACCACAGGGGTAAACAGTTGTTCTGAAATTTTTAGACTGCTTTGTCAAGTGAACAAAATATTGTTCTCCTGTCTTGGTTTACCACCCTGAAATCCTGTGATGACAAATAATACTTGTCTAAGCTCTTTATGAACAGAACAAAGGTTAGTCAAAGAGCAGAGATCAACAATTTTAGGGGGTTTTTGCTGTTGTTTTTTTAGAGGCTTTTTTTGTTGTTGTTATTTTTGAAACAAAAATTGGGTTGTTTGAAAGAATGATTTGTATTTACCTTTTGTCTTTCATTCTTCTAATGGGTAATTTTTGAATTTTTATTTCCTATGCCTTGCTCCGCACAGGAATTTGTCAGACTGGGCTGTTTGTATAGATATTTGCTACTCCACTACATTTTTAGTTTTAGGATAACCCCGAGTGCATATAAGAGGAGCAAAAAGGAAATAAATCAGAATGGAGTTTGGGAATCGGCAAGTGGTGGGTTTGCTACCACTTACTAGACTGACAGCCTGAAAGGAATTTGCTATCTTGCTTTGTCTCAAATTTTTTATTTTGCTACAGTGCTGTATATACAAAATGTATATACAGGAAAAGTAGGATAAGATAATATGGTAATACTCAACAGTGCACACAGGTTCCTCTATACATTTTTTATATTCTACAGTAAACCCACAAACCCATAAGCCACTAATGTAATATCTGATTTAGTTTTCTCTTGTAAACAAACTCAATTTGAAGAGATCACCATTGGTTTCTGTAAATGTTTTCAAAAGTCTTGTTCCTAGTGTATTCCACTCCTACTGCGCCCATGCAAACCTTTTTTTCATTTACCTTCACACTTGCTACTATCCTTTTCCTCTTGTCCAAATCTATGCCACGAAGTATACTGCCCACTACCTGCATCTTCTAATTTATTCCCATAATACCAAGTTTTTGCATGAAAAGGCTCTCTTTGGAAACCCACAAGTCTATTTGAGAACTCTCTGAGTATACATACACTGTAAAAGAATTTACTTCCTTGTTTTTCCCCTAATTATCCCAATCTCATACATACTGTGTTCATTCCTGTACTGCCCTTTGGTGTGAATCATAGAATCACAGAGTATTCTGAGTTTGAAGGGACCCACAAGGATCATTGAGTCCAACTCTTAAGTGAATGGCCTGTATGGAGATTGAACTCTCAGCCTTGGTGTTATGAGCACTGCACTCTCGCCAGCCAAGTGTGTTTCTGGAGGTTGTTCCCAGAACTGTGTCCTGTAGAGATGTTTTCTGATGCAGAGACCCTAAACGCCCCACGGTCCTCTATCTGTAGCCCAATAGTAGAAGAACTCTGGTTTAGAGCCCTGAATTGTAAACCTCAGGTGATTTCAAATTATTTCATCTTCAAAAGCTCACAGAAAATAATAATTAAAAGCTTTGGGTGACTACCTTAGGAAAAGAGACTTAAGCCAAGTACTAGGCTGTGTGGAAGTGGTCGGTCTTGTGGTGGTGCATCCCCCTGCCCTTCTTCCCTCATCCTTGTGCCTGATCTCAGAAGCTCCTGATAAGCCTTGACAGAACTCTCTAACCTGTGAAGTGTCCCTAGACTGTACCATGAGCCATGAACCTTGCCATCAAACTCTGTAAAGCCACATTTTCACAAATTCCTATTAATCCCTGTTTTTGCCAATACCTTTGACAGTGTTTCTTTAAATGGCCAAAACACTAATTGGTGACAAATCTCTCCAAAAAGGGTTGGACCCCCAGTCTGTACGTGATTGACTCTGTACAAGCTGGTCAAAAATGCAGATAACATACTAGAGCAAGTGTCTTTATCTGTGTAATAAAAGGCATTGCATCCAGCAGAAATTAATAAAGAAAATTTAGTGTGAACAAATAAAAACTCATGCAAAGTTAATTACCCCCCCAATTTTTCACAAACTTCTTTTGTGTGACTTCTCATCCTGCAGACCACTTCTTCATGTCACTATCATCATACTAAACACATCATGTTCTTGTCACTAATTAATTACTTTTTTCTCCAAGCTTTGCCATAAACTTTTGTCTACAGCACAATCCCTAGTTGCAGTTAACTAAATTCTTCTACATACATAAAATTTTGCAAGAAGGGTGTGCTAATTTGTGAACTTTAATAACACATACCTTAAATATCTTCACTGAAGAAGATATTTAAACCACTTTTTGCAATTAAATACATTTGACTTTATTATTATCCCAAACAATCAGAAGTAAAAGGAAAAAGACAAAAACAATCTCTAAAACCACCCAAAGATGTTATAAATATTTATTTTCAAATGACCTGTAAAAACAAATCAGCACTTAGTATCTTTAAGGGTCACTGCTACAATAAATTCAAGAGTAAATTCAATGAATTCAAGAATGTAGCATCCCACTGGAAACATACAAAAATACTTAATCCTCATTTGCTCATATAGAAAAAAAATTGGTGTTTGCAAGGGTTTGCAAATATAGGTTATTGCAAGAGTTTTATGCTTATGGACTTAAAGTCACTTATGGACTAAAGAACAAAAGAAGGAAGATTTAAGGTGAGTGAGCAAAATGAGATCACCATGGCAGAACAAATAACAAAGCAATACCTCTGAAATCTGCAGGAAATGGATAGAAAGGAATGAAATATTGGAAGAGCGATGAGCTGGATATGAAGGGAATGAACAACCCATAAGCCATCTTGAATTCTAGCAGGGAAACCTAGAATTAGAACTGCAGGTAGATGACTTCTGTAAAATATAATAAATTGTGCAGAGAAATGAAAAAAAAAACCCAACCATTTATATCTGGTCTTCTCAGTTTATGAGTTATTAGATAAAATTATATTATGGTTTGTAACCTAAATTTCTAAATATAGAAACTATATCAAGCTTAGAGACCCCCTCCAATAGGGATCAGTGAGATGGGACAGCACTCAGGGGAATACTCTGCTCTTGTTCCAGTCTTACACTTCTTCATCCAGATTTGCTAACAGCTGGTGCTGGAGATGTGGTACTAGGATGGATGGGCCTTTAAAAAACACAGTATGCTCGTTCTCATGCATTCAAGGGGTGCAATTTTATGAGAGTGTGTATTTTGTTACACTGCTCTGAAGGTAGCTTGCACTGGAATGGCTACTTGGCACTTGAGAGCGAGAGAAGTATATAAGCATAAAGGTGTGTTTTTACACCAGTATAACTGCATCAAGTGGAGAGAAGAGTGGTGAGAGCGTGGTTTTACAGTGTATTTAAACTACCAGCAACAGATTTTTTTCTGTTTGCAATCTGGGTTTAGACAAATGGAAATTGTTTCTGCAAACAGTAATTTAACCAGGAAATGTAACGTGATGTGTCACGAACAACAGCTTTCACAGGTCACTAAGCCCACCCGCCTCAGTTCCTGCTCTTGCATGTCGATTAAATCACCTGTGCTCTTTTGGGAGGTAGTATTTATCACCTCTGATGGGCATCTACAATCACTAGAGAAGCAGTAGTGAACACTTACAGCAAGAATGATAATAAGAGGCTTTTGGAGGCTAACAAAAGCCAGTAACATGCAATTTACTCCAATCTCATACTGCTCTTGGCTTTTGATGTCTGTAAGTCACAGCAGATCCTGCCTTTAATCTCTACATGTGTAGTTTTAGCAGCACTTCTCAGGGGAATATAAATTGAAAGGGTAGAAATGCAATACAGGCAGGGGAAAGAATCTGTCATTTACAGGCTCTCAGAATCCTGGGAGTACTAAACAGGTTGTTTTACATGAAGAAACAGTGCATGGGAACAGCTGGACCACTAAAAGGAGACCCAGATAAGAATTACCACATGGGTGATGTGTGAGCTGGCATGGGCAGGAAGCTGGGATAACCACAAAACTGCAGATGAAATGCAAAGAGTAAACTCATTTTTGTTTCCTTGCCAACTGTGGGATGCCAGAAGCAGGATGTGGACAGAGGCACACAAGCAGGGATGCAGGCACCACGGTCCATGCTAGAGATCACCCAAACTGCTGGTTCCTCCTGTGTATCAGGGATTCACACAGGTGTAATGTACCACTGTACTGTGATCCTTCCCACAGCAGGGCAGGAACCTCATGCATGTTCGATAGGGTACCTCTACATCTATCACAGGCCTACGTTATCTAAACACAGATGTTGTACTTGTCAAATATGTAAGACTAAACAACAATTAGTATGATGTATGTGTTTTTCTACACCCCAGCTGCAAGTCACTTGAGCATGTTTATAATCCTCGTCAATTTTCTGTTACTTTCCCACAGGTGGGAACCTGTTTTACCTGCATGGTGAAGTGGCATTGTCAGGGCACTACAAAGCAAGCAGGGGTTGAACTCAATTATTATTGCCTATGTCAGCATAGGACCCAAAGCTACTCCAGAAGTGACGTGGCAGGCCACAAACACCCTGGATATTCAGCCATTCCCAGGCTTTGCCATGAGTGCTGTCATCCAGAGGCAGTGGGATAGTTTAGGGTTAAACTCATATTTGCTTGGCAGATGGTTTCTTAATAGCACCAACACAATCTGTTGCAGTAGTGGCTGAAAAAGACGAGGGTCAAATGGAATTGCTGTCCTGTAAAAATAGCAGTGTCATGCACCAGTTTGTTAAGATGCTTTACTAGTGTACACATGTAAAACTAAGATTTTTTTCCCGTACAGAGCAGTATGGGACTATCTGGTAAAGTAAGAAAACGACATTTTGGGCCAAGTCAGGAACCAAAACACCAAAATTGCAATTTCAGAATAATATAATATTCCATATTGAGCGAAGGAAGAGTAAGTTCATTGTTTGCGCATCATTTCCCTTGGCATAATGTGCCAGGTTTAAAAATCACCTTCATAACTTTGCTTCAAAATCAGTTAAAAATACTCTTTTACTAAAAAAAAAAAAGAAAAAAAAAAAAAAAGAAAAAAAAAAAAAAAGAAAAAAAAAAAAAAAGAAAAAAAAAAAAAAAGGCACAATTTTGCCAGTTACACAATTTTTTCCTCTCTGCTGCTGGAGGCTGCACCATATTGTGCTGGTCCAGGGGGTCAGCAGTGCTCTTAGGGGGAACACCATGTACTCTGGCTCAGTGTGTGTTCCTTGGGCTCATAAATCTCATCTACCCAAGTGGCCTAACCTTTACCAATACAAGCATTATTTCTCAGAAATACGAAAACTGGTTTCAGTAAGAGCGGCTTCTGATTTTCACCACATAGGTCTCCAACAGAACTGTGATGACTAAATTTAGTCACTGAGGGCCAGGGCCTAATTTCTAGTTTGGCTGGTTTGATTCTGTGATCTCTCATCATAAATATTATACATCTTTCTAAGAACACTGAATACACCTCTTTTTGTTTTCGTTAGAAATATTTTACATATTTCAGTGTTTGCTTCTTTGGTCTGTGGTGTGGTGACGAAATTTTTCTGCATTCTCCAACTGATGTTTATTGAAGAAACGGTTACATGCAGTGGCTATTACAAAGTTAATGTTATATTACAAAGTATTTAATTTTCAAAAAAAAATAGGTTTTGTTTAATTGCATTTTATCATTTATTCAGATGTCATTGATGAAGTATTTACATTAGGAAATTCTTGTAGGGTACCTTCCAACCATTTTTATGAGTAGTTTGTCCTTCACAAATGACCTTAAAGGGTGGATGTTAGTTTGCAATGATGTTTTGATTGCATTGTTATACTGTCAACAATATAAGCTGGAATGCCAAATTTGTTATTTTTACATTTTTTAGTGGGTGCAAGAATCAATGTAGATCTCTTATGGCAGCTGAAGTGTCAGTCTTTAGTCTTGTGTTTAAAAACTTTCCTTTATGGATCATTCAAATGCTCCTAATTTGGGGAATAAGCAGTGTTTGCTTCTGCAGCTCTTCTCTGCCCTGCTGAAAGATTCAGTGATATTAATGTTTTCTGTCAGGAAAGGACAAGCAGGAAATAGCACCCAAAGTATGCAAATTATATTCATCATAACATGAAATCCATAGTGTTGTCTCAAAGAGCTATAAGGGACTCTATTTCTTCAAAGAGTATCTATTTGATTGCTAATAACCAAATTACAAAACATATCTAATAGCAGAGCTATTAGTGAGAATGGCAAGTGGTCAACAGTCCTTAGCATTAGGTTACAAACTTTCAGATTAGGTTAAAAAAGCCCTCTCTTAGAACTGTCTTAAAATACTTCAACCAAATCCCCCAGGGTGCTGAGCATCCTGACAGGTGTAGCTTGTAGAATTCAGCTGAGTCTTGTAGCTTTTCAGACCCTTGCCTTTCATCGATTTACAGGAGAATATCATCCATATTTTAAAAATTATTTAACCCATTACATTGTCCTGCAGATGCATTCTGTCTGTCATAATCATGACCCAAAAATAGAAGGGTGTAAGACCTTGCTGTGTGATCTGCCTCTGCTCCTTTTCTAAATAATGAATATTTGCAAAAGTAGTCTCATTCTTATTGACTAAGACAGGTTGTGGTGTTGTATCCCCACCCTTGCCTGCCCTCTCCACGTGGCTCCCCCTTCCCCCACCCCTAGTCCTAACCACTGCCTCGGGTTTCTCCCACTGGTCCTGTTACCCCAACTCTGCCCTTGTACTGCCCCTATGCTCCGAGACCATTCGGCCATGTGCTCTCTCCACCCCCCTCTTCCCCAGATAAGGGCTCCAAGCCATGTGCTCAGCCTCTCTCTGCCTTGGGGCACCATGCCATGTGCTGGCTCTCAGCCTTTGGGGGCCAGCACATGTGCTGGCTCAAGGCCTCTGGGAGTCACCAGGGAATAAAGATCTTCTGAGGTCCTCATGCAGGGAGCCTTCTCGCCTCCTTTATCATCATCGTGTTGTGGTGCCTGCAGCCTAACCGGGACCGAGCGGGCCGCCCAGGAAGGGCTACGGGAAATGGCACAGCTGTTCTCCCTAAGACACCCCGCAGTGCTCTCCGGGAAGGCTGTGGCTTGCCATGCCATCGCAGGAATCCACAAACCGCAACAACAGGTGGCTGAACAGATGAAAATAGACTGATGGTAACATTCTAGTTTAATGTTTGAAGCTGCTGCTAGTTGGACTTCCATTTTCCTTTTAGAGACAAATAATTTCTGGAATAAATGTACACACATACGTAAGTGTTATACAGAGGTACCCCAGTACTGATGCGTGATAGCAACAGCTCCTCTGGCATTACTGGATTGTGTGGTTGTCTGTTGTATCACGTCACCCTGTGCACCTTTGCAATGCCGCTGAGCAGAGGAATGTCTGTGAGCCTCCTGCTCCTCACCATGAGCCTCCACCTCTGTCTCCCAAGATACTGGTAGCAGGGAGGAGTAACCAGGTTTTTTTTTCCCTGCATCACCATGGAAACTCATAAAGATAGGAAATTGAATTACAATTTCTCCTCTGCTTTGACTGCTGTGACAGCACAGAAATGACCCACACAAACCTTCAAGTTTTGAGGCTGTTGGCAGGCTCTGGTGCTCATGTTGACCTCCACCTTCTGGCACTTGGAGCATTGATCCTGGTTTGTGGTGAAAGAGGACACTATTTCCGGACCAAGCTGCTGTCTGGCCTGCGTAGTGATCTAACTGACATTTACATTCCGAGGGAGCACATAAGGAACACGGTTGTTCTGAGAATAACTCCAGGGAATCTTCTGCAGCTGATTTGCTTCAAATGCTGGCAGGTAGAAGTTACGGTGAAAACCATGAAGGTTTACATGTATTTAATACCTCCAGAAAGTGTGACCATAACACAATCATGCCACGGAATATTGATACAGTGTTGACATTCAAGTGGCACTGCAGTAATTACCCTCCATCCTAATTGTTCATAAAGCTGTCCAGTAGCCAAGCTACTATGCATCGCTTCGCATTGATGCCAATTCACATGCACTGAAATTTTACTGTGGAAATTAGTGAAAAGTCTAATTTTGCTGTATTTTTAGCCTCAGAACTTGAATACCAACTAGAATCAGTGATTCAAGGAAATGAAGCCTGAATGTGTAATGTGTTCAGAGTTCATTCACTCCTGAATGAGGTAACTGAAGCTGTCTCTTCTAACACTGCATTAAACTCATGTGGGAGCAGGAGAAAAAACAGTGAAAATGGGTCCCCTTGAAGTGTCTGCTTTTTTATTATTTTATATGAACCTGTTAATCTGGAATAGCATTTTTGCATTTTAAACTGTTCTTAATGGATACATTGTTTCTGCTAAGACCCTTTGAAACACATAAATCAAACACTATAAAAATGAAGCTTTACCCTCAGCAAATAGAGATCTAATAAGTTTTGTTAGGTTCTCAATAATGTATTCCAAATAAATAAAAAAAAATTTGGGAAAATTATGCTTATTTTCTTTCTCATACTGCTGAAGTGTCCCTATTCCTTGTTTTGTTCTTGTACAGCTCAGGATGAGTACATCCAAGCAGTACCTGATCTGAAACTATACTTTTCCTCTAAAACTCTCTTTATAACTTGTCTGAATCTGCTAAAAGTCTTATTCTTCATGGTTTGTTTTTTTTCCCCCTAGAAACTGGCGAGTTTCATATCTGTTATTGCCTGAATTTGTTAGATTGACACAGGCGCTGTGCTTTGCCAGCCACTGAATATCACCTCTGCTCAAAAGCTCAAAGGATTGTACTTCTGATGCTTTGTTCACACTTGTCTTTCTAGCTATTTACAGCTCAGCAGTTATGCTGTCTGCATCATCAACTCTCCTCTTCTGATCTACATCAGTGCTCCTTCTGCCTCCTTTTTCTGCTGGCTCCTTAGTGCTCTCCTCCCTTCTGCCTTGAAAGCTGTCCTGTCCTTCCAGCATGCCTGGACTGCTTGGATCTGTTTGGTCAGCAGGGATTATCACTTTGTCAAAATGTTCCTTCTATCCTGCTGGCTTTTCTTTGGCACTTGTTGTCAGTTAGCCTTTTTTTACTGATTGTACCCTTGGTTTGTCTATGCTTCCAAATAGCTTAATCTTATGCATGTCATTTATATAGGGGTTTTTTTCCTTATTTTTAATTGAGCCTTTTATTTTCCAAAAACATTCTGCCTTTTTTTTTTAATGATTTCTTTCATGCTTTGTGCTGTCCCATTTTTCCCCAGTGAAATTCTTCTTTCATTATTTGCCCTGTTTGTGTCTTCTAGGAACTGTTTGTAACTTGACTGTGTTTCTTCCTCAAATATTGCTACTTACCTCTAGAGAGGTTCCTGTAAAGAGATTGGTCCTGCAAGGCACTGCTGGAACTGTTTGAACAGTTCTCATACAGCTTGTCAGAATGAAATTAATTTCTTGTTACATCCATTTTTTTTGTTGGAGTTTAGTATGAAATTCATATTTTTCCATATGTAGCACACAATCTTAGCTATATTAAGCAATTCTACAGACAATACCATCTAACACCTGTGTCACATCTGTCACATCCGTGACTCTGCCTTGTCTGGATTTGACTAGGTTGTCTGATGAGCTTTTCATAATGACCAGTAATCTCACCATGGTTTCTTGACTTTCCCAGTTATTATTTCCAAGACTGGCTGTAATGTCACATGTAAGGTTCATGTTTTCACTCATTTTCACACTTAGGCAACTTCCAGGTTTTGGAGGCAATCCTGGATCCCAAGGCACCTTGATGACGATTTGAACATCTAAATAGGTAAGAGAGTGATCTGATTGAAATTCCAAGGAGTAACATTTTGTGGGGGAGAGGAATACACTTGAGAGAGCTAAAAAGGATGCAGTTTGAAAACAGAATATTTCTAACTGTAGCAGTCTTTCAGAAAACAGGAAGTGATGTGCTATGAGACGGGATGGAAAGTTGTTTTTTTTAAGAAATACTGCACAGGCTATATTCATAATTAGCAGTAAATGGAACAAAAAATGATCCCTTAAACATAGCATTCTTTTCCTTCTCACCAGAGAAAACTGAGTGTTATGAATGAATGATGTGGGTTTAAATCAGCTCCTGTCTGTTGCCCAAGCCTCTGGCAGCAGGCAGTTGCATTATTGAGGTGGCCAGCACCCCAAAATCCACTACCATTTGTAAGTTCTTTAATAATGGCTGATTTGGTCTATTATAAAATGAATTATTTATTAATAGACACAAAACTAATAGACAAAGGACTTAAAACAGACTACTACTACACAGGGAAAAGATAAAAAACCAAAAGATGTACTAGTATTACCCGTGGAGTTAAAGGTACCATTAAATTTACAGCTAGCTGAGAAATCGTATAACTTAGGATTCAATGCTTCTTACCATCCAATTTTTGATGGAGTACACATCGAGGTCTTTTCCCTCAATTTCCAGAAAAGTAACCTCAAGACTGCATCCAGTTTTGGGGAGAAATCTTCTCACACATCTCCATGGAGTGTGTAAGAGACTTCTGCCTCTGTGATAGTTCTGTGGGCTTTTATAGACGTAAGAACCGTGTCTTTTGGTCAAGAATATTCCTTTCATCTCTTCCCACAGTTGCTTTCCAGACTAAGATGTGTATTCAGGGCTTGGTCCCAGACCCTCAGGAGCCTGGAGGTGATCTTGTGCTGAGCTCTCTGACCTCCTGCTGAGCTCTCTGGCTCCTCACTGGGTTATTTGTCTGGCCTGAGTTATCTCTTGCATGTGCACCAGCCATGAGAGAGGGGGAGACGTCCTGCCACACTGAGAGGAACAGGTTTAACATGCTTCATGTCAAATATTTTAAAGCAAGAGAAGAAAGCTGTAGTTGACAGAGGCAAGTTCTTGTGGGCATTCGTATGTCCAGGCTGTGTGCAATGAGACATGGGAGCATATTCCAGAAAATGGAACAACAGGAGACCAAAACTGCATTTGCCTCCTTTAATCAGGCTTTGAACCAGAGCCTTGCTCATTATCAAGCCATTCTTTATATTCACAAGAGACATGCTGTGAACAGAGATGCCTCTTAGAAATCTCTCTCCCACTTTAGTTTTCATTTCTTGCCAGTCGTCGCTGCCAGCCTGTCCTGTTTAGTAAAGGATTTCTTGCATTTCCCTCACATCTTACTCTCTTTACAGCTTACTGTAATCTGTAAAGGACAAATTTGTTCTAAGGAGAAGGAAATGTTGAAAGCCAGCTGTGTTTGCAATGTTTCCTTTTTTCCCCTTAATTTGATAAATGACCTTAATGTTTACCTTCTGTTTACAGAGCTGCACTTCCCTATGTGCTACTGCTTCCACCTACCCAAGACCATTTTGAAGCACAGTCAGTACTTACTTGCCAGTGTTACTGAGTATATTCAATTAAATACCAAGGGAGACTCTTCCATGTTGCTGAAATATTACCACTGTTGTACTTTAGATAGTTCTATGGCCGGCTGTTACAGGAGTGAAAGGATTTCTCGGGAAGAATCCTGTTCTCACAGAACAAGGAAGATAATAACATATGATGGTCTTGCAGTCATGAATGCTCATCATCAATATGAGCAAACTACAGTTACTATTTTTGTGGATAAAACTATGTATAAGAACAGTTAGGCATATGCAGAAAGTATATAACATTCACCAGTGATTATGTTCAAAAACAAAAATGTACACAAGGTTCTTTAAAATAGGAAACATTTCCATGCAGAGTACTTCATTCTCACCTAAAAACAGAATGGCAACTTTAAAAAATAACAAAGCTGTCTGGAAAATCAGCCTACAGTATTTTAGCTTCAAGCTGCTGGGTTTTTTTTTTCTTTTAATCTGGGCAACTATTTACTTCACAGGTGTTTCCAGGAACATTCACAAAGCTTCGAATACCTCATGTGAAGCTGATAAGAAACACCTCTGTAGAGAGAGCTGTATTTTTGGAGGAAGTTATTGTTTGTTTTATCTGGATCAGCCTCCTTGAAGCAGTCCAAAAAGTCATGCACATATGTAAGTAGAAGCAAGGACAGACAGACTAGTTTCACTATTTTCATGTGCTCTACTTCAAAAAAGTTTGTTCATTTTTTTAATGTATTGGTTTTTTAGGCTACTGTGTTGATGGAGATTTATCTAGAAACCATTCTTAGAGTCACCCTGTGATGCTGCTTCTTACATGCATGTATTAACCTTTTAGGAAATATATTTTCTTCCCTGTCTCCCTCCATTCCTTTCTTCCTGCCTTTCCTCTTTCCTGCCTTTCATGTTTTCCTATAAACCCACTTATAATCATTTAGATCATTATTTTTGAGTGAAGTAATACTGTTGTAGGGAATAGATAGAAACTTCTCCTGAGGGCAGTGATATTTCCACAGAATGGGTTTATGCAAAGTCTAAATTTGCAGTTAAAATTATATATTATTGTAAATATTCTGCTTTGAAATACTAATTTTAGTGAAGATTCTTCTAGTAGTAAATCAGAGCTGAGTACACCATCAGCATTTATCTCCCAGTTAGAGAAGTACTCCAGTGGATTGGGAAAGGACAGATATCGTAGTACCTATCTGTAGAGAAGTAGATTCCAGAGAATTATACAGCAGGGACCCTAAATTCCATGCTAGAAAGCTTTTGGAACAATTTATTAAGCAATCGATTTGAAGGTACCCGGAGAACAATAAGGTGGTAAGAGACAGCCAATATGGATTTGCTAAGAGCAAATAACAACAAACCAGACTAATTTCCTTCTTTGACAGCATAACTGGTTTAGAGGATAAAAGGAGAAGTAGAAGATGTGATAATTCTTGACTTGAGTAAGGCTTTTGATGATATGCCCTATGACACTTCCAGGGAAATATGATGAAATTGCACATGATGAAATAACAGTAAAGTTGCTGCACAAGCGGTTGAAAAACTGTAGTGGGATGGTGGTTATCAATTGCTGCCTGTCAAACTGGAAAAGTTTATCAGATGCAAAAATCCTAATCTGAAGTACAATGTGAGTCAATATTTTCACCGATATTTTAGAGTGCTGGAATAAAGAGAAACCATTTATTTTCAGCATCCTGGAGGGCCTTACAAATGTCTTCAGAGGCATGAGAAGAAGTTAGCTCAGCTGAGTAGTATGAATGATGCCATCTCCTCCTCCAACTTTCCTCCACATCTTCTGCTATTCAGTGCCTGTGATGGCAATGTATATTGAAAATGAAGTTCTTCATTTAGTAATATTTTTCATCTTTCACACTCTCTTTCTCAACAGTCTTCACTAGTTCTGTACATTTAAGTCCATTCACACCTCTATTTAAAAGGAAACCTGGAGCAAGCTGTTTTTCTTCTTTTCCAGTGCTTTTCTTTACCTTTAGATTTGAGACATGAATTGACATAAGCAAGATGAAATCCAACTGCAAAATAAAAAAATTAAGGTGGAAATTGAATGAATGGAGAAGGTCCTTCTATGCAGGAGCTCCAGTCCTGTATGTGCATGTACAAACCAGTCAACAAAAAAAAAACATGGCAGGTACTTTTCCAAATAGCAGGAAGATCATACTCTAAAGTATTAATAAGAGTATCATATGCAGCGAGATCATTATTTTGCAGTAGCAGTGAAAGACCCCTTACATGCTAGATAAAAAATTTCTGATAACAGTAAAATAGCTTTATATTTTATGTATCATGTGAGAAATAAATCTATCACTGCTATTGTTTCATGTGCATTGACAGCCAGTCTCATTGTAGTCTCAGGTAAAGTTCTGTGCCAATTTTATGCACCATATTTTGCGATGGATGTATTCAGTCTGGAAAGAGTTGGGAGAACAGCTAAATTTAAAAGATATGACTACCAAGGAAAGATGGAAAACCTTTGGTTTGATGAGTCTGTACAAAAGACTTTACAGAGAAGACAGATGGGATCATGTGTAAAACATTTCTTATGAAAAGACAGTGTCTATTGGTCTCCACATCTTTTGAAAGCAGGAAGAAGAACTAATTTGATTTAATTGACAGTAATGAGAATTTACATCAGAATTTTTTCTTGAATAAAAACCATTACTCTTTTGAAAAACATGCATAGGAAATATGGGAAATCCACAGAGCTGTATATCTTTAAGTATGCACAGTTGGAACCTGCACCAGCCACAGTGATCAGGATGGACTCTTGACTTCAGTTAGTGAATAAAAACTACTGTTTGAGTTACAACTTGCCAAGTTAGTCCTTATTAAACACAAGCTAGACTAGGAACTCTAAGTAAGGAATGCTTAGATCTGCCATATGACATGAAAGAATTTTCAATTTTCTCTCCATTTCCCTCTGCCTACACTGGGAGGGGGCAGGGGAGCTTTCCTCTGGTCTTGTTCCCAGACTAGAAACTTCCAGTAGATACCTGCTTAGCAACATATTTTCTGTAGTCCCTTCTGGCTCTCCTGGAAAGTGTCCTAGTTACTTCTCCTTCTAAGGCCCAGCTGCTGTCTTTTTAACCACTTGTTGTCTGGAATCCTCCATGTTGAGCTCATGCTGCAGCCTCTCTAATGGCCATGCCTTTCAATCCCCATGTGCTTCCATGCTACACTCAGACACTTCTCCTGTCTGATCATACCCAATTTTTCCAGGGAAAAAACTTCCCCTCCAGACACTCTCAGCTGACCTATTTTAATGTCATATAACACACAGTGAACTCTGAAGAATGAAACTGTCTTCAAATGATAACAACTGAATAGATAAACAGCTGTAGGCAGGCATCAGATCAGTTGATTCTGCCAGAAATGAGGTGGCGAATTCAGTGGTCTCTCCCAGAGCTCCATTTCTGAGTGTTTCTGGTTGAAAGAGCTTAGGAAGCTGCAGCCCTCTGTCTGAAAGCAGAGCATGTTTGCGTGCAGCTGCAGTTCTCTCTTTGGGCTCACGGGCATGGTGCCACGTTACCAAAACTCTTAGACTGCAAAGTGGACTCTGCTCAGATAATGTTCAGGGCTATGCATATTGAGCTGATGGGATTATTCACTTGGTATCTGTAACCACAGCCTGCAATTTCTATGTCAGCTTTGTATGAAATCTCTGAGACTGTCTCTCATTTGCTCCTTGTTGGTGTCAACAGGTGTTTTTAAAAAATATGAAAGCTATTAGTTTTCCGATGTATTTTCTCTCGTTCCCCCATTTAAAAAATCATTAGAAAGCCTTTTGGTGATCTGTGGCTTGCTGGTGAAGCCATCCTAGCTTCTATGACTATATTGTATAGGCAATAATGGTCTTGACAACATTTGAAAAATGAAGCTTCCTATGAAAGGCTGTTAACTTAATGACAGCATTTAGTGTATAGTTTGGATGAAAAAAGTCAGACTCTTGAGTTTAGATGGATTGACCAATGCTACTGAACACATTTTAATGTTGTTGTCCTTGTTTACACTAGGGTCTCATGCTACTTGAATGAGTAAGGCAAAATTAAACCAGTGTAATTTCCTAAAGTAGATGAGGAATTTATACTTCTGCTTTTATTACATGTTCTGCCTTTTCATGCACATGCTAGGTAAGTCTATATTAAGCTATTAAAGCAATAAGAGAGAGTAAAAGAGACAAATATTATAAGCACTTTGAGAGCATTACATGATTGGGGCTTTTAAAGAACAGAAATGTTTCAAAGGTTTAGAATATGAGCACATTGCTAAGTGCCAGTTGCTGTGTGGAAACCCTTCATGTGCACATGCTCAGCCTTCAGTTACTGGGAGGCAACCCAAGCCACGGTAGCCTGCTTTAGTTTTTTGACATTTGGCATGTGTACGGGAGCAGACACCACTGACTGCTCAACATGTGATTCCTTGCCTAGCAAGTTGTGCCGGAAATTCACACAGATCTGCTGTGTCTGTGTAGAAGCTTGATAGCATGGTCTAAATCAGTTGTGAAACAAAACAAATGAACAACAAGAATTTTGTGAAACTACTCAGCAAAACTGTCCTTACAACATGGAGCCTTATATTGGAATAAAAATGTCCTCCCTGACACCGCGTCAGAAATACTACTGGTCCTCAGAAAGATCACCTCAAGCCAGTACTTCTCCTCTCTCGCTCTCATTTTATAAGTGCAAAGGCCACTTACTTACACTACTCTCTGTGCCTAGTAAGATTGCTTTAGAAGTAATAGTGTATGAATACCAAAGACTACATATGTGGTGATGTTATCTGGAGGAAGACGGAGTTCACAAGCCCTTGAGCAACCAAGTCCAGGTTACTGCCTAAGTTTTCTTGCGCACTTTTTATTGCCACCTGTTGAACACATTTTATTTCTTGTCTATTGAATCGTTTGCTTTCAATGGTCTTTGTACACTGCATCTTTTCTAGAACAGAGAAGAATATTCACATCATGGACTTGAGTTTCTATCTGTAGCTCCTGGAGCTAAGAGGAATATCTGATTGTGCATCTGAGTATGCATTACTCACTTTGGAAACCAAGACATAACTCAATTATAGTAGGAGTGTTTGCTCTTCAAATACCCTCCCAAAACTCATCTCCAGAATGGATTGGTCAATTCCCTGTTGTGATCTGCAGAGAATCCATGGCCTCAGAGTCTGAGGGAACAATGATCTTCATGGGTTTTTTTCTTTTGTGCAGTAATTGCTAAACATGACCTGTTAAAGTTATATCTAAATGTTTGACTATGGTTTTATGAAGTATTAATGATGTTTAGCAATTATGAATTAACTATGATGAACTCACTTTTAACTGCTCAAGTCCTTTTAAAGAAAAAAATTAAATTATTTCCCATAACTCTTGAATCCTTTTCACAAAGGAAAAATTGATTAATGAATCTTGAACATTTTCTAGGTGAAATTTTCATTTTACATTTGTATTAGACAATTTAATTTTTAACCTGAGAGCAGGAAACAGGTTTGAAATCAATGTATTCATACTTTAGTTTACAGGCAGGTGCACAGTAGGCAGAATATTAATGTGTTGATATATCTATCATTCATCAAATCTTACAGAAGTATAATGTTACCATTGTTTTGTAAAACAACAATCTTTGTAGGAGGTGTCTACTCTAAGTGATTTGGATAAAGTGTATGAATTTATACTTTTCTCTCTACAGCAACCTCCTTATAAGCGTGAATTCTGAATTCTCTTTCACAGTTCCTACCATATAGCATAGGTCTGCTCATCTGCATGACTGCCTGTCTGCCTGCTTAACATTTATGTTGGGAGAAACATTTTTGTTGAAAATATGTATTTTGCAGGTGTTTTCCAAAGTTACCCTTTCTGTGTTAACAGCACTGTGGGGATCTATGGTGGTGGTGGGTGTTTCCTTGTATCTGCTATGGCAGTCCTTTCTTGGAGCATGAGCTTTTGTACAACAGTGCTTTTGCCTAAGACAAAATAGACATAGATGGGAGATTTCTGAAGTCCTGCAACATCATTCTGTGTCTTCATGTCACCGAAAGTGTTTTCTGTGCCTCTTTGGCTACCAAATTCAGCAAACCTGATTTCATACTGGATATGGAGTGCTGACTTGCAGGTGTCAAGTGAAAGACCCAGTGTCTGTGGTGGCTCCTGGAACAGAAACCTTAAGACAAACAGAATAAATACACCAAAAGGCATACAACTAGTCTGACCTCTGCAACTGACAGTCTGCATCTTAGAAAACTTCTCCTGTTCTAAAAATCACCTAAATAATGGATTGCCTCCTCTCACCTTCCACCTTCTGAAAATCTCCTTTAAAAGAATTTTTGTGTGTGTATATATGAAAAATGTGTGTATACATTTTATATTATATAAAAGCAGTGGTACTTAAAACAGACACTTGAAAGTCACTGTTTCTTTTATAGTGCACAATTTCCGTAGTGGCAGCTTGGAGTGACTATTGTGCACTTCCAATTGTGTCTTTGAAGAGTTTTGTAGGTCTGGATGTCTGATAGCTTTATAACCATCCTTGCTGCTGAAATCTGTGCTTTTACATGACCTTTATTGTTACATATTATGATAAAGTAAATTCTATGTAGAAAATTATAATTGTGAGCAAATTATAAGGTTGTATTTGGTCTCCCCTCAGAAAAGGATAATAGTGATTAAAAATTTCCCCTGATTTTACAGAAACTGGTATTGATTGCCTAGACTATGAAGGCACGTTCTTTATCATTCCAGTTTCAATGCATTTTTAGAAGGGAATGATACAAGGTTTCCTTGATGGTTGTAGTGCCTATGTGTGGTATTAACTATGTGCTGTAGACAGTATCTGTTTCTTCACCACCTTCTGTTATAAGAAATCCTTACTTTAGAGTATTTTCAGGTCATGACTAAATAAATGAAGTGACAAAATATTTTGGGCACTTTGGTGTATTTAACTGCTTATCTGAAGAAAATTTAGAGGACTTCAATACTGAGTTATTCAGAGTTCTGTCTAAAGACAGGTGGATAGAGAAAACTCAGATTAGTTACTATTCACCTGTCCTAGGTTACACTATAGATGTATTTAAGTATTCTATTACCACCAGCTGTGGGCCATTAGCTGTTATCACCTGCTAATGACCCACCCCTGATAACAGACAATGAGCCCTCAAGAAACCCCCACGTGACTCATGGACTTATCTCATCCTACTGTGAGATGCTCCACCCAGGAGGGAGGACCCAAGCATTCCCACCTGGATATAACCTGCCCTCAGAACTGCCTAAGGGAGCCCTGTCTACTGGGTTACCAACGGACAAAGCTACCACTGGACTTTCAGCTGGAGACCTTCCGTAAGATCATCACTCCAACTGAGCTACTTCATCTGGACTGCTACCACCACTCTAACAGGGTGTCAGGTTGTATCTGACTTTGTCAGTGCTTTTCCTTATATTATTTCACTTGTTTCTAATTTTATTTTCCCATTAATTTAAATCCTGACTTGTGATCTCCCACTGGTTTGTTTTCAAACCAACACATCAATCATAAAGGAAGAGTACTTCTAGTTGTAGGCCATTTTGAAAGTATGATATTTATAATAAGTAACTTAGAAATGCAATTCATTGTGTAGCCATTCTTTGGACCTTGCCTGTTAACCACTGAACTGCATCATCCAGTTCAATATTATACATTCCTCACTACATATTTATCATAGTTCTGAGTGATTTAATGTTTTATGCCTTGGGGTAAACTCCCAATTCTCTGTGCAACTTTTTGCCCTATAAGTTTAACTGAGATCAATATTCTGAACATTATTATAATCCTCCCACTCGAGATAAAATTATTTGCAGGAAATATTTCAAATATCAAGCTATAACTCAAGCTAGGTTACAAGTGGGGGAGGATGAGCTGCAGAAAGGATTAGATCCGTGTCAAATATGCAAGAAGAGGCTGAAAAACAAGCACAAATCATTGTAGACAAAATCACAGCATGCTCCACACATAAATAAAACACCAGACACAATCCAAAGAAATACAACAGGGAGTTAGTTGAGCTCAGAGTTAACATTTTTCCAATTAGACACCAGATTTTAGCAAAACACTATTCTGACCTTTACTTTTTAATTTAATCATTTATACAACACAGATTTCCAAAACCACCATGTGTTAGGGGTGGTGTTAATTTTTTTTTTTTTTTTACTGTTTAGATATACTGTGAGCCAAAAACAACTTAAAAAAAAGATAGGAAGAACAGCTTTGAAGCATCCTGGGAAAGAAAGATGATCAGCTGAGGATTGGATTTTTTTTTATTGAGGCTTCTCTGATTTGATAGCTTTATTTGAAGTATCAAGTAAGGTCACCAGATGATGGATGTATCACTTCTTAGTTAAATTTCCATATTTATCCCATGTAAGTACTGTATAGGTGTCTGTTTGGACTGATCTCCCAGAAATATCTCAGATCTTTGTGTGTATTTGAATACACTGTCTGACCTAGGAGATTCCCTCCACTCCAAGGGGACTTCTCTAATATGCCCCCTGTCTGCATCATTTCTCCTTGTACTGCTGCTGAGCCTAGTGTGCCATGAATAATTCAACCTTCCACACCTTAGTCCTAAGGAAGAGAGAAATTTATAATATTTCTGAAAGTTTTGTTCTTCCTACCACTGTCATTTCTCAGGTTTCAAGCCTCTTCTAGCTGCTCACACCACGATTTTCTGCTGACAACCCAAGGATGTTTGTAAACTGCTCTCTGAGTTGTGGTCTGCAGAGTCCCTCAGCAGCTGAGGATGTCATCAAAAGTGGGAAGGAACTGTTTTCAGCCCACTGGTGAAGTGCATGAGGTAGCAGTGACGGCAGCTCTTAGCTCTTTGCCCTGAGAAGAGCAGTGTGTAGTGGTTACCATCAGGCCACCATGTTAGTGCATACTGGTCTTACACCAGTCCTTTTCAATCCTTTTCTTTTTGTGACATGCAGATGATACATAGAATACAAAACTTGTGCTTCTATAACCCTCATGTATTATGACCACAGCATCTTTTTGGTTCTCTTTCATTTAGAATAACTTTTATTTGTTTTCCATAAAACTTTCAATAGTGATGTGTTTCACAGGGACCTGTTTGTTGACCAGGGGTTTCAAGTTCTTCTGTCATTGAAACAATTTTGAGAACCATAAGGAATGAAGAGGTCTAGACACAGAATAAGCTTTGCTGCAACAAAGCAGAAATTGATAAGTTCTATCACTGAAAAAATAACTTTATCATAAAATACATGACAACTGCCTGAAAATTGTTCAGGACTGCATAATTTTTTTTCTGTTGTGTTTTCTCCCAATTAAATGCAAGCATGTATTGATTTGTGTGTAGGCGTGTGAATATTTCTCTTCTTTTACAAATACCTTCTATAAATAGGTTCTTTAAGCAGGTTTCTACCATGTGAATAAGTGGCTGCCCTCTGTGTAAGACTGCAATTTCCCCAGAAGTCTTTCCATTCAATTATTTAACCTTGGTAAAGAGAAAAGATTGATATAGTTAAGGTTAATGAGCCAATTATTTAAAAATACCAGCCATCAAAATGCTTTATTCTAGTTAACTATGTACACTCATTATAGTCATCCCAGCCTTCTGTTTTATTGCTGTTCTTATTGATGAGCCATTATCAATAAGGGTCCTAATTTCTCAAGAATCAAGATATCCCAGACCACCTCAAATGTCTGGGTTATGATGTAGTTCAAACTATGTGTACCCTTTTGCCATCCAACTACCTAGTCACCTAACTAATTGTGACCTCCTCAAGCAGAGAAGAAACAAAGACTTTATAATAGGAAAGTGCTCAGTTTCTCAGGTCTTGGGAGCAGTTTTTTGTCTCATGTGCCCCTGCCTGCTACTGCCATGTCATAGCTCTCCCCTCATTCTCCCTCTTTATTGCTCCTTCCTAACTCTTACATCTACACACAAATCCCTCCTGCCTCTTCTGCCTAGGCAAGCAGCCTGATGTGCCATGGCTAGTTTGCAGGGTGAGAAAGGTAAAGAGAAGTGTTCCAGCCTTTTCCACTCCCTCATTTTCACTAGGCTGCTAATTTTCATGACTTTTAGTAATCTCCCAGACTTTAAAATTCCTATGGCTCTGTCATCTTAACTTGAAAGTGGCTGCACATTGAAAGTTACTGACATACAGAGAAACCAACAAAAGATGTATCTGCACACATGTATACATGTTCATACATACCAGCTCATACACAAATGTGATTGTGTATGCCTCAAAAGAAAAGATAAGCCATTGGTGAATTCTTTGGGTTACTGGAAAGCAAACATAACCTAGGAAGACTATATTGTCACTTTCCAAGTCTCAGATGTGAAAAGACAATTAGTCTCTTAGCCCTTATACAATTTCAGCATCTCTGCATGAAGCAAAAGACTAACATGAGACATAAGTAACACATAATAGACAGACATAACTGAGTAGAAAGTAATGACTAGAATGAGAAGGAGTTATATGGATGCTGTCTAGATGCTGGCTTTTGTCACTAAAATACAAAACACTTCAGAGGAGGCAGAAAGAAGGAATATGATGGTGGCGCTTGCATCAGTGCTGATGCATAAAGTGGATGTATCCTTGAAAAGTCAGAAAATCCATTTTTCAGCAGAAGGGTTTCTCAGACATACTGTGAGCTAAAGAGTACTGGTGTAGAGGTAGGTGCCAATTTTTCAAACTCACATTTACTAAAGTCTTACAAATTAATCACAAAACATGAAGTACCAGAACTCTGCAGACACTTGCTGACAGCCAAATGAAAATTGGTTTTAATGTATTAAATTCTATTAAATATCAGTAGTTACATTAATACTTTTTTACAAGCTACAAACCTTATCGTTTTTTCAGTAAGGGTTACTAGATTTTGCTGTCCAAGATTTTTTTAAAAAATGAAAGTGACCCCACGCATATGTTTTGAACTTTTTCTAAATTGTGAAAGTATTAGTCTCAGGTGAACCAAGCCGCAAATAGAATAGCTAAAATACAAATTCCTATTTTATCCTGTGTTTGTTTACTTCACAGAAATGAAAATACCAGACTAGACAAATTCAAAGGGACTTTTGTACAAATAGCTTTATTGATTGCCAAAAAGCAAATAAACTGGAGAGTAGAATTCCCTTCAGCAAATGACAAATGCATTATAAATCTCAAAGACATTTTTCATCTTGAAAGACTGCAATGTAGCTCCTAGGAAATATCAGAGAATATTGATCAAAGTGTTTTATCCAGTAGCATGTTATTTAGCAACAAGTAAATTCTAATCTGCAATATTTTTAAAGTAAAATTTAAAAAGCCTTTATAGAGGTTGCACTTATATTCCTTGTTTTCCCTCTTTTTCTTGTGGTTATAATTATTATTGTTTCATAAGGATTACTGCATTACTGTTTTGCATTTTGGTTACTTCAGATTTCAACCATTCATTATGTTGTTAATTTTTCAGCTATAAAGTCCTATAGTATTATTACTCTGTAAATTGGTAAATTGTCTAATATATTTATATTACATGTATTACTGAAGAAACAATTGGATTTTAATTAAAAAATGAACCCCCCCAAAAAACCACCTCAAACAAATGAAAACAAAGGGAACAATTCTTGGGATTTTTTTCATGGGATTTTTCTTAACAATATTTACTCCAGATCCTTTTCAAGGACAGATTCCATATCCTTTAGGTCTCTTTCAAAGAGGAGCTTAATTTTACATCCATGTCACCATTTGTGATGACTGAGTATCTGGATAGTCTAGTAATTTTCAAGCTTTCTTGGTCTGTAATATCTTCCATCTGAGGCAAACATAGCTAAGAATAGCCTTGACAGAAAATATAGATAGGGAAGGAATTTAAAAACAAAATTTGAATTTCTAAATATAAATATCGTATTTCAAAATGCAGGCAAAATTTGTATTGCACTTAAAAATCTCAGCTTGCAATAGCAGATTCATATGACCCCAATCATTGCACTGCCTATGAACAACAGGTATCTCACTCTGTCTCTCCACTGGAGCCATTTACAGTTTTCAGTTGAACTGATTTAAAATGAAATATTATGCAGGGCTTCTTAAACCTGATTTTGAGAAAACATCAAAAGCAGACACAAGAGGTAAAGAATCTCACAATAATGACCTTTACTTTCCTGTGGTTACTGTTTTAATGCTTTTCACAGAGGAAATCAAGCCAGCCAGTCATGCTTTTTTTGGGCTCTACTACTCCCTGAGAACCATACACACAGACGTAAGAATGCCTTTACTGGCTTCATGTTTTTACTCCTTCTGTCTCATTGCATGAATCTCAGCTGTTTGTGGAACCATGCTTACCAAGCATTGAAATTAAAATTCTTTGCCTTTGGCTCACATATTTATTTCTTCAGATGACAAATAGAACCAGTTCACAAGTTCCAATCTGATGTATTTTTAAGGAGTTTGAAGTGCAAGTTTTTGATTCAATACAGGGTACAAGAGCATCGTCAGGGAAGCAGTTTTTTCAAAGAAAGTTCTAATCTTTCAGCTGAAAGTTGAAAGAAACTTATCAATAGAATGATTCACCTTTTTATGCACACCTTCAATTTCTCTTGGAGTAAGCAAGAAAGGGTGCAGTGTTTCACTTGAACACTGAGATCCCAAATGCAGCAATACATTTTACATGCAACTAATAAGATTTTACTTGTAATTGATTTGGGAATAATTAGGAGATGCAATTGAATTTAAAACTGCTGACTGACAGGGAAAACAGAAATGTGTCCTAAAACTCTATAACAAAATAGCCAGACTTTGCGTTCATGCTAATTGCAGTCTATTCACTGAGTTATCTTCCTGAATATGCCATGATTTCAGTGAGCTACAACAGGGTTAAAGGTACTAGGCCAGACAAATGCACACATTTAGAATCAAATTCTACCAGTCTCTCTTAATTACTAACTAGAAGGTCTGTATGTTTATTGCTTTATTATGAAAGCTGCGCATCATAATCACTGATACACCTCAATACCAGAAATTGTTAATTTTGAAGTATTTAACAACTCTTTGTTATTTGCCAGTTTTATTCAAAAGGAGATGCGAAATTACTGAAAATCTATCAAGATATTTTCCTCTTCTTTCAATAGTACTTATCCCATGACTAACAACCCGCAGTAAAGCTAAGTTTACTTTTGCTTGTAAGGAGTGCTTTTTTTTCTAGGATTTTCACTGTGTTGGATATGTTAGAAACATTTTTAAATATAATAAAAATCTGTTAGATTTTTAAAAATTGGAAGAAGAATGCATCATCTGATGTAGAGTATATATTTCTGGCACAAATACTGCATTCTAAGGACTTTATTGACAGCATTCCTCTATGTTTTACTCCTGTGTTGTGTATCCAACATTAGTTACACAGATGTTGCTCCAGCTCTTTTGACAGAAACAACAAAAGGGTATGAAGGTGCTAAATAGACGCTAATCTGATAAAAAGATTCCCACAAGGAAATAAAGAAAAGCTGAAAAAAATATTGAAAATCAGTAGTCTCCACTGAAGATGTGAGATCAACTTCTTCTTCTGAAAAGTCCAAGCGAGGAGGATGAAGTACATTCTGTTCTCCTACATCCTGTTGTTATTTTCATGTGAGAGATGTCAGCAAGGAGAAACAAGTCTCAAATGCCAGGTGTTCAACAGGATGATCACAGATGTTGGATTTGCTGAGGAAGGTCATTACTTGTGAAACAGCTTAAAACTACTATTTTCTTTGTACCTTTCTTATGGACAATTCTTATTCCTGGAAGTATTACTTTCCTCATCTACAGACTGAGTGCTCTAGGAAGAAGAAAGAACAGTCTTGCATTGACCTTAACTCCCTTCTCTTTCAGGCCTGGATGATGGATTGCTCTCAGTGATTCCCAGATTGTTATCACTTTTTCACAGAATAACATCTCAGACTAGTTAATGAGAAAAATACCTATATGGCAGAACTACCTAGTAAAGCAGAGGACTTTGTTTTGTTTCATTTTGTTTTGTTTTGTCTGCTTCAAAGCCTCTAATACCATGAGAGCCATACATAATTCTCCTGCTGTCTGGGGCTCAGCGAGAACAAACTGTCTGTTAGACTTGGTTAATATGAATGGAACGTGTCCTCATGTCCACCTAACAAGCAGATGTTGTTTTCTCATCCTACAAGGCTGACCAAAGTGTTACTACCCGCATGGGTTGTCGGTCCCAGTTTTGCAGCTCACTTTCTTGGTACCAAGTGTTCTGGTTTCTACTACTTAACCAACAGTTTGCCTTCCTATCTACTTAAGACATGGCCAAATTTAAATATGGATCTACTTAAAGTAATTTTCAGTATGGATGAATTTCTCTAAACAAGAAGTAGTCCTTGCTCTTCCAGCCCAGGCTCATGTCATCTAAAATTCCTGTCACATGACACAGTGAAGGTAAAAGACAGACGTTATCTGTAGCCCTTATGTGTAGAGATGATGTCTTAAACACCTCCCCCCAGTATTTGATGTGTGTACCAGTTTTGCCCTTAGAGAAAGAATAGTGGTTTTGCAAGGTGACCTAATTAGGAGCTATTTCTTGGCCGTAGGTTTACGAAGAATTTTGGAATTTGAGCTAGGTTTTCAGTGTTCTGAAGTAGCAGAGAAGGTAAAAGTCATGGCAATTTCCTACCAGCAACTTCCCAGTCACATCACATACAGACAGGTTATAAGGTGGCAAGGTAGTGTTCTCTGCCTGTTAATAGCTGCTAAGAACATATCTGTGAAATGATCTTATACATCTCTATTCACACAACTGTAAAACCTTTACAGCAGAAATTATGTCAAAAAAATTCAGGCCCTATCCCCTTAAAAAGTAGGTCATGGGCTGCCTAACTATCTAGTGCTGTTTTAGATGAGACAAGATTAGGATATGCCTGTGCTCCGGGTGCTACTTTTAAAAATGAAAAAATTCCTTGTAGACCCTATATCCTGTCTCCAACCCCATGTGTATTGGTTTGGCACGGCCTGGTTTTGGGTAGCAGGCGGCTGCAAAGATGGCTCCTGTGAGAAGCTGCTGGGAACTTCCCACCGTGTCCGGCAGAGCCAATGGCTGATGGCTCTGAAGATGGACATGCTGCTGGCCAGAACTGGGCCAGTGAGAGAGGCTGGTAACGCCTCTGTGATGACATATTTAAGAAGAAAATCAAAACAAAGTCACCGGTTTTTGCTTCTAGTCAGAGAAGAGGAGGAGGTGAGAATGTGTGAGGGAAAACAACATGGAGACACCAAGGTCACTGGAGAAGGAGGGGGAGGAGGTGCTCCAGGCACTGGAGCCGAGATTCCTCTGCAGGCCGTGGTGCAGCCCATGGGTCCATGGGGAATGCAGAGATCCACCCACAGCCCGTGGGGGAGGTGCCCGTGC
>VXAZ01007218.1:320368-692509 GCA_013399875.1 Gymnorhina tibicen | reverse complement strand
TTTCCTCTTTTCCCTCCTTTTGCCCAGCTGTGGTAGGGGAGGGTGAGCGAGCAACTCTCGTGGGTGCCTGGCCTTGGGCCAGTGTCAAACCACAACACCATGTCAGTGTTCTGGACGCTGTATGGCCTCCTGCATCTAATCTTCTGTGTACACATTTCCTTGGGCCACTAGTAACGAATGGGCACATGGAAAATCACTGGAGGAAGAAAGAAAAGTCTCTTAGCAGTACGAATTACATTCTTTCAGATATTCACAAGTATATGCCATGAGCTGTGTTCCTTTCCCCATACCTCATCATAGAATCATAGTATCATAGAATGGTTTGAGTTGGAAGGGACCTTATAGATCATGCAGTTCCAATGCCTCAATGGACAGGGTCACCTTCTGCTAGACCAGGCTGCTCAGAGCTCCATCCAGCCTGGTCTTGAATGGTCATCCAGCCACTTCCAGGGATGGGGCATCCAAAACTTCTCTGGGCAACCTGTTCCAGTGCTTCACCATCCTCACAGTAAAGAATTTCTTACTAATGTCTAATTGAAACCTGTTCTTTTTCAGTCTGAAGCCATTCTCCCTTGTCCTATCACTACATGCTCTTGCAAAATGTCCATCTCCATCTTTCTTGTAGACCCCTTTTGGTACTGGAAGGCCACAATTAGGTCACCCCAAAGCCTTCTCTTCTCCTGGTTGAACAAATCCAATTCTTTTAGCTTTTTCTCATAGAAAGACACTCCATTCCTCTAATTATCTTGGTGACCCTCCCCTGTATTTGCTTCAAAAGATTGATGTCCTTCCTGTGCTGGGAACCCCAGAGCTGGATGCAACACTGCAGGTGGGGTCTCATGAGACTGGGGTAGAGGGACAGAATCACCTTCCTTGACCACTGCCTTTCTCATTTCCAAAAATCCCAGGGTTTTATGACATTGGTACAAAGCTTTTCACCTCATTTTTTCCCATTGTTTCCTAACAGATTTCAATTTTTGTAGACTTGCTCGTGTGTCATATCTACACAAGTCTTTTTGTCTAAAGAAAGGAATATCCAGTCTACCCTGAGTTCTCCCTTCAGTCCTCCCTTCTTCTCTTTTAGTATTGAACTAGCTTTATTTATATTTACATCATATTAACTATTTTTTCTGTATACTAGTCTGTTAACTTTACTCTCTTTTGTCATATGTCTTATTTTTTCTCACTGTTTCACCTATTCCTTTCATTTAATGTCTTTGTTTTAGTATAGCACATCAACCAGCCTTTATTTCTCGTTTTTGCAGCCTAGGTTTTTTCCTTAGCACATTGTGCTATTTTTCTTGTTTCTCCTTTTCTCCCCACTGAGCATTTTTACAGTGTCCTTTGTCTGTCTTTTTCTGTCACATTATCCTGCTTCTGCTCTCTGTTTTCTCTGGAGTGTCATTTTGGTATAAAATGTATTGCATGCTACTTATTCTCTACAATTTGGGGTGAACGGACCTGCCTGTATATAGAGACATTTACACATAGTATCCTTCAATTACTTCCAAATTGTCACTATAATTTCAAGAGTACACTATATTTATAGTGGTTGAATTCTCCAATGTTTAATGTACTATAAATCTTTCATTCTTGTTTATTTCTACTCTGTCACAAAGAGGCAATATTTGAAATTTCTCTTCCTCATGTGCATTCTTTTAATGCCACAGGGCCAGACTGCAGCTAGGTGAGGATGTGCAGATGTGTAAATTGGGGGCAATTGAGTTCTTAATCAAGGAGCTCCCAGAGTGCCTGGACAGGAGTGCTTGGCTAGTGCAGCCAGCAGCACCAACACATGGGAGGTGCAACTGGGGTCATCACTCTTCTCCATGAGCTAGCAAGCTGCAGCTGGCACTGGAAAAGAATATGCAATGCAGGCTTGTCTGTCCTAACCCTGCTTCAGCTGCTGTTGCTTCCACAGGACAGGTTAGAAAGATCTTAAGCATCCTTCAAAGCATTTGGTTGGTGCTGTGCTCTGCAGGAAGGAAGCCCCTGGGCCTGGAAGTGGCATTTCTCAGGCGTGACAGTGACTCTGAAAGGCACAAAAATTGTATGTCTGGAGTAAAAATAAAGACACTTACCTTGCTGCTTGGTTGAATGGCTTTGAAATACAGAGAAAATTACTATATTCTGATGCTGTAAGAAAAGTTAAATTTTATTGCCCTGCTTCATTGCTGAAGAAGATGTGTAAGATGAAAGTGTTTGGTGCAAAGCCAAAGTTTCCTTGAAAATATATGAGATGAAAATATGTAGGAGTGAGGTGATAGAATGGGCACAGGGTTTAGTGTATTCACAAAAGGGCATAATTTAAAAATTTGCCACACCCTGAAAAGCTCACTGGAAAGACCTTAGGAAGTTACCTAATCAACTGCCTTACCCTAAGGTAAATTTTTTTTTTCATTTCTTGTTTTCTAAGATCTGCTCAACTTCATGCTAAAGACCTCCACAGACTCAAGGTGATCTATTAAAGTGTTTCACTTCTGGTCATAAAATGTTTTACTAATGTCTTACCTCTATTATTGTTCTTTGTAACTTCAGGTATTTTCTTTTCATATCAACTATGCACATTGAGTAGAGATCAATTTCTTCCTTATTGTTGCAGCCTTTATGGAACTGGAGACTATTTTCAGAATTCTTTTCTCAAGCATTCCTACTTTACGCTAAACAACATCAGGTTTAAGAGTTGTTTTGGTTCGGTTTTTTGTTTGTTTGGGTTTTTGGTTCTTTGTTTGTTTGTTTTGGTTAGTTGGTTTTTTGGTTGATTTTGTTTTGTTTTGTTTAACAGATTGTTCTTTATGCATCTGATGCTTTGAAGTTTATCTAGTTGTTCTGTTTCCTAAAGCTGAACTCATGCTCTTGCTGAACAGACCAGGTATGATACAGCAAAGAAAGTGTTTCCAAAGAACCAATTAGTTGTTCTGCAGCCTGTGGTTAGCTATTTCCATTTTCACATGCTAGATTATTTTCTGGGCTATTTATCTACTCTGTCAAGACCATTTTGAATTGAACCCTAGCCTTCAAAATACACACATTTCCACCAGCCTCCTGTTACTTAATAAAACCCCCAGTCTACTTTGTCATTTTTGATCACAAATGGAATTGTTGAATAAGGCTGGATGCAAAGCAGAAGTCTGAGGACCTCCTCTTCAGGTGGCATTCTCACAGCAGACCTATTCCAGAATGATTTAATCTTGCTCATGTTTTCTTACCTTGTTAAAAAAAATCCATGTGAGAATCATGATATATCGGATAAGCTACTTCTCTTGATTCCACAAGATATGAATGTTTTACAACAGTATTAGATAGTTTATTTTTAAAAAATCAAAACAATCATCTTAGATTTCCAGCTGGTTTGGGTTTTTTTCAAGTGAGAATTCGCATTATACTAATTGGGCTAAAGCTCCCTACTCTCTGTTTTCTCCCTTTATCTCTTTTATCTTTCCTCTGCCATACACAAATTCTTACAGATAAATGCTGTAAGTCTGAGATTGCTTTTACTGCATCTTTTTCCTTGGATGAAGTTCAGTTCAATTTTTTTTTTTAAAGTTAGGGTAACTTTAAGTATCTAAATTATCACAGTAGTTTGTAAACTCTTAGTTTTATGTTCTAGGATCATTAGTATATTCTTTTGTCAACAGCATGATGAGGACTTTTTTCACTGGACTCAGTTGTCAATTCCTCCATGTTATGAGAATCAGCAACTACTGGGGATGTTGTGCTGGCTACATTTCTCTTGTGTGCTGTTGGAAAGAGCACTGTACTTTATTTGCACTGACCACCTTCACCTGATGATCTGAGGTGGCTTGAAACAGACTTTGGGTAAATTTGTGAACATCAGGGCTCCTGTTCCCCAGGAGAATTGTCAACTACTGGCTATTTTTTTATGACATGGAAAACTTGATTTCCTTTTAGCACTACCCTTAACTTAAATGCAACACTGATGTCAGGAATTGCCACAGCAATAGCTGAACCATCAGACAAATCAAAGTACATTCCCCTGGTTTGAAAATTTTAATGGGTAACTTCATTATCCGAAGTCCTAAATATCTTGCAGGCATCTTCTTTTGCTGTGCAGTGTGTCCATGAAGTGTGACAAGATCAATTAAAAGATTATTTCAAGATCATGTGTATGGTGACGTTTGAGTCAAAATCTACCAAATTCAAAAGAAATAGACCCCAAAGCAATAAATGCTATCTCAAGCATTTTGTTTTCTTAAATTTCAATGACAAAAGTATATTGTATTGTCTCACTTTCTTAAGGATATAGACTTCAGAGTTATTAGCTTCTATTTGTTTATTTATCTATCTATAACTTTATATAACCCATTAGGATTACAAGTATTTTTATGTTTAAAAATTGAAATATATTAAAGTTAAGCGTATAATTTCTATCACCAGGAATACTTACAAAAGCTAGAAGATGGATGTCATAGTTTAAATCCTGCCAGCAATTGAGTATCACACAGCCACTTGCTCACTCTTTCTTCCCCTCTGTGGGATAGAGAGGAGAATTGAAAAATGATAAAACCAACAGGTGGAGATAAGAACAGTTTAATAATTGACACAAAGTAAATAATAATGATAAAAGTAAAAAGAGAAAGAGGAACAAAACCCGAGAAAGATAGGTGGGCACAATGCAGTTGCTCACCACTGACTGATGCCATTTCCAAGCAGTGGCCAGCAGCTCCTAGCCATCTCCCCTGGTTTATGTGCTGAGCAGGACATTGCCTCGTATGGAATATCCCTTTGGCCAGTCCGGATCAGCCCTCCCACCTGTGCTCCCTCACAGCTTTTTGTGCACCTCTTCACTGGCAGAGCATGGGAAACTGAAAAGGTCTTGAATTAGAGTAAGCTCTGCTTAGCAACAACTAAAACATCAGTGTGTTTTCACCACCATTATCCTAAATCTAAAATCCTAAATCCAAAACACAGTACTGTACCAGCAAGGAAGAAAGTCATCTGTACCCCAGCTGAAAACAGGACAATGGAGCAGCATGTCTTATGACCTTATTCTCAGCAGATTTAAATTCTGGTAATATTGTTTTTTTAAGCAGCTGCAATCTAGAAAATAGAATTGCAGTGGTATGGAGAAATGAGATGAAGTAGCAATTATTGGATTTTGACTTGCTTACTAAAATGTGATATTTCTATGCTCTTGTGTAAATTTTTATCTCTTCTTTGAAGCCTGAACATTTAAAAAATAGCTATTATTTCATTTAATGCAAAGTGTTTCACTTAACCTGAGAACAATTTTCAGGGAAGATATCAGAGTCTACCACATATAAATATTTGCATTCAGGATACTTATTTTCTACTGGAACCACTACAAAACAGTCCTTTGTGCCAAGCTGTGACTGCATTAACAGTGAAAAGTGACATGGGACAATTTTTAATGGAGAGAAGAAGGAAGTTAAAACAGGAAATAATTCAATCCAGCTTTGTTTCATCTTCTTGTGTCTGTTGCTTTAGGGAAGTGGAAAGGACAGCCTCATGGAGACTTGCACATACTTAGAAGTCTGAATCAGATATGTACTAAAGGGGTACAGTTCAAAGGCTCATATAAAAAGAGCGAGCATACTGCATAAGCCTCTTAATAGATTTCAGCTCCTTTGTGTGTTGCCAGTCTTCTCACACACTTGTTTCTGTGTGTTTGATTCTTTCATGTACTTCTATATACCATTAGACTGATAAAAACTTCTAGCTTCTCACTTCTATCTTAGACCAATATTTTTTTTGGCTACATAAAGTGGATATTACAGAGAGATTTAGTTTGTAATAAGGCTACGAGCTGAGAAAAATGTGAACATTTACAGTATCCAGAGACCAAAAGAATCAGTCTTTGAGCATATGTGACAGTCAAGGATTTGTTTACCTCATTTACTGCACAATTAACATTTGTGTCAACACTTACAGTGATGAGCCACGTAATCCCCACAAGATGTTTGCTCTAGGATTTGGGGCCTCCATAAGACAGCTTTTAAGCAAGTGGAAAAAGCTCTGATATCATTCATTACAGCATAGAACACGTGTCATCGTGTCATGGGTTTATGATGTTAATATTGTCGCCTTAACTATTGCAAAGACACAGTTCCATAAGATACAGTTTCATAGTATTAATAATTCATTACATCATAGAAAAGAACCCACACAGTCCACAAAGTGTTAACAGAAAGGAGCAAGTTGAACACTATTTAACTAATACTAAGTAACTATGAATTTATTGTATCAGTTGTTTATTTAAGGTCATCCAGAAATAATGGTAACATTTCAGTAGTCTAAATAATTTTGTTTCAGTCAAAAAGTGAGCAATGAGATGAATTTAAGCCCTCTAAATCAAGACTTTGATGAGGTTGAATTGTTTGTACATGTACAGCAGCACCAAGAACTGGGAGACCATAATCTTAAATCTGTCTGGAGGAAGAATGATTTGCAAGATGTTTTTGTTTGCTTGTTTTAGCAATTTCCAATTTAATCATCAGACTGCGTACATTCTGAGCCTTTTCTGTCATAGCATGAAGATCTTTCTATGCAAATGTATTAAATCCGTGATGTTTTCTGCCTTTACTACATGACTCTGCCCTTTTATCATAGTAAGGAGAATGACAATATTCATTAAGAATCTATAAGACATTAAATGGTGATGATAACCTATTGTGATAAACATCACATAAAGATCAGGAAATGACTGTCAATCCAGGCCTGAGGAAATCTTAAGGCTGCAGAGTGAGCGAATCTCTCTTGTATTCCCTCCCTCAAACTATTCATCTCTTCTCTTTTCAGTGAATGCAATGACAGTAAGAACAGTACAAAAATAATCAGTTCCTCTGGCATATTTGAAAGTGTGATTTCAAGGACATTTTCAGAAAACCTTATTGCCCCATTCAGGCCCTGAATATTACATTCATGTCCATGCTTTCAAATTTATTTTTTTTTAAGGACTGGAGATTTTACTTACCCAAATGCAAACTCTATTTCAGTACGTATCCGAAAAGCTGGATCCAAAAATAAGGACACCTCACTGTAATTGCTTGATGATTCACCATCTTTGTTTCTCTAGGTAAAGATACCCAGCTTCTTTAAAAGCAGTTTTTGTGGGAAGACTATGGATTTGTTGCCTGCAAGCCTTCATGTTTTCTTTTTAAAGTGCATTAGAAAGAGTTTTTGCTTGTTCATGGCTTCTTGCTTTGGTAAGTGATTGCTCTAAAATCAATCCTCTGTATTGCCCTATACTATTCCCATAATGTAACTATCATGATGGCATCTGCTTTAGCTCCAAATGCAATTTTAATGTTGTTATCTAGTTTCTTGTTAGACACAAGGCTTCAATGGGTATTTTTCAGGAAGGGAAACCATGTCCAGGCTTCTTTCAGCAGGAGGGAAATATACACAGCCTTACTGGCCTTGTGCCCCTTGCAATTATAAGGCTAGTGCTTTCGGCTCTGTATTGCCACAGTGTTCGTTTTTTTACGAGAACAAGCTCTCAGCTGAAGTTGAGTATTGTAAGTGCTAACAAATCCAAATAATAATTGCATGGTTTTTTTTCAAAACAGGAACCCTTCTGTGATAATGTGACTCTGTGTTAAGTGGACATAGATTGATGGGGAGGTAACCTATTCATTATGATTACTGCCAAAGAACAATGCATGCTGCCTAACACATCACAGAACAAAAACTGTGCTATGTGGATAGCTTCTCCCTCCCCAATACATACTCTTTCCCAGCCACAGTATTACAGCAGAATCAGCCCTTGTGTTAGGTGCTACATGAATGCCTGAAAAAAGTCGGGATTGATTTTTCCAGTACAAAACTGTTGGTTCAGCTGATGTGCAGAGTACATTGTTCTAATATGCTCTTTGACAGTATTTCTGGCGATAAATTCTACAGACCTTAAAGATGCAACTGAGGGATACTCTTCAATGCTTCAGGACACTGTCTAATTTAAATTTATTTTGGTTGATGGAATTTCTTTCTAAGTACATGTGAACCCTCAATAGGAGTTAAAAAGGATACACCCTCCCTGCCCTTGAGTATGAGAAAAACAGCTCATGTCATTTGCTGCAGTCAATTGTTTTCTGTTCCCGTGCAAGTTATGTACAAGCTAATGAAGAGAAAAGTAGTTAAAGATTTTTATATATCTTAAAAGCGAATGATACAAAGTAATTTTGGAATATACTTGAACAGAGCAATGTATATTCAGTAGGTTTTGCTTGCAGTTGGTACAAAGGTTGATGCAATTGCACACTTCACCTGCAAATGATAAGTGATTGCTGCCAAAAAAACCAATGACTATTTTTTTAAACAAGAAAGCCAGTCCTAAATCAAAGTTTCTTTTTCCCAAATCTCAGTAATTGCAAGAAGTTCCCTTACTAACAACTGAGAGGAATTTTCTCTTTAATGGGAAAAGAGGTTATGTTTTTCAAATAATATTTAATTTCCTTATCTAATTCCTTTGGCATAAACAAGATACAAAAGCTTTTGCTGCCTGAAAACTCCTAACAATTTCTCTTTTACATCAAATTATAGTAGATTTGAAAGGAAATAATGCATCTGCAGATGGTGCTGAATTGCATGAAATTAATTACTACATGTGCAAGTTCTCAGTAATTAATTCCATTGAGGCCTGTAAAATCCATTGTGAGCTGAATTACATGCTTTTTAGCCTTTCCTTTTCTACCTGAAAGTTGCTGTATCATCTTTTAAGCAGAGTTTAAAAGTGGTAAGGAAAATATATTGAGTTCATCCAAGAAAATGCATTCCATTTTCTTAGTCGCACTCACAATGTAAAGAAATCAAACTGTTAGGGATTTTGTGTTAGCATAGTGACCAAACATTTCTAAATGTCTTCCTGGGTAATAACTATCTGTTACTGATGTACATTCTGATGTGGTGGACATTCAAAGTTCCTGGGATCAGTGTTCAGTACCCAGTGCCTGCATAGGTTTTAACATAGTAAACACAAAGATCATAGACTTCAGCATTATGACCACTTTTACCAAGCCTTTCATGTCTTTTTTAAGAAGCTGGTATGAGAGAAGATGTTTTCAGAACATACACCCTCCAGATTTGATGCTACAGGTAAGGCAGACACAACAGTCCTTAGACTGAGAATCCTGGCAGTGCCCAGATTTAAGCCAAGTGCTTGACTGATCAAATCAGCAACAGACCTTACACAGACCTTACACAGATTTCTGTATAGCTTAGGGAGCTATATAGAAATACCAAGGTGGTTTGGAACAAATGCAGGGAATTGAAAAGGATTTTTAAGGGTGAAAATTTTAGGATGATAAGGCTAACCTCTCTGTTAGACTTCAACCTGGTTTAGAAAGGAAGATAGAGACTGCATGCAGACAGTGATGGACCTTGCACCTGAAGGGGGCTGTGAAATAGCAAAAAAGTTGAGAACTCCACCAGTTAATCATGATCTGTCTCCCAGTCTGATGAATTCTGACTAGTCTGGACTCCATAAGGACAAAGCTTACAGTGAATCCCGTGCTATATAAAACCCCTGAATCAAAGCCACCCTACTATTTCCAACCAGCCATTTTGTCTGGATTCAGTGCTGTGTAAAACTTCAGTGTCATGTCAGACTTGTTGCTCTTGTGGGGTCTGTACAGGTAGGGATTCTCCTGGTCTAATCTGACTTCACTGTTTGTGACAGCTGAGCTAATTTGCCTGGGATGCGCTGGGTGCAACTGCCAGAGGCTATGCTTGAGCAGACATACATAGATGTATATTGTTTTTTGCAGTAGTTTGAGTCAAAGGACTAGTTTGACCATTCAGACTTATGGAATTTTGAATGTCACTAAAATAGAAGATGCTGGGACTGTGATCTATTTTTTTTTTTCCCAAGGACAGTGTAGGAGAGCCCTGTTACAAACCGAGAAATAACATTTTCAGCACATTTGTGTCCTGATTGTTGTGTTATTTAATCAGGGAGGTTCCTGTAAATCAAAACATTTCTGATTGATATATGAATAGAGTCAATGGTCTTTCAGTGGTCTCATTGAAAAAACATTAATCCAAAATATTACCTTTATCAGTTTAAATTGAATTTTAGCTCTTGGCTCAAGCTTTAATATTTTTTGCATTTTATGAAAATCTAATAGAAAGGTGGTGCCAGGTTTCCAGGTGGAAATTCTGGTACGCATAGTAGGTGAAAAGTAATGTCATATGCTGTCTGCTACATTGCACTTAAGAGTCTGACAAAGAGAATGAATAAAACTGTCAATATCCAAAGTTGCTAATGCATGTTGATACCTTATGTCTGACACTCCCTCAGAAGACTGAAGGTAGAAAGAAGCTCTGAGAAGGGAAGAGTATTTTTTCTGCCTCAGGCACTGAGGATATGTGACTTGCTGGCCTTTCTAATTTTTGCAGAGCCATGGTATGTGTGCTTCTGTAACCTTTCAGTCCAGACAGCAACCGGGTAAATGCCAAGGAAAGCATGATCTGCTTTCTAATCAGCAAACTGGCTACTGCATGAACAAGGACAGTGAAAAACAGAAGGTTTTTTCTTCTCTAACCCCAGTATGGTGGTTATAGTAACAGAGAGCATACTGATTCAAGTTTGGTATTTTTCTGTTTATCAGATACAAAGCTCACAAAAATGATTTCATTTTTGTTAGCTGAATTAAAGGGTAATGATGTGATTGACAGAGAATTAGAAGAACATAATAAAACTGTTTTAATAACCATCATGAAATACAGTTTGGATATTAGGATTTTGCAGAGACTTCTAGCAGTGGATTTCATTTTTTTTTTTTACCATGTACTTGATAAAGAAAGTATTCTTGCTAAATGGGAAGCATCTGCTTAAACAGCTATTTATATTAGTGTCTGTATTGCTAAAGGCACCTATATGTCACTGTTGAGTTATGTGAGAAGGATAAACGGGGATGTGGGGGTTGGGATTGCCTAAATACAAGTATGTAATCCTATTTGAGATGGTCTGGAATATATAGAATAATTATACAAGGCTGGCAAACATGGCAGTGGACCAAAGGGACAATTATGCTCTGTTGGAGTTGTAACTGGAGGCCAAGCATTCTCNGGGAGTTTTATCGCGGGGCCACGCTCTCTCTCTCTCTCTCTCTCTCTCTCTCTCTCTCTCTCTCTCCCCCCTCTCCCCCGCTCTCACTCTCCCCCACCACTTTTTTCTCTTTTTTGTGTTTCTTTTATGAGCGTGCTGTGAGTTTCCCTTGAGACCTCAGGCCTTGCCATGTAGCAAACACCAAATACCTAATTTAAAAACCTCCCACTCCTGTTTGAAGTATAGCTCCTAGTTTTGTGTACTAATATTGATGTTAAAGTTGCTTCATCTCTGTCTACGAGCAGGTACATAAACATTTGCAGCACACAGATTGCATACGCTAGTGATGATGATGCTGGGACATAAATCTTGGTGTTAGCTTCTTAGTCTCCTTACAGGATGTGTCCTAAGGACACATGCTTGAACAATGCTTTTAAAAAGGTAATTTTGTACCTTGATATACTTTCATTTTTTCCCTCCAAAGATTTAATGGGTTAAATAATAATTGATTGGTGGTTTGCTTATTTTAATTAAAATGTCAAAATATTTGTAATACAAATAATTTTTCTAGGTTATGGCTTGGAAATAAAAATGATCTAACAGTTCTAACAACCTAAGTTTTTTTCACCCCTTAATCTTCTCGTTTGTCTCCAATATAACCTTGAGCAAGTCATCTAAGCTTCCTGTACTTTGACTTCCCTACCCAAAAAATATTGATAGTCATATTTGTCTCGATGATTAATTTGTCTTAATTAACAATTATCTTTTTTAATATTGGAAAAGTGCTTTGAGATCCATGGATGGAAACTAGGATATAAATATAAAGTATTTTCTGCTGCTAAGAAATTTTTTTTACCAGAATGACAAAGATGCAGAAAGAGAGATGAATGCAGATACATGTCTGTATAACAGCTAACCTGGCCTCCTGGGAGCAGGTTAACATTTTTTCCTGAGAGGACTGATCTGGTCATAGATTAGAAAATCAAACACAGAAGCATTATACGAGCAAGGTGTTTTAAAGGAGAGCCTTGTCTAAAAATAAAGATTCTCTTTGGCTATTCTGTAAACATCAGCATGACATGTGAAAGGCCTTGATAAAGCCGAGGATTAAAAAAAAGGCACTGAAAAAAGATGGGGATGACTGTAATGAATCACATTTTGCTCTCAGTAACACTCATATAAAGCCAGAAGAGCTACATATTAAATAAAAAGGCTTCACCAAGGAAAACCTTCACCTTGATTAAAATGCATTTCCTAGATGAAATGTCTTTGGATTTACACCCTATGAACTTGAAAACAGAACTGGGGCCAGATACAGAATCTCTTGAATGTTCTAAATTTTTTTTAGGTATCATAGAATCAAGCAACCGCTTAAGTTTGAAAAGATCTTCTAAGATCATTGGGTCCAATGGAAACTTAACACTGTCAAATCCACCACTAAACCATGTTCCTAAGTGCCACATCTACATGTGTTTTAAATACCTCCAGGGATGGTGAGTCAACCACTTCCCTGAGTGGCCTCTTCCAATGCTTGACAACCTTCCAGACAAGAAATGTCACCTAATATCCAAACTAAACCTCCCCCAGCACAACTTGAGGCCATTTCCTGTTGTCTTATTTTTTGTTATATGAGAGAAGAGACCATGAAGATGGAAAGGCCACAGCTGTTTTTTCTAACAGGTGATATTTTTCTGAAAGTGAAATCTAGCCCCTTAATGAATCCTCAAAAAAAGCATTTTAAGAAATCCCCATAAAAACGCATTCACATTTCTTAATTTCCCCTTTTCTGCATTGTTGCTAACTGATTCCCCTGCTGCTCATCCATGTGGTCACCAGCAATCTGGCCAAGGGAGATCCTGAGGACACTGGGAGGGGCTGCAGGGTCCTGGGGTGAGCCTATGGGCAATGGGAGCCCTGGAGGTGCTACCTTGATCTAAGGGAAGGGTTTGGGGCACGGGGCTGGGGGGGAAATAGGCCAATCCCGTAGGTCAATACATGGTGCAGAAGTTGTGTCTTAGATTGGTTTTTATAAACACAAGAAGCCCTAAAGCCTGAGAATGAGAGCAATGGGATCCACCTGACAAAATCTGGTGAGTGCCTGTTTACCAACAGCCATGCAAAGGAGGACTGAGACATGCTGGGACTGCTTGAAGCTGGATACCTGCAATGGACAGGTACAAGCTCTTCAGGAAGTATTGTAAGGGAAGACAGAAGCAGAGGGGCTGGAGGAGGTGCTCTCTCCATGAAAGAGCAGCTCAGTTATGGGAAACTCTTTCATAGGACAGACAACAGGGTTGAGGGAGAGCTCATGGGTCAAGACCAGAGGAGAGGTAAGTGATGGTGGCATTGTGGTAGGAGTCTGTGGTCAGAAACCCGATGTTCTCAGTGGGTCAGCAAGACAAATTCTTCTTCAAATAACTCAGGTAAGTTTCTGGATTGCCCTCAATGACAGAGCTGTCATTCAGGAGGTACCAGACAGGGTGGAGCAGCAGGCCACAAGAACCTCATATGATTAAAGGAAAAATGGAAAGCAGTGCACCTGAGAAGGAAGAACCTTCTGCAATGGTACAGGCTGGCTCTGCTTGGGGAGCAGATCTGCTTAAAACTGTTTAGCTCTTGAATGGTGACACACGAGCCAGCAGTATGCCCTGGCAGCAAAGATGGCCAACAGCATCACAGCATACATTAGGAGAATCATGGCCAGTAGACAGAAGGAAGAGACTATCCTCCTCTTCTTGGCATTTGTTAAACCTTGTTCTACTCTGCACTGGTGTGACCACAACTTGAACACTGTGTGCAGTTTTGGTCATCACAATATAAGAAAGACATTAAGCTATTAGAGAGTGTCCAAAGGAGGCCATGAGGATGGTGAAGGGTCTAGAGGTGAAGCGGTATGAGGAGCAGCTGAGATCACTTGGTCTGTTCAGCCTGGAGAAGAGGAGATTGAGGGGAGACCTCACTGGGGTCTTTAACATCCTCATGTGGAAAAGTGGAGGCACAGGTACCAATGTCTTCTCTCTCATTACCAGTGACAGAATTCAAGGAAATGACAGGAAGCTGAGTCAGGCGAGGTTTAGGTTGGATATCAGGAAAAGGTTTTTCACCCGGAGGCTGGTTGGGAATTGAAACAGGCTCCCCAGGGAAGTGGTCACAGCACCAAGCCTGACAGAGTTCAAGAAGCATTTGAACAGTACTCTCAAGCACATGGTGTGACTCTTGGGGTGTCCTGTGCAGGGCCAGGAGTTGCACTTGATGATCCCGATAAGTACCTTCCAACTTAGCACGTTCTATGATTCTATAACACAGCATTCAATTTTAGGCCCTCAGTACGAGAAAGACCTCAACAAACTAGGATGAGTCAGCTGAGGCTGCGAAAATGTTTGGGGGCTGAGGACTCTATGAGGAAAGGCTGAGGAAGCTGGGATTGCTCAGCCTAGAAAAGAGGTGGCTTCAGGGGAACAAAAGAGCAGATTCTAGTGCTTACATGGAGGCTGTTGAGGCCACAGGCTCTCCACAGTGCTTCCTGGTGGGAAGATGAGAGGTAAAACTGTAAGGTGAAGATAGGTTTAAATTGTTTGTAAGGAGACACTTTTCCCCATGAGGATAGCCCAGCAGTATAGCAAGTTGCCCAGCAATGTTAAGTAACCTCTTTCCTTGGTGGTTTTCAAGACCAGACTAGGTAAATCCCTAAACAACCTGGTCTGATTCCATGTCTGGCCCTGCTTTGAGTGAAAGGTTAAACTGGAGACCTACTCAGGTCCTTTCACACCTGAATTACACTACAAGTCTATGATTCTAATAGAGAAACAGTGAGAATGCCACTTTTTGAAGCTTTAATTCTCATTCTGGAAAGGCTTGAAATTACTTCAATTCGTGCCAGGCAGGCATAATCTCCAGTGATTCAAATACCTAATTTCCACTGATTTCTAAGTGAGGCAGGCACTTTGATAGGTTTAAGGAATTTGAACTAAGGGTGCTTCCTTTAAAAAAAACCAACAACTTAATTGTACCTATGGCATCTTTTCTAAGATGCCATCTTTTCTAAGAGATGGCATCTCTTAGATGGCATTTAAGGTACTCATCTTTTCTAAGAAAAGAAGTGGCTGGTGAGATGAAAATCATCTTCCTGATCCTGCAGAACTCTAGAAACAGAAAAAAAAGAGAGAAATATCAGTACCTCTCCCCAGCACTGTATATTCATTGTACCTCTACTCTCAACCAAGCATTCAGACAAACTGGTTACCTGTAAGAAATGGATAGTTTTCTACTGATTTTATGTCACAGCATCACGTACAGAAAGAAGACCCATTCACAAATATGGGTATCTGAAAAATTGCACTCCATCAATTTGCTGGTCTTTCTCCTACAAGCAAAGCAAACCAGCCATTTACTAGGGAAAGCAGTTTTCCTTTTGTCATCAATATTAACAGTAACACTGTAAACTATATCTGCCACTTTGTGGGAGATCAATATATGGAAAATAAGACCAGCAGGAAAATTGGAAGACAGCAGTAGGAAAGCACAATTTGTTTTCTAATTACTGCCATCCAATTATCTCAGATACGTTTTACTCAGCATCTAGGAAGTAACTCTGTTAGGCTCAGAGGTCATCATGGGTGAAAGGGTGAAAGGAATATTTTTGGACCTCTGAGCAAACAGGAAACCAACACTTAAAAAAATATTGCCATTTTGCCTAAATCTTTCAGTTTCTTGCCATTATCCATGGCTTAAATACACTTAAAAGTGGGGACATGGGATGGGGAAAGGTGTATGCATGGGTTTAAGCATATCAGAGTTGTAGAAGACTGATTTTCTAGAAGACTGATTTTCTAGAAGACAGTATAAGGTTCCACATGAAAATGTAGGTATATGCCATGGCTGAAAATAAAAGTGAATAAAGACAGTTGTAGAGGGAAGATTCTGCTTTTTCTGCTTTGGGCAGGCAAAATAGGAGTAGTTTAAAACCCCCCCAAAGATGGAAAAAGTCTTTAAGGGAGGTTGAAGGACACATCCTGTTTTAAGACTACGACATGGCCCTAAGAAAAAGCACAAAAAGGAAGGTGACTGCACTGAATGAAAACCTTGGAACGTCAGATTTATTTTTCTCTGAAGCTGACTCCTGTATGTAGGAACTTTGCAAATTCTCCATAAAAGTAGCAGAACACATCAAATAAATCAAAATGAATCAACCACTAACTTGTGCTTTTAATTGCCTTGCTGTGAGCAAGCTGGTCAAAAAGGCTAATTAACATTACAAACTGGTCCATGATTTTGGTGAACTGATTTAGATGTGGGAAGTCATGTTCCCTGTATTCAGGTGTGGGCAGGGACAGTTAAGCTCTATTCAGTCAGTGAATGAACTTGCTCCTGACATACATGAGAACAAAATTCTGACTTGTTTACATTGTCTTGAAGGTTCAAGCATTAGAGAAGATAAGGCAAGAAACATTAGTGTCTTGAAAGACTCTTAGCAACCTACCAAACTGGAACACAGGGAAGAATCTGGAGCAATTCAATTAGACAATAAATATCTGTATCTGCAGCCGTCTGTAGACCTTCAAAGTTTGTAGTCATATTTTGGGGCTGCCTTATCAGTTTGTCTGAGATGTAACAAGGTTCTCAGTCATTTCTTTGCGGCACTTTATAGCCTCAGACACTTAGTAAGATCACTACTGAAATCACATAAGCATGCTGAAGACTACAAATTAATAGGCTCTGTATATTTTATTTGAAGAAAATTACCACCTATAACTGACAGGGACTAAGACTGTAGTTGTTAAGTTGCCTTTGATTAGACAATTATTGAATTATAGCTTTTGTTACCTGCAGTTTCAAATAGTTGGACAAGAGATGTAACAAACTCTAATAACAGCTGACCAGGAAAGTACCCAGCAGTAGATATATTGTGGTAATATAAAAACCTGAAGGAAGTGATGTTTCCTCTATTGGTGTATATATAAAACCTGTTCCTGAAGTGTAAAAGTAAGCTATTCATGTGCCTCGTGATCCTATCAAGTTAATTTATGTTGTTCTGATATAGGTTTATTATGAGTATGCCATGACATATTTGTTTGTGACCAAACCCCAGCACAACAGATCTGCAACAGTCCTCTCCAAGAGATCTGACTTGAAGATCCCTAAGCCCATTTTTTGCTAATATGAATCTCCATGATAATGCTGATAGGAAGTGGTGCAGTTCAAGGAATCCTGGAAACAAACCAATAAAATGGCTTCTTTCAAGCAGGGTACTTTCTGCTTCCTTTTTGAGTCACTTTTTGCATGGGCTGAATTTTCACAAATACACAAAAGACAATCATAATCTGATATGAACAGGTCAAAAAGAGTGTGATTACTTTGGGCAAGAAAGACTGAACAAATACTTTTTGTTTGACCATTAATAGTGGTCTGCACTATTCTGCAACAGTAGAAGTCAGGAAAGGACACGCTCTTCTAAAAGATTTGTAGTGAAAGATGGAATTCCCCCCTCTCTGTAAGGAATGGTTTTCTTTCTTCCCTACTATTCCTTCTTCATCTTATCATGCTTACCACCAGATCTGTGTGGGTTTTAAAACCCTAGTCTTTCATCTATTCTTTCTTTAAAACCCTATTCTTTCATTGATTCACAGCATCATCTGTGTTAAATAAAAAAACGTCAGCAGGTTGAATTTCCTCTACTTGTTTTTGGTATTGAAGTTTAGAGTGTCCAGCTATCCCACTGCTACTTAGCCATCTCTCCTCAATATTCTCCTTAATTAAGACTGTTGCAGAACATTTGAGGCACATGGTAAAATATTGAAAACCTTTAATGACTTTTTCTTCTTCCACACCTCCCTTCTGGATTCATCCAGTTCAGTAGGGCTGTAATTTTTAATAGTTGTACTTAGATGAAAAGCAGAATGACTTTTGTCCTTCTCTGGGAGAAGATTAAGACAGGCCAGATTAACTACTGCCTTGGCCAGTCTGGCTTACAGAGAGTAACGAGGGAGATACTATGGAATTGGAGCCTCCTGTGATGGTTTCCAGAGCTAACAGCTGATTGCTTGAAGGAAGGATGAGAGGTGTAATGATTTGCACCAGCAAACACCCCTGCATAGTTCATATTAGCCAGGGGGGACATTTGTCCACCTTCTAGGCCATATGTTCAGTCAGTGCATGCTATTACACAGAAATGAAAGGAAATATGAAAGATAGTGATGTGACAGATGGCTGCTTATGGCAGAGAATGGCTTGAATGTTCTGCCACAGCTTAAAGAAAACAAATATATGAAGTGACTTTACTAAAGGAATACCGTAAAATACTGCCATTTTATATCATACCCTCAATAAGCCTTTTAACCTTGTTTGTTTCTTTATTTCAGGTTTTCCGAAGTTATTACATAGAACTACTTTGAACTCAACCATTTTAGAATTGGGTGGTAAAATAACCACTGTCAACAGAATATTCCTTGCAAGATTTATGTTTAGAAATAGCTTTTTCTTTCAGAAGCACTGGTCTGAAATAGTCCTAGCTTTTACTTTACAAAGCAACTATTTTAGAATCCAGTTAGGTAGAAGAAAATTATTTCCATACCTGAATTCATTCTGTGAGTGTCATGGGAATTTTTGGAATATCTGAAAGAGGAATGAGCTTTTGTGCAGCATTTTAGAGTTGTATTTGCAAGATACAAATCTGTGTCCAAAAGACCAGTGGTCTTTGCAGTGATTTTGCTTGTGCACTTGCTCTTGTACCTGTTTTGAGCTGATCAGCTTTATTTACACTCATAATCATTCTTCTTCAACTGATAGAGCACATGTGAGCACATGTGAATAAAGGCCTGTTCTTGGGGTTCAGGAGAAATAGAAAAGATCATAATAGCAATCTTAAAGAGAAGGGGTAAAAATTGTGTAGAGGTTAAATTTACAATTACTGTGCATTTGTGGTATGCTTCTTTGCCTTCTTTGCAATGCTTGCTCTCCTGTCTCCAAATATAATGTATTTTTGTTTTTCTCATCTTTCCATGTAGGTGATATCCAACAGATCATTTTCCAAAGAGATGGCAATTTAAAAAAATGCTGCTATTTGAAAAATGACCTGATAGATCTCTGTTTATGCACTATAGTGGAACCACACATTTACTATTGAGACTCTACGTGCATGTTTTTTCCTTCCATGTTTTACAAAGAGAAGACCAGAACCCACCCTAACTGCACTGTAAGTGGATTTATTTAGAATTCAGCCTTTCTGGCAATAACTGATATTCAGTTACTAAACTACCGTTCCCTGTTGGATTAATTATATCAGAGTGCTCATGAAATTTTGCTTGATTAACCCACAGGAAATGTAAGCACTGTTGTAAGTACACGAAGCAGCGGTATGGGTTATTTTGAATTCAGACAAGTTCATAGACTTTTTGCCTAAATTAAAACATGATCAAGTTTCAATGAATCACTGACAGTGACTAAAATCTTAAAATGGAAAAAGAATTATAGTACTGTATGGAAAAACTCTACAATTCAGAGACCATATGCGAACTGTGACATTGACAGATGTGTTCCCCCAGTCTATTATAAGGATAACTTAATTGAGAAAATGAAGATACAATGTTTATTTCCCTCACGACTTGCCAGATTTCTATAATGTAAGAAACATTTTTAAAATAATGTAACAATACAAATAATTGCAAAAATAATACCAAAAAGTAACTTGTTCTGTATTTGCCATTCTTAGACCCTGTTCTTAAGACTTGAAATGGAGTTTCTGGAGATATTGTTCGTATTTTTCTCAGCAGTTTGCTAATTTATGCTGTACACCCTCTGATGGTTTTGTTCATCAGATTGACTACAAGCATGTCTGCCAGAAGTGTAGTCTGAGCATTATTTGTTTCTAAGCATAACCAATGAAGACTTCACCTGAATACAGATTTGTATCTCATCCAGTTATCTGAACTTAAAAACATTTAAATATAACCACTGGTCATTAAATACTACCAGTGCAAAAAAAAAAAAAAATTGCCTGTGTTTACAGAGCTATTACTGTGTCTGAGGGCACTAGGGCTTCTACATAATGTTTTGTTTTCATTACTTGGTTCCTTTCCCCATGAATCAATATTGGCACAGTCATTTTAACTTTCAAAGTTGTAATTGAAGGTCCATGGTAAGGAGTGTCACTGGTGCCAGCCTTTCTAAAGGTGGGGTACAACAGAGGAAAAGGACAGACAAGTTTTTACTGTGTAATTCTAGCATTTAGTCATGTTTGAAGTCTCTCCTAGTAATTCATTCATATTTTGAAACAGTATTCCCAATATACTTTCATATTTCTTTGTGAGCCTATCACAATTGAGATTTGTTTTAAATAGGATATTTGGAGGTATTTCCCCTTAGAAATGAGGCAAGCTTTGCACGCAGATTTTTGAAACAAAATTGCAGGAGCTGATCAGATAAAGGATGAAACCTATCACAACTGGAAGATGCTTTGTGGAAGTGCATGCACTCCCAGAACCCTACCAAATTGTCCCCTAGCCTTCATCCTGTTTTAGGAGATCCCGTACTAAAGTTAGCCTTATGTGTTTTTAAATTACTCACTAATAAACTAACTCAAATCTGATTTTTTTTTTGTTTATGTTACGATGTTATGTTATATTGTTATGTTATATGTTATGCTATATGTTATATGTTATGTTATACGTTATATGTTATGTTATATGATATGTTCTGTGTTATGTTATGTTACGTTATGTTGTTGTGATTGAGAGTTTAAGGATGTGAGTAAACCAAGACTTGTCAAAAAGATCTTGTACCAGAGAAACAGGTATAGCTGCAATAAAACAGACTTCCCTATGGTCTTCAAAATACAAGTCATGGAACAAAACTTAATAGTTTTATTTTTCATAATAATTATTTTTAATTTCTCTTGGCTGTTACACATAATGGACTCAATACAAATTGTAATTTGTTAGCACATGACAAATTTTACCACATGATATCTAAGGTTAATTTTACAGTGTCTCATAAAGAATAGTTTCTGTGTCATGCTAGGGTTAATAGAATCCTCCTCTTCCTCCCTTTCCTCCCTCTTCTCCCCAAGTTCCAATCAGATCTTTCTCTCAAGCTGTCTAATTATTTAAGATAATCAAGCTAAGCTCAGACCAACTCAACTGTAAGGCTTCTGCCTTTTTTCCAACTATGTCCTTTAAAGCAGTCCTTTTTCACCAACTATGCAAGCTTTTTTTTTTTTGGTCAGTAAAGCCAATACTTTTCCACAAAGCTTTGTATCTCAAGTTTTTACTACTGTACTGAAAATTCAAACAAAAATAATTTCTGGTTTCTTTCCACATTTTACTAGATACTTCTTGACCAAAAATTACTTTCCTTTCAAAATGAAATAGTCTGTATCCTTTCAAATTAAAATTTTGCATCCATTTCACTCCCACTCCACTCCTAGTTTTTAATTTTCCTTTGCTATTGTAGGTTTGTTTGATTGTTCTTTGAAAACAGGGTATTTTGTGAGAAAACTTCAAAAGGGTATCTCAGTCCAGAGGTAAATTAATCTTTAGCAAGGCCACAGACACACCCTAGTGCTAACTTTCTCTAGCACTGGACAGAACGTATGACAATCCTTTAAAATTTCACCATTCTAATTGGTGCTTCTCCTGTGAGGAGGTGGGGGAAATGCAAAAAACAGATGGTTTTGATATGGCTTTGGTGAAACTATTTGCTGTAATAACAGGAAACAACACTAAAAAGCACAAATATTTTTAAATAATTTATGGTGAATTGCTAATAAATCTTCTTTCAATTATCTTTACTACTCTGCTTAGTGTACACCAGTGTTATTTTGGACATTAATAGCAAATATATTCCTCTCTTATTGACAAGACTTTTTTTAGAATTGTAAATACCTTCTTTACTTTTTCACAAAATGCAACATTTGCCTTTCAAAAGAAAGTGTCACTTGGCCCATATAAATTATGACTCTATCAGGCGTGATGAAAACCTTTAATTCCTTGCAATTCACCTTTGAAAATAAATTATATCACCAAGCTATTCACACAAAAAAATTATGCTTTTAGATGATAATTCCACTGTAGTATTTAGGATATTTTGGATATAGTAGAGAGAGTCTTGGCTTGGATCTTGTGCCACTGAAGCCAACAGTGGTTTCTTTACTGTCTCAGTTTAGAAACAAGTTTAGGAGAAAACCACTCTAGAATGAGTGTTTCCTCTAAAGAAAAGGGTTTCAGCAATCCCTTCCTGCAGATAAGAAATGAATATTAGTGGATGAAAGTGGAAAAAACCCAACCATTTATTGACAAACCGTGCAGACTACCTGCATGGGAAAAAGTGAATGAATGCTAGATATTGAATTGTCAGAGCCTTACCCCACACATATACACCCCCGCACCAGAAAAAAAACCCAACCAAAATGCCAGGGAAAGAAAAAAAGGATAGCCACAATGTGGTGAGGAGAAACAAAATGGTGCCCGCTTTTGTCTCAGGGGAAAAAAAACCCAAAAGGTTCACACAGCATCTCAGGAAAATAGATGGGAACCTGGTGAATCTCTGATGTTGGTCTCCTCTTCACAGCAGATGAAGCTGGCAGATTTAGTGTCCTTTCTTTTGCTGGGTCAGCTTTTCTGAGGTCTGGGGATGAGATGGAGAGGCCCCTTGGCTTCCTGCCGGTCCCCCAACCAATTCGTCTCCCCATGATTCTCTGATCTCAGACTAAAACCAAACCAAAATATTAAGGAAAAAAAATAAGGCTGCCGAAGGATTGCTGTCACAGTCTCCAAGGCCAGAGTAAGGAAAAAAACTTTCTTGCCTAAGCAAAAAAAAAAAAAAAAAACCAAGCTAGATAAGCAACAAAGTAACACTGTCCCAAGGTATCACAGACACCTGAGCGTGAGCCCCTGAAAAAGACAGAAAAAGAGCCCCAAGGCTCCCCCTCCCATGAAGGAATGTTAAAGCTACAGAAACCATTTCTGGGCATAGAGCAGACGATCAGCGAAGTGGAAAACCACACCAAGACAACATTACACGGCCTGTGCCAAGGAGGAAGGCGTGGAGGAAGATATGTTGGGGCAGTGATGCCCTGCCCTTGGCATGCATTTGTAGTTACAGTGTCCCTGGAGCTCTAGCTTTTCTGGTTTTATATACCTTAACCCTAAGCGTAACCCTAACTCTAAGCAGACCAGTAAAAGCAGCCTTTGGCTGAGGCTGGTTCCAGGCAGAAAGGTGTGGAAGGAGCAATACTGGGGAACTGTCGTGTTGCCCTTGGCATGCCTTTTCTATTTGCAGTGTCCCAGGAGCTCTAGGCTTTGTGGGTTTCTTAACCATGTCCTTACACTAACCCTAACCCTAACCCTCGGAGAAGCAGGAAAAGCAGCCTTTTGCTGAGGCTGAGGTGGCTGTAACACGGCTGGTGCCAAGGAGAAAGGTGTGGAGGGAACAACATTGGGGCAGTGCCATGCTTGCTTGGCATGCCTTTTAAAGTTGCAGTGTCCCTGGATAATCATAAACCTAAGTGTAATGCTAACCCTAAGCAGAGTGTTAATAGCATCGCTTTCTTAGGCTGAAATGAGCATTACATGGCAGGTGCCAAGGAGAAAAGAGTGGAAGGATCTGTGCTAGGACCCGTACTGCCCTTGGCATGCCTTTCGTAGTTGCAGTGTGACTGGAGCTCTAGGCTTTGTGGGTTTCTAAACCCTATCACTAAACCTAAACCTAACCCTAACCGTAAACCTAAACCTACTCTAAACCTAAACCTAAACCTATACCTAACCATAATCAAAACCTTAACACTAAAACTAACCCTAGGCAAAGGAGTAAAAGAAGCATTTTGCTGAAGCTGAGGTGGTGATAACATGGCGGGTGCCAAGGTGTCAGGTGTATGGGGAGCGGTGTAGGAGCACTGCCGTGCAGTCCATAGCATGTCTTTTATAGTAGAAGTGTCACTGGAGCTCTAGGATTTGTGGGTTTCTTAAACCTAACCCTAAACCTGAATCAAACCGTAACCCTAACCCTAATCTCACCCTGACCCGAACCTAACCATAACCACTAATCCTAACCCTAACAAAAAGCCTAACACTAAACCTAAACCTAAATCTAAACCTAAGCCAAACCCAAACCCTAACCCTAACACTAACCCTAACCCATAACCCTAACACTAAACCTAAACGGAACCCTAACCGAAGACAAAAAACTTAGACCATAAGCCGAGAGCATAACAGGAGACCCTAACCCAAGACCCTAATCTGAGACCCTAATCCTAAACCTAACACTAACCCTAACACTAAACCCTAACCCTAACCCTAACCCTAACCCTAGCCCTAACCCTAACCCTAGCCCTAACCCTAACCCTAACCATAGCCCTAGCCCTAGTCCTAAACTTAACACTATCCAAAACCGAATCCTAACCCAAACCCTAATTTAACCCTAAAGTTAACCAATCTCTAATCCTAAACCAAACCATAAATTAACCCGACCCCTAATACTAGCCCTAACACTGAACCCTAACCCTAACACTGAAGCTAACCCTAACCCTAAACATAACCCTACACCTAACCCTAACCCTAGCCCTAAACTTAACCCTATCCAAAACCTAATCCTAATCCTAAAACTAACTCTAATTGAACCCTAAACCTAACCCAATCCCTAATCCTAACCCTAACCATAAACTGACCCTAGCCCTAACCCTAACCGTAGCCCTAACGCTAAACCAAACCGTGAACTTAGCACTAACCATAACCATAAAACTAACCAAAACCTTAATACCAAACCAAACCCTAAGTCAAACTGTAACCCTGCCCTACCCTAACCCTAACGCCAAACCGTAACCCAAACCCTAACTGTAGGCGGAGCAATAAAAGAAGCCTTTGGCTGAAGCTGAGGTGGCTGTAACATGGCTGGTGCCAAGGAAAAAGGTGTGGTGAGAGCAATGTAGGGGCAGTGCTGTGCTGCCCTTGGCATGCCTTTTGTGGTTCCAGTGTCCCTGGAGCCCTAGGCTTATGGGTTTGTTGACCCTAACCCTCAGTGTAACCCTAACCCTTGGAGGAGCCGTAAAAGCAGCCTTTGGCTGAGGCTGGTTCCAAGCAGAAATGTGTGGAGGGAGTAATGCTGGGGAAAGGCCTTCTGCCCTTGGCATGCTATTTGTAGTTGCAGTGTCCCTGGAGCTCTAGGCTGCGTGGGTTTCTTGACCCTAATCCTAACCCCAAATGTAACCCTAATTCTAAGTGNCTGAAGCTGAGGTGGCTGTAACATGGCTGGTGCCAAGGAAAAAGGTGTGGTGAGAGCAATGTAGGGGCAGTGCTGTGCTGCCCTTGGCATGCCTTTTGTGGTTCCAGTGTCCCTGGAGCCCTAGGCTTATGGGTTTGTTGACCCTAACCCTCAGTGTAACCCTAACCCTTGGAGGAGCCGTAAAAGCAGCCTTTGGCTGAGGCTGGTTCCAAGCAGAAATGTGTGGAGGGAGTAATGCTGGGGAAAGGCCTTCTGCCCTTGGCATGCTATTTGTAGTTGCAGTGTCCCTGGAGCTCTAGGCTGCGTGGGTTTCTTGACCCTAATCCTAACCCTAAATGTAACCCTAATTCTAAGTGGAGAAGTAAAAGCAGCCTCGGCTGAGATTGCTTTCAAGCAGAAAGATTTGGAGGGAACAGTGTTTGGCCTTGCTGCCCTTGGTATGCCTTTTGCAGTTAGAGTGTCCCTGGACCTGTAGGATTTGTGGTTTTTCCAACCCTAACCCTATGTGTAACCCTAACCCTAAGTGGAGCATTAATAGCAGCATTTTGCTGAGGCTGAGGTGGCCATTACATGCCAGGTGCCAAGGAGAAAGGTGTGGAGGGAGCAATGTTGGGGCAGTGGCGTGCTGCCCTTGGCATGCCTTTTGTAGTTTTAGTGTCCCTGGAGCTCTATATCCCTGTAGGATTTGGGGTTTTTCCAAACCTAACCCTAAGCATAAGCCTAACCCTAGGCGGAGGGGTAAAAGCAGCCTTTTGCTGAGGCTGAGGCTGCCAGCACATTGGTGGTGACAAAGAGGACATGTGTGAAGGGAGCATTGTTGTGTCACTGCCAGGTAGTCCTTGGCCTGCCTTTTGTAGTTGCAGTGTCCCTGGAACTCTAGGCTTTCTGTTATTTTCAGCCCTAACCCTAAGTGTAACCCTAACCCTAAGCGGAGTAGTAAAAGCAGCCCTTTTCTGAGACTGATGCGGGGAGCACTGTGCTCGTGCCAAGGAGGAAGTGGTGGAGGGAACATGTTGTGGAAGTGCCGTGCTCCCTTTAGCATTCTTTTTTTGTAGCTGCAGTGTCCTTGGAGCTGTAAGCTTTGTGGTTTTTTGAAGCCTAACCCTAAGAAGAGCAGTAAAAGCAGTTTTTTTCTGAAAATAAGGAGGCCATTTCTCGTTGTTTAGAAACTAGTTTAGGAAAGGAACACTCTGGAATGAATGTTTCCTTTAACAAAAAATGCCTCCAACAATCCCTTTCTACCAATGAGATATTAACACTAGTGTATGAAATTGACAAACACCCCAACCATTTATTGACAGAATGCCAACACGGCATGGGAAAAAATGGTGAATAAATGCTAGATATTGAATTGTCAACCCCCCCCCCAACCCCCCTCCCCACACACAGAGCCACATAAGAATAAGAAACCCCAAAATGCCAGAGAAAGAGAAAAATAAAACTACAACAGCCACAATGTGGTGTGGAGGAGAAAAAAATAGTGCCAGCTTTTGTTTCAGGGAAGGGAAAAACCAAAGGGGATTCGCAGCAGCTCGGGCAAAGACAGATGGGAATCTGGTGATTCTCTGATGTTTTGTCTTCTCTACACAGCAGATGAAGCTGGTGGATTTAGTGTCCTTTCTTTCGCTGGGTCGGCTATTCCAAGGTCTGGGGCTGGGATGGAGCAGCTCCTTGGCTCCCCACTGGTCCCCCCCTCTCCCGTCGATAGTTCTCTCATGCCTTGGACTAAACCAAACTGAACAGTTCAGGAAAAAGCAAAAGCCGACAAAGGATTGTTGCTGCTGTCTCCAAGGCTAGGGAAAGGAAGAAAACCTTCTTGCCTAAGCTAACAAAAAACCCAAGCTAGCTAAGCGACAGAGTAATGCTGTCCACAGGGCACCACAGACACCTGAGAGTGAGGCTTTGAAAAAGCCCGGGCAACAGCCCCAAGGCTCCCCGCTCCCTGGACCCACCTTAGAGATACAGCAACCATTTCTGGGCATAAGGCAGCTGATCAGGGAGTGGAAACCCTCCCCAAGACAATTACTGATTTTCAAGATGAGAGCATTGTTTTCTATGAGTGGATTACTTAGAAAACCTTCCTGTTAAGGAATGAATACTTGGAATTGTTTTCCTTATCTTTCTTTAGGCCTGCTGCCTAAATGAATATGTCATACATATTGTCATTTTATTCTTATTTTAATGCCTGGTTCTTGAATGATGATCTAGTTGTGGATGATTTGGTAAGCATTAATCTTCCCTGAATTTTGTAATATAGTCATCTCAGTGATGCTACTGGGTATTTTGTGGGTACCATCTGTCTGGAAGAATGATAAAGCAATGAGGTTTCTTTTTTTTTCCCTAATGTATCCTATGAAATAATTGGATGAAACTGCAGCTTCCAAAAGACAATTGAACACTTACCAAAAAAATGTTACCAAGAAATGTATTATGATGAAGCATAAGAAACAGTAAAGTTCAATGTCTGGAGATTTGCTAAAAGTTGTCCAAAAGGCATTCACTCTCATAAAGTTATTTCAATAGTTAACAGGGTTCCATTTTTTTTTTAAATTAAACACTGTGGTCTCCCTCCTAATTACCTGAAACAGTCCATTAGTTCCTCCTTTTACATCTTGATTTTAATTTTTAATTATCTGGTTTTGTTAAATATCTGTGTTTTGAAGTCAGAGGATGAAAATATCCAGTGGTACAATCACCTGGCTGATGATGCACAATAATGGTGACATTATGGGATTTGTCTTCACCTGTTTTGTTAACACTATTATATAAATGGGCTTGTTTTAAATCACAGCCATCAAAGTTTCTTAAAGAATAAAACCGACTGATTATACTGTATTATTCCTGTAACTTGATCTAAAGATGGTTTTGCTGAGCACACCAAATGTTAACTAATAGAATGAGAAGGAGCCTGAAACCTTTTGCTGGACAAGAAGCAATATTAAAAAAATAATTCCGCGCTGGCTTTTGAACTTAGAGTGCTTCTTTCATGGTAATATAATATTCCTTTAATAGCAATAGAGTAGATAGGTAAATGGAATTTTTTCATGTTGCTCAAATAACAGTTCTTATCAAAATGCAAACATTTGCAATACAGAGGAAATTCACATGGACAAAAAAAAGAAGACCTTAAATGAGAGTTTTTTACCGCTGGGCAGGGAAATGCTAATTACCATGTTTTTACTAACTAAACAAATCCTTCTCATTTTATTGCAGATAATACATATTATACGTAGTGCATAGCCTAAGATTTGTAGGAAGATAAACTTAGTAGTATCTACAAAAAGAAGAGAACAGAGAAAGTCTGAAGATACAGGAATGAAACTGGGATGATTTTTCTTTCATTATGTACTCCTGAAGGTAAATATGGGAGTAAAGTATCCTACAGTTTTCAGTTAAGCTCCTGGTTTCCCTCTCCTATCCGTAACACTTAGGCAATTTAATTTGTCATAGCAGGGCTCTAGAAGTGATCCTTGAAAATGTAGCATGCGAGTTTGCTCATACTGGGCTTGTTTCAGCATATTTGAAAAATATTTCCATTTCGCTAAGTGCCAAGAAGGGTCAGTTTTAGTTCAGTGGACAATTTAAGGTTCACTGAGGAGCAGTTTGAAGATATACATCTTTTGGTTGTGCAAGAGTTTATGTGTGCTTGTCGGAGAAAGTAAAATTAATGAAGTAAGCAACGGCACTAAATGTCTCAATTCTTGTGGCAGGACTAATTCTGTATGTTAAGTTATATTATTGCTCAACAGAAAGAAAATTTCTGTCAATCACTAGGGTTAAAACTAGATGCTGAAAGAAGAATTTCTGGATAGAGAGAAATAAGGAGTAAAAAACCTGAGATATATTCTGAGTTAATCAACTAATATGAACAGGCTACTTGGAAATGTCCTAGTTTTTAGTGTTAGTTTACAACAATTTGAAAAAAAAAAGTTTTCAGTAACTTGAACTGATTATTTTTTAATGGTCAGATTGTGATTGCTATGATTGTTCAACCCTATAACATTAGCTTAATGAAATTTACTTTTTAATTTCTTATTTCATAGAAATACTGTACTTAAGAACTCTATATCCATTGAAGTAATGCATCCTTGTACTTACATCTGATGCACAAATAAAAGCACGAACACTAGAATTTATATTAATGAGGATTCATGCTTTTAGCAATGAAAATAGAATCTCTTTGCATGGACTGAAAACTTATGACTCCTAAGTAAACTTAAATTGACAACACCAGTATTTTCATTTTTTTTCTACATAGAGCATTTGGCTTTGTAGAGCAATAGAAAGTCATATATCACATGCTGAAATTGGAAAAAAATTTAGTTAAACCACTTAAAAAAATACTTGAATACATATCAGCTCTTTCACAAAAAAAACCCCAAACCCAAAAAACATACAAACAAAACCCTCCAAACTAACAAAAAAACCCCAAACCAAAACAGAAAACCCAACACCACACAAGTATTTCATTCAAAATAAATGAGAAATTCTTTGGAACTCAGGTGCTATTCTGTACATTTTTTTCCTATGGAGTTGTAAAAATGCATGCAGAAATAGAATCCGACAATTCTTCTGTATAGAAGGTTAATAATGTCTGTTGTCTACCTTTGATAAAACAGGGACTTAGATGTGAATTAACCCTGTTTTATCTTGCTGTGTCATATAAACATTATATACTCTTGTTCCCCTGTGCATATACACTTCTGTTTGTTCTTCTACAAACTCTCTTTAGTCATCTAGTAATCTTATTCATTTTTTTCCAATGCTCATTGAAGTTTCGTTACTTGTTTTTAGACGTCTTCATGGAAATATCCTTAGAAGCTGGGAAAATTCTTGGTCACCAGGAATCCAGAGGGACCAGAGGTGGGTCTTTTTAAAAACACAGCCAGCTATCTGAAACATAACCCTGTAACTATGCTATAGATTTCTGACTATTTTCAGTCTCCCATGTGCACTACTAGCTTGTAAACAGCTCATAATCTCATTATAAAGCAGGGTTAGCAGGAGACCAGGAAGATCTGACAGTTAAATCAGAATTCCCATTCACATGCTGATTCACATGCATTGCTTTGCAGAGGAGGTTTCTTCGGTGCTGCAAAGCAAGTTCTCTGGCTGCCTTCTCGGACACTTTCCCTTGTTGAGTATGCAGGCAACATTTTCCTGTTCATCAGAAGAATGAAGCAAACCTGATTAGATTTGTTCTCAGTCTGGGAGCAGGAAATTAACTTTGAAAATGATTTAAATGTCTTGCCTGGGGAAGGCCTTTTGCCACTTTGAGTTCAATAGTTCAATTTGACAGAGCTCTCTGCCAGATTTCTAATGTATAATAGGTAGGTGTAAGGGATGAAAATGAGGTGGTGTTTTTAGATTTATATTAGCTGAACTTTTATATTTAGTTTGCTGTGGTTTTTGTTCTACTATTATCAGAAAAACCTGCTCTGAAGGGCAATTCTGTTAAAGAGGCTTATGGCTACATTAGTTTGCAGTCAAGCATATTTGACAGAGATCAACCACAAGGTTCCCTTTGTTGCCTCTGTCTCAAATTCTTACCCACAAGCTTTCAACCTGCTCAGAGCTATTCCTCAGGGACAACTCTTCACACTGTATCCATTTCTTGATGCAGAGGGCAACCGCTCCACCCTTCTCTCCTCCCCTGTCTCTTCTGAACAGTCTGTAGCTGTCAATAGCCACATTCCTGTCATGGAATTCATCCCACCAAGTTACAGTAGTGGAAACTAGGTCGTAGGTAGTACAAGAACAGGTAACATGTTGCGGGAGCTATGAAATTAGATACAACTAGGTTTTGTATGGCAAATGCCCTGATAGCTTTGGTCAAGTTAAAGCTTACATCCTCTTTACCTTCTGACATAGTGCTGTGATCCTCTGGAAGAAAAGATGGGAGTTACAATATTTGACATCACTATATTTGGAATAATTTAGGCTGTAAAAGACCTTTAAGATCATCAAGTCCAACCACCTGCCTCCTTTCATATCCTGAAACTCCTTGCAATTTCAAAGAAAGAATAATTTTACTTGTGGGTTTTGTGTCAGTTTTGTTAGGTTTTGGTTTGAGTTTTTTGTTTGTTTGTTTTTTTTTTTTGTTTTTTTTCTGGAAAACAAATTTATATATTCTCTTCTAGAATATGAAGATATGAGAATTTAAGGAATTGACTTAGAATGCATCCTGAGGTGAAGGAAATTAGTCCTCCACTTGCAGTGTAGTTTGCATGAAAACTCCAGTGAGGGATGAGAAGTGAGAAGCACAGCTCCTTGGTATTTCTACTTTTAATGAAGATGGTTTCATACTTTTTGGGAGATGGCAGTTTTTGATGTCTAATTCTCTGGGTATGGTGGGGAGGATTGTATCTAAAAGTAAGTGGAATTTCACCAGACTCCTAATATCTGAGGCTGAAGCCTTCCATTGCAATAGCCATGTTCCATCATGAATGTAGCTGGGAATTCCAGAATGCAACAGATAATTCCTTGGTTCTCTGACAGCTTGAATCATCCTTGCCTTCATTATTTATCTATCATTTGCTTAATTCCACAGTTCATTAGGGAAATGCAGTCTCTAAGATGTTCTCAGTTTGATAAAAATTAAATGGAAAGTATGTAGATCAAATTTACAGTCAGACTGCACCAGTTATTCATCTCAAGTGCCAATGACTTATTTATAAGTTGATCTGAGACTGTAAAGGTTTAGGTAGCAGAAATACCAGATGCAGCTGTTGCATGAAAGGTGAGATGGCAAGTTTAACAGCAACAATAACAAGCCAAATACTGTTATGGTAAAGCACGGTGAAGTTCAAAGAGGACAGGCAAACACAGCACTTGCCACTAACAGCAGAAACGAGAGGTGTTGAACCGAATGCTTATACATGGTGAAAGTCCTGATATGGCAGCAGTATGAGAGCTGTGAGGGAGAAAGCAGTCATTAGACATGATGTGGAGAGGTGTCTTGTAAGACTGGAGAGCAGGGTGATGACAGTGAAGGGTCTTTATCCACTTGTTGCAACAAAAATCAGAGTAAGGCTTTTCAAAATATCTGTGTACATGAAGGTGTCTTGAAGACAGAAGGAAATATTAACTGAGCATTTGCTTGTCATTGGTTACACAATCTAGTCAGTAATATTTACTCTCATTTTACTCTCATTTAGTCTTTTTTTTTCTCTGATTAAAGCAATCTCTCTCATACTCTCACCCTACTGAGGGGTTAGCAATAGCAGAGCTGCTTCTCAAGGGAGGATGAGCCGGGAGTCAAGCAAGGGCAACCATGGCACAAGCAGGGAATGTGAAATTCCTGCCCAGAACAAAATCTAGCAAGACTAACGCGGTGTGTGGGGTTGATGGACCGATGCCACGTTTTTCCCACAGTGTCCCTCGTGGAGACGCTTTGGCGGCGCTCTGCCAGCACCCACGCGTGCACATGATCTCACCCCTGCAGGTGGGCACAAGCAGCCACTCACACACACACAGTCTGGGCGTTCCAGAGACAGAGAGGCAGGAGGAATTCGTGTGCAATTCCGAGGCATTTAATGGGCCTGTACCACAGACCGGGAACAAATACACTCAAATGGAAACAGAGGCAAAGAACCCCGAACAATCGTGCACACATGGTTTTATCCCGAGGGGCCCCAGGGATGGGCAGAGCATCAGTACCCAATAATCTGAGGGCTAGGGGGTAGAGGCAGGGTTGAGTGACGTAACAGGGGCCAATGGAAGAGGGGAGGGGAGGGGAGAGAGGACCAGGGGCCAGTGGGGTCTCGACAAAGGGAGAACTTTCTGGCACAGTGATGTGGGGAGAAACCATTTTGTAGGAACATGGCGGTGTAATGTGGACTTAGCCACAGCAACACAAGAGTGGTGTGGAAATGGGAAAAGGTCCATCCGTAGTCCTAGACAAGGTGAGATAATGAGTCATGTTTAGGGTACAGCCAGAAAAACCTGGGGACGAGTCTGGAAATCTGGCTATAGCGGAGGACTGAGGGCAGTCCAGAAGGCAGGACGAGGGACTGGCCCTGCTGCAGCATCTGTGATGCAGGGACTGGCAGCTCTGGGCTGGTCTGAAACGTGGTCCTGGGCTGCGGACAGGGGGAGTGAAGGTGCTGGGGGTCTGCATAGGGACAGAAAGGGATGGTAGCACTCGGGGTTCTGACAGCTTGACTAAATATCATGTCACTCCATTGGCAATGGTTTTGATTGTATCTAATGGTTTTGATTGTATTCTCAGAGCTTATTCTCCGAATGTTTCTAGCTGCAAAAGTGAGTACCTTTTTACTATGAATGGAGAAGAATCAATACCAAACATTTGATCAGAACTTTCCTGAGCTTTGAAGAAAGTTACATATGGCTCCAAGTCCTGTATTTAAGAGCACTCATCTTTGTGATTAGACTATAAAATATTTCTAATGACATTTCTATAATTGTATGGTTAGTAACGTAACTCCATTTTGAAATGGGGTTTAAAAGTGGAATACTTACTTATAAAATCCAGCTGTTCCTGCTAATGAATTGTTCTAATACTATGTGCACCACAAAAGGAGCTCAGTCTGTATTCCTTCCCAGGGGCTGAATTCTATGTCATGATTAATTTCAGTGTTTGATTTTGAAAACCTCAGTTCTACATTAGAAAAGGCTCTAGAACAGGAAAACAACATAGACAGCAGTGGATGTCTAATATAACCAGATAGGGTCATTACCCTCCACTTAGCTTGCCATGTCACCACTAGGCAGCTTCTGAGCTAGCATTCTGACCAAGGAAGAGGAGGTACTGTGCATGTGCTTGCTGAGATGCAGTGCCAGTATTTAGGAAGGGGAAGGGAATGCTTTATCTGAACTCAGTCTCTTTAAGCCCAGAAAGAGTTATCTTCCTTTTCTTCAAGTGCTAAACACTAGAAATAACTATTTGAAGAGGTATTTTCTTGTTTGATTAATTTGTCCCTTGTCCCTTCAATGAGAGAGATTTTCTGTGGATTATTCTAGCTTTGTTCAAGAGATTAATTTTAATGTGTTTATGCTTCACTTTGCAAATATGAAATAAAATACTTCGTGTGACAGACAAACCCCAACACTTCATATTTTCCAATTTGTGCAGTGCTTCTGCTTTTAACAGAGGCACTTCACAGAACTTCTGAGTCATACAGAAGCAAAGCCAATTTTACCATTAATAGGGATGAGACTGTAAGTTACACTTTCATATTTAAAAATTTAGCAACCAAGCAAAGTGCAGAAGGAGACAAGGTTTGGAGACACAAAGCATATAAATAGTGATGTTTCCTTTTGGAAGAAACATGGAGAAAAATAAAATTCTTGTGTTTCCATCAAAAAGGAGGAAATACATTTTTTATCCCCTCCTGTATGTATGGGATATACTCACGGTCCTAGTGCCCAGTCAGAAGATTTTCTCTGTGCTTGGACGGTAAAATTGCCCAAGCAAGCTTTTGTTCTAAAGGTGGAACTTCTACAAAATATACAGACTGAAAGGAGGGGAACATGAGTAAACATAAGGGAATAAACTAATTATGGCTGACTGGATATTGAATATTTATAATGCAGCCAGTAGCAGCTCCCTTTGGGCCCCTTGTTTACCAAGTCTGTTGAATTTATGTGCCCTGACAGGACACATAGTTCTGAAAAGAGCTATGTGCATAACATCAGATACGGCTGGAATGCTTACAGGCTGCAAGGCTTCATTCACTAAGGCTTGTCTTTCTTAAAAAATACAAATTTGGAGTACCTTTATGGCTGAAAGTGTTTACAGTGGATATCTAACCAGGAAAATCTAGGAAGCTGAAAAATGGGACCTAATATTTTGACAGAAAGGTTGACCTTTGCCCCCGATTATGCCAGCTTTTTGCCTTGAAACCATTTCACTAAGCAAGGCACTAATCCCAACAGCCTTTCAACCCCCACATCACACTTCTGTCACTTTTCCTCATTGCTGGAACATGGTGCAGAAAGCAGCATTCTGTCTTTGAGGGCCAGTACAAAAGCAGGGCTTGCTTCAATGGCAGAATTGATGGCAGAAACAGACTGCAATGAGACTCTGCTTTGGTGTGGGATCAAGCATCACACACCTTCAAACAGGATTTATGAACGATTGTCCATCCAGGTGGCAAGTGAAATCTGTTTTTCCCACTCCCCTACTATCTATACAGTAAATTGCCAACAAATCTTCCTGTGTGGCCTTTTAGAAGTAGGGAAGACCAAGCAGGGGAAAAAAATGTTTAAAAATAACCTTTGAAAAAGAATGCCTTTGAAAAATGTAGTTGCACAACAGATTCAATTGATATGAGATTGTGCTGTCAAAAAGCTTTTTCACCCAGAGCTTTTTCAAATACCGTTGGACACTGAGCCAAGCGGAAGTCATAGGCATCTGAAATGGGAGCAGAATAATTTGTTAAAAAAGTCATGGTCGGCCTGTGCTGATCTAAAATTCTGGGGTGAGGGTTGTGTTTTGGAGGCTTTGGTTCATCACGCGTCCCACGCCTCATCTGCATGGTGGCTAATGAGGACGTCCTAATTGCAAGCCGTTTGATTGACAGCTGAGAGGAGGTGAATGGCACTCCAGCACATGTTGCACATGTAATGAGTTAAAGAGAAAGGAAGTAGAGCTTCCTCTTTCTTCTCCTTCATCTTCTCCTCCATCTGGCCCAGTGGATGAGTGGAGGTCCTTGGAAAGGCGGGTGATGTACTCTAGGTCTGCAGAGTGAGCTTTGATGGGCAGATATAGCAACTGCTAACAGGCATAGAGTGGTGGCAATCTGGATCTCTCTAAGGGCAGAGTAAGAGAGAAGAGGGCCTCTGGGGAGTAATCAGCTGGCTGGTGGGTTTTGGGGTGGCACAGCATTGTGTCACTGCTGGTCAGATGCTGCAGCACCAGAGCTGTGTGGGTGACAGAACCAGGGACAGACTGCACACAACACACATTTTCACTGTAGTTTAACAACCACACTCAATGATACTGTACTGTATTTGTACATACAGCCCTTGGAAATGTGATTTTTTCCAAACAGCCTTCAGGAAGAGTGTTCTGTCATTTGAGATTTTTTTATTTTTGCTGGCAATTACCAAAAGCCCTTCAACTGAAACAGACAACACTCTGTCCTTCATGGGTTTAAATGCCAGCTAAGTAATGAGATTTTAAACTGATTTTATTTTAATGATGTTTGAAATGAGGACAAAGGTGTAAAATCTGACAAAAACATCGCTTATGCTACCAGCATTGTAAAAGTAGACTGCAAGTTCCTATTCTTGGAAGAAAGTTTGTGAAACATATTCACAAAGCAGGAAATACTTTACCACTTCACTCTGTTAAAAAGTCTGCCCATTCCTTTCTGATTCATCAATGAACTGGGCTACCTGATAGCCTAAGGCTCAGGCCCACTCAGCACATTAAAACCTCCTATGAATGGTGGGGGGAAAAATGAGTCAAGAAAAGATGACAGACATTCCTAAAATCAGCCCTTACGAGAGAAGGTGCCCAGCACAGGTATGTCGTGTAAGACTTTTGGCATTAGCATATTTCCTTTATGCTTTAATAATGTCATATATCACATTTAAAATCTGCTAAGCACACAGTGTGAAATAGTTTACATCCAATATAAAATCAGACCAACAGATTTAGAGAAGCATGCTGGATCAGGAGATGACACTGGGCCTCTGTGCATTAGCTGTGCGGCGTGCTGCACGCTTCTCAGGTCATCCTGACATTTCTGTGACAGCATCGACCTGCTACCTATGGCTGAGGATGTATCTTAAATGGTCATTAAATCTAACTCTTTATAGAAAAGAAAATGTAGATAGTAATTTCCAGTTTAAAAAAAGACAATTAAAATCTTCCTTTTTTGGTTTTTTCTTTTTTAAAGGACATACATGAAAAGGGGAGAGTGTGCTGTAATCCAGTTCAAGTATAAGGTATTGTAGGTGGCAATGATGCTGTGGGTTCCAGTTCAGAGACCTATGTGGGCAGGACTGTTAACCACCTGAAGCCTCAGTTCTGGTTGATAGCTGGCAGCAGGGAAGCAGCACAATGATTTGCAGTATTAGCAGAAAGCTCAATTATTTTATGGAAATAGAATGTAGACCATGGTTTCACTCAAGAAGTGTTGACATTTCCAGGTTTAGAAGAGAAAGCTTGTATTGTTTGCTTATACTGGATGGTTTGTTAGCCTTGGTCTCCAAAATTTTCACTCTGTCACCAGTGCATAAAAATCACAAAATTATTTATTTACTCACAAAATTCATTTCAAATACTGCCACATTTTGTCTGCTGGTGTTATAATAATAAATCTGTTACTCTACTCAAGATTTATTCCTTGCCCAAAAGAACAGTGACATTATATTTCACTGGCTATTCCAGCAGAAAACATCAGGCAGAAGATGTGGAATTGTTATGCCTTCTGAAATATGTTAACTATAGCTGCATTCTGGATTTCATTCCACATTCTACACAGGCAAGCTCTAGTATGCTTTTCAGAGAAAACAAAGCAGACAATTGCTTGCTTCTGAACTACCAAGTATGAATGCAGTGCTTATTTTCGCTCTCATTTTGCATCCCAGGAGTAAAAGGAAACTCTTCAATTCATTGCTGAAGTGTGCTAGATGTTTGTTTACTTTGATCGGATGAAAGGATGATATTTCAAAAGTGTGTGCCCATATATTCCAATTTTGTAGAGTTTCTGATGCTGAAAGACTCTGTGTTGGCTTTGGGGATAAAGTAAATCATATGCTTTCTGCTTGGCTGTTTATCATTCATGCAGTCTCCCATTGTTAGAACTCCCTGAACCAACTGTTTATAACTGCTTATTTAAGACTGCTTTTCAGAGTCCTTGATATAGCATAAGAATATGTTATGGTTGTGAGTACTCTAATACATTAGTTTCTGAATCTTATTATGGGGTGAATGTTTTAAATGTTTTTTTCTTTCATCTTGTTCAGCTGTGTCAGTAGTAATTTCCAGTTTATTTTCTAGGGGGTATTAGACGACCTACTGAGATAAGACAGAGTGAAGTTAATTCTCATTATAAATGCAATGTATTTTAAAATCAATTTCAGCGTTTTCATACGGAGAAAAAGTAGAAGCATAGCGATACCAGACACTTTTAAAATTGAAAAGTTCACGTAAAAATTTCAAAGTGCATCTTTACATTTAGACACAAAATATCTGTCTAAGAAACTAAATCATCCAAATACATAAGAAGGGCAAAACCAGTTGTGTAATGAGTGTAAGAAACTGTGGCAATACTTCGAAGTCTAGTGTATTGCACTTTGTAAATCTATCATACCTCTTAAAAGTTGGACTTTTGCTTTACGTATTTTCTTCTCAGTCTGTGTTTATTGTGTTGAATAGCTCATGAATATTCAAGAAAATTGAGCATGACAATTGTGAGGAAAGTTATAGCAAGAAGATGCCTTTTACCTGCTGTGGCATAGTGGTACACTTACGGAATCATAGAACATATCACAGAATGGTTTGGGTTGGAAGAGACCTTAAAAATAATCCCCATGCTGCAGGCAGGGACACCTTCCACTAGACCAGGTTGCTCAGAGCCCCATCCAACCGGGCCTTGAACACTTCCAGGGATGGGGCATCCACAGCTTCTCTGAACAACCTGTTCCAGTGCCTCATCACCCTCACAGTAAAGAATTTCTTTTCTATATTGTTATGGATCAAGTTGGAGCTTCAGAAAAGCCCTGCCTAAAACTAAGATTTTTGGCAGCAGCTTGAATTTAGGTGGCCTGCACCTACAATCGTTCCAGCTTGCAAGTTCTAACCATGGCAGATCATGTCTGGCATAAAATGAGCTATTTATTGAATATACAGGAGATATCAGAGAAGAGGCCTTAAGCAGTTACTTACTCCACAGTATAAGACACAAGAACTACTAGCAGATTACATAAAACAGTCCACGACATTATCAAGGTACCTATATTATAGCTGGGAAAGAAAGACTATAGGTTAGGAGTACAGGATTAGAAAGTAATTTACCACCAAAATGATGATAGTGTACACAGAGTCTTTTAACTCAACCCTCGAAAGACTAAATACAAAATTGGCGTCCCAAGAGACCCCTGCACATTTGCAGGGAATACGCAGAAGATTTCTGCTTTGTGGAAGTTTGGTGTAGCTTTTAAAATGAAGTGTCTGTCAGTCAGAAATTGCAGCTTATCTTTCCACATCTGCTTCCACAGCAAGATGTTTACTGTCAGCTGAAAACAACAATTCCACGGCGCCAAAATAGCTCATTACAAGACAAACTGTCTTGATTGAGTTATTTCACCAAGGCTCATGTGAGGCTCATATGAGAGTGAAGGCCCTGAGTTATTTCATCAGCTAACAAGCAACAGAGAAGCTTTCCTGTGGGGGGATGAGATGCCCTGCTACATATATCTAATATAAACCCATCTTCTTTCAGTTTAAAGCCATCCCCCCTTGTTCTGTCACTAATGCTCTTGTAAAAAAGTCCCTTTCCAGCTTTCTTGTAGGCCTTTATAAAGTACTGGAACCCTGCTATATGCCTCCTGAATCCTTCTATTCTCCAAGCTGAACAGCCCCAACTCTCTCAGCCTGTCTTCGCTGGAGAGGTACTCCAGCCCTCTGATCATCTTTGTGGCCTGCTCTGGACCTGTTCCAACAGGTCCATGTCTTTCTTGTGCTGAGGACACGAGAGCTGGACACAGCACTCCAGGGGGGTCTCATGAGGGCAGAGGAGAGGGGCAGAATCACCTTTCTTGACCTGTTGGCCGCTCCTCTTTTGATGCAGTCCAGGATGCTTTTGGCCTTCTGGGCTGTGAGTGCACACTGCTGGCTCATGTTCTGCTTCTCGTCCACCAACACCCCCAGGTTTTTCTCCTCAAGGATGCTCTCATCCCCTTCTCCAGACAGCATGTACTTGTGCTTGGCATTGCCCCACCCCTGTGCAAGACCTTGCACCTGACCTTGCTGAACTTCATGAGGTTCTCACAGCCCCACCTCTCAAGGCTGTTCAGGTCTCTCTGGATGTTCTCCCTTCCCTCCAGCCTGTCAACCACATCACACAGCTTGAGGCTGTCAGCGAACTGCTGAGGGTGCACTTGGTCCCACTGTCCATGACACTGACAAAGGTGCCAAACAGCATCAGTACCAACCTCTAAGGATGCCAGCCATCACTGCTCTGCACTTGGACATTGAGTCATTGACCACAACACTTTGAGTGCAATCATCCAGCCAATTCTTTGTCCATCTGTTAAATCCATGTCTCTCCAGTCAGAGACAAAGGTGTTTGACACTGAGGAACAGTGCCAAATGCTTTGCATAAATGTTAGATGAGCTTTAATTAAAAACAAAACATGCCCCATCCCCACTTTTCATAGTTTAAAACCCAAGCTCCTCATAGGTGCTTGTACGCAAGACACTTTTTCCCTTGATCCACTTGTTTTCAGTTGGAGAAATACCGTAACATGTACATGTCATGGCACAAGAGGAGAAATATAACTTGGTGTCATACAGGAGCTGCAGCCAGTAAATAACTTCATTCTCTCCTATGTGTTATCTTATCTGTTCAGACATGTGGTTAGATTGGTTGTCATAGCCCTACATACCCCTCCTCATCTGTTTGCTGCATTACTAACAGTGCTGGGATTGGTTTTTCTTTTGCTGTTTAGACATCATGTTTAGGCACACGGTATTTCTCATTTGGTTGCATGCAATTGCATACTTGGAAGAGTCAAGTCTTATGTAAAATCGTAGGGAAATCAGAGAATGTCACAAAAAACCTCTTTCTGTTTCAATGAGAATGCTGTGCTGTACTGTTTTAGTGAAAATTCCTGAAGCATGAATATGTTGTTATTCAGACTGAATTTTCTCAAAATCTATGCTTTGACAGAAGAGGCTGTAACTGAGCTGTGATTTTTCTGTCTGCAATATTTTAAAGATTTTTTTTAAAGTCTCCGACACCTGTACACCTCCTGTCATGATAACTGAAGTACACACTAAACTAATTTACTAAATTAGTAAACTAGTAATTAATAAGAATGCTAGGAAACCATCTGGCAAGAATATTTCTAGGTTTCATGTCTGTATAAAATAGATCAAGAGCATCTGCAAAAACCAGTGTGGAAGGAAGAAGAGCAGAAGATTCACTGGTTCAAATTAGCTGAGTAGAGGGTGCGAGTCAGCCATAAGAGAGACCACGCTGAGTTCAGTCCAAAGGTGAAGCTCTGTTAGTGGCTGGTAGCAGAAGCACAAGGACAGTATCCAAAAGATGACAGACACAGAAGGATCTTTCCCTTAGTCCGCTTGCTTCTAGCAAAAATGTCACTACCTCACTAAAGGAGTGCTTTATGTTGGGTCAAGTGTCTTTCTGATAGTCACAGGGAAATTCTGTTTGATTCCTTCTCAGCACCAGAGCTACGGGTGATGCTTCAGCATTGCAGTGAGTTCAGCATTTACCCAGACCTGCAGCCTTCATTCCTATTCCTATCTACAAGTAGTGGCCAGAATCAAATAGGATGATTTGACTGACACCAAAGATGAGACAGGCTTTTTAGGCTAGTACTGTAAAGAAATTCTACGTATAGCTCTCTTCCTCGTTCTTCAGAACCTAACTGAATTACGGATCTTTGAGGAGACACTTTAAGGGTTTTATACAGTGTGTACTGTTGGCATTGAAGTGGCTTTAATGCAGAGAAAAGCTTTAAAGATTTTTCTGATTTTTTAAGTAAAACAGAATCCAGCAGCTCTTTGTGAGGATAATTACATGGAGAGGGTTTGTCTGAAGTGTGTTTCAGAGAAATAAAGTACTCCTCAGATAACACTGTATGGTCTGCAGTTTTTGGAACTTTCAGCTTCTCTGAGTGAGATGCTTTAATCAGAAATAGGATTATGTAAACCGAGTGTTTGATAGATCCCATTTTTAATACACAGACAGAAATTATTCTGTTTAATGTTTAAGATCACCAAAAATATGAGCATTAGTTGAAAAAGTACTCTTATGGACCTTCCTTTTCTTAAGATAATAAAAGTAAATTTGGCTAGATTTTACTGAGCATTGTTATAAAATTTTGATGATCCATGGAACTTTAAAGGAGAAGAGAAACAACTGAAACCACTGCTACCACCATTAGACATTTATTTGACTTGGGATAAGAAATAAGATGAAGTAAAATTAGGTCTTTCTTTTAATAATACCCAAGTGACAATGCTCAGGACATAACTAAGCTACACTAGAAAGAGGATGCCCATTAGAGCAGATGAATGCAAGGATTGCTCAAAAGAAAAAAAAATGTTTTGACTATTAAAGGCAATAGTATTTATGTAGCATTATAAAAAAAAAAATTGAACATTTTTGCTTTTATGTAGTGAAAATGTGAATGAATGTTACAAACAAAAATTGTAGCCATGGTGTTTCATAAATTAAAGAAAAAAAGTTAATTATTTTTATTTCCTGTAAGAAAACATCGACCCTAAACATGTGCTGTTAACAACTCATTTCAGCTCTGGTCTACTGGAGTCAGAGCTTATGCAGGTCCTGTTGTGCATCCTAATGGCTGAGAAATTGAGATTTAATGAAAAATTGGTGTATATGAATGGAAAAATTCAGGCAGTTTTGGGGGAAGTAGATGCAATTTAATTTATTTTTCTTCTTGTGATGTATTAAAAGCCATCTAAACCACCATAAGATAGTCTGCTTGTTATTCTGGACATTCAAATGATGAAGAGATTCAGTTGCAGAAAGTTTTGTGCTTAAAAGCAAATTATTCAGTAAGATCAAAATGATATAGTATCTGTTTCCACCCTTCTGCTGATCATGAATCTGGCTTGCCAGAGCTCTTTGATTAATAACTATTACAGTTTTAGACATAATTTCAAAATACTGCTTTGGTCATTCTAAATGATGAAAATAATTGGAATGTTGCTGAAGTGCCGACTGATAATTCAGACTAGGTTGGCCTTTTGTGTTGGTATCGCTGATCAGGATAGAATTTTTACTGGTAGCTGTTAGGACAACTCTCCTATTTAATACAGTATTTTATTATAAAAAATAAAATGTGTGTTGAAGCTAATAACTTCAGTCTCCTTAATGTGAGGTGGACTTGGCAGCAGTTGAGGTATGACAGAAAGGGGAAAGTAACCAGAAAGTACCTGAGTAGTATCAGCATCATACTAATGTTGAGTGTACTCATCTCCCTCCTCCTCACACCACCACTTTGCTGGGTAACGTAAGGCAGCTATTTCCAGGCCGGGGCACAAAGACCTGCCACTGGTAAACATTAGAGGGATCCAGTCATGTGATGGGTTTTCAAGATCTGGAGTTAACTGAACTCACATTAGTCCACTAAATTATACCATTGGGCAAAACTCCCTAGAGAAACAATTAGTGGTTAATTTCTTTTCAAGTATGATATTTTAGAAGATGGCATTTGTAAACAAATAAGATACCGTTTCATTATATAGCCATTATATATCCCAACATGGCAGGCTTTGTCACTAAATCAGACTGAATTTAGTATCTTGTTCTCAAGCATCAGGAATAATGTCCTTATTTCAGATCTTGTGATATTTGGAGTTCAGGAAAGAGGAACTGAAAGTACTGAGTCATGTACGTACCAATTGTGCTACCAGCCTGCACATACTACAGTGCTAGAATGTCAGAATTTAGTGGGTCAGAATTTTTAATTAAAAAATAGAGAGAAATTGAGTATTACAAACGTGAGTTGGGTGTTTTTTTACTGTGCAGCTTAGGATGTCTTCAGACACAAAGCATAAAAGAGGATAAAAGAATCTAATGTGAAAAACCCTCTTAGAGACCCAAACCTCCAGATTTTTAAAGGAAATCTTACGACATTGTTAATGTTGACTAGAATATTTTTAATATATAAATACTCAGTAAGAAATATGGAATAATATAAAAATATTGTAAGGAGACTGAAAGCATCTGGACCCCAACTGTAGTGCTCCCTTATCTCCTGTTTGTTTGGCATTGTACAGACATGGCTGCATTGGGCTCACTTACATCGGTCTGGGCTATTGCCAGTCTTCTTGGCAGCCTTACCCTTCTCTCCAAAGCAGCACAGGCTACTTTTCCCAACATCTGTTTGGCTGACAGAAGAGTTCCATTCCTTTCCTGTGTTCCTAACTGGAGGGCTTGGCAAATCATCCCTGTGACTCCTTTTGGACAACCAGAAACCAGACCAAATATTCCCCTTCTATTTTCTGTGCTCAGATGAGTGATGGATAAAGAAACTGGGTCTCGTTGCAGGGGAAAAACAAATCTAATCCAGTCATGCCTGGATGATGGAACAAGCCAGAAGGTCTCCCAGGATGTGGAGTCAGGAGTCACAGATTAAAAAATAATTACAGCAAGAGATTCATGATGCAAGGTGTTCGCAGGAACTTTCTCAACTTCTTTTTAGGTATTGGCAGGAACTGCAATCGGTAAGGCTAGCAGAGCATAGCAAGTCTTCACAAAATCATTTTCCTTGGCTAAAGCTTCTGGCACTCGAACTGGTAAAAGGATAGTTACAGTTTAGCTCACAAAGCTGCTCCATTTTAGTCAGAATGCATGAAAATGTGGAGAGATTTAAAATAGGTAACAGGAATTCAAAATTTGGGGACTGGATTATACTAGGCACATCAATCCTGCTTTTTATTGTTCAGCTCAGTGTCTGAGCACTGTATATAAATAGGGATGCAAGGTAGTTTCTTCTGTCCACTGAATGGCTCAGGCCATTGTGCAGGTAATGAGAACAGGGTGGGATATAATTCTGGAGTTGCATCAGGGACTGGTGGCTGATGTGGTAACACAAAAACTCCCATCTTCCTAGTTAGCTTTGGTCGCAGGTCTCTTTAACCCATGGAAGAACTCTGCATCTTCATGTAGTCATGCAGTCCTGTGAAACTTCAGAGTCTGGGCACAAAGAATACTCCACTGACTGTCACCCCTCACCTGCCTCCTCATGTGTTTGTCCTGTTGCAGACACTGTGGACCTGCCCATGGACCCTGGGTTACATGCAGTCAGTCAGCAGCATTTGGGGCCCATGGACTGGATATGTTTTTAATATGTGGTTGTAGAATGGCAGAAAGGTGCCATTAGCTGCATGTGGAGACAACAGCAGTGCTGTGGGTGCAAAGAAATGTTTCTAGCAAGTCCATTTATATCTCTGCTGCAGTTTAAAGCAGCAGGTATTCTTCCATCCTATGAGAATGTGTGCACAGTGTCATGCTATAGGACTGGATGCAACCCTCTTTTCTGTGTTTGGAAAGAGAACATTCTCCTCACCTTCAGTCATGCACATGCAAACCTTCACACCATGGTTTTTAGCTAGGACCGTCAGCTCCCTGCATAGCACCTAGATTCCAAAACTGCACACTCACCCCCAAAGACTTCTGAGTCATGAAAAAACCTATACCGGCCAGGCATGAAGCCCTGAGCACTGGCTTGCAATTATCTGTAATGGGAAACTTTTGTCGTGGTACCTGGGAAAAGTCTGGGCCGGGTGAGCTACCGCTTGGCAGTGCCAAGGCCCAGGCCACAGGACAGGATGAGTTTGGGACCTGGCATGTGCTTAGGATGTAGACACCCTTTCTAGCAGGCCTGATGTTTCTGGCACAAAACATCATGGGATCGATTCTGTTTTCTTTATAAAGAGTGAGTTGGCACTTGTCAGTGAGCTCAGCCACCTCCAAACTGGAGATGTCCTTCGTACACAAGTAGTTCTCTCCCTCTAGAGCAGTCCTGAAAGGGGACTGTGGATGGCCAAGGAGGCTTTCAGCAGGCAAATTCTGCTCCTTCCTATTTGTATGGATAATTTGTCTCAAGACCAGTAATGACAATAGTGTACTTGTTATCATATTCTTTCCTTCCCAAGCAAGCTATTTTTGGAAGGCAGTGTGCAGCTCAGACTGATGCACCATGCTGCCACAGTCTGATTTCAGTCAAAGGATTTATCCCTTGTATTCCCACATCCTCTTGTCTTTTTCAGTTCTACCTAATGAGAATGCTCTTGTAGCTAAAGGCAGGAAATCTGTCACGTACACAGCTTTCCCTCCAGCACGCCTTCCCCCTCTCTTCGTCTTGCTCTCTCCTTTAATTGGGCTAGAGAGAAAACATTTAGCAATTTCTCTCCCTCTTTCCCCTCATTAGGCTAACGATGACATATTCTGTTTCCAGAGCGTCTGTAGGAGCACAGTATAGCAGCCACTGCTCATTATTAACACTGGAGGGAGAAAAAGCTCGTGGCTTGATCTGGAATTTATGTAGATGCATGTAAATGAGAAGATACTTCCTTGGGATCAGATGTAATACAGAAGTGAAAAATCAATGGGGAGAATTTCAGAATCTTGCTTGGTGGTGTTTTGAGCCTCCTATTATCTTATAACCTTGCTGTTTTGAGTGCTGATATTATCTTATAACCTTATTGTTCCTAATGAAGGTACATTCTTCCTCAGGTACAGTGATACACACAGACAAACTTTGGGCTTTTTACATAATCTTTTCAGTGCTTTAAGATTTATTTTGCCTGATTTCATCTATCACTTCTCTGGTTTGTTTTTCTCACTTTTATCTGTATACTGACAAACCCATGTGCAATAAATTCAACATTTCTTCCATACACAGGAAATTCAAACTGTTCTCTTTCTTTTTATTCAGCCTTCCTAATTTTTATTTACTTCCTTTGTTTATTGTCCTTCCTTCCCTCCTGCCTGCCTGCCTTTATTTCTTCACTTTGGAAAAAAGGTAGTAATGAACTCTAATAACATCTCTATACTTCAGTTACTGCTGCTAATTGCAATCAGACTTATCACCCACTTTTAGTTTCTTTTTATTACCATTTAAACATTCTCAAATCCTAGTCACATTACTGAGCTATTTGTCTATAGAGCTAAAAAAACCATAAGCTGATAATTAACCTACAAACAGTACAGGTTTCTATACATCAAAGGAAAATTAGTTTTAATTGCAGATTTGGACAAGATAGGCTGAGGTGAAAGAAGAAACTGTATTTAATGCAACTGTATTTAAAGCAGAGGGAATGATGTATAAATGCAAAATGGGTATATTCAATAGTCACTGCCTGCAACTCATTTAAAGGAATTATTAAGAAACAAATTTCCTATAAATTTGAATCCCGGTATTTAATGCGTCTTTTGACTTCCATCAGAGGTGTTTAAATACTTTAGGGCACCGATCAGTTAGCAAAGACTCAGACTATGTCTGAGAGTGAGACAAGTAATAGGAACTTCATACAAAAGAATAAACTGAAGCACAGAGTAAAAGTGGCTAGTAGAACTTCACAGAATCACAGTTGTATCTAAAATAAACTAAAATTGAGAAAATCTTGGGTGAAACTGGAGCTCCATGTGGATTATGTGTAGCTTCTCCTTTAGAACAGCATTTGGCTTGATCCCCTTTTGTCTTCTTCCACCCCAAGGGAAAGCTCACAGGCTTTTCTGCTGGCCATCAGCATCAGTTGTCAGGCTTTGGTGTCTCTGAGGTGTGTCTAACCCTCTGTCCAGAGGTATCAGTTCCAGAGAGATGCCACGGTAATGTGCGTGCTCACAGAAATTTCAGGCAAATGGAGTGTCAGGACCTGACTGTGTTCCCGTGAAATATGTGCAAAACTAAGGATGGTTTACGTGAAGGATGAGCTGAGCCCAGTGTCCTAAGGCAGCAGAGCTCACAAGGAAGTCTCTGTGCAGATCCAATCACTGGCCTCTCTGCCAAGGCTGTCAACAAAGGTGCCAATTAGTGCCAGTTGTGATGACGATTTTTGTGATGCCAGCACCTGTCCACTATGAACTGGACTGTGACTGTCCTCACATTTCCCATCAGATGCTGAGCAGCTGTCAGGTGGTAGCAGACCTGAATGATGTATTAGCTTCCGTGCACATCAGTAAGTCACACAGGCTGTATTGTCTCTAAAATGCCTTTCATGTCAAATTATTTTAATCTCTCTTTAATAATGCAACTGACTTTGTTCCTTTGATTTTAGTCTGTTTTCTAGCTCATGCATTATTTATTCATATAATACCAAGAAACATTGTGTGACAAAACAAAACAAATTCAAATGCAAGTATAACAAGAATTTGAGCTGCAGGCACAAAAATCACACTTGCAAAAATGTACTTACACAGCCTTTTAGTGGCAATAAATTCTGTAATTATAAACCTATCTGACTTCCTGCACAATGCAGATTGATAAACAGAGGCCTGTACAGAGGAGTGCTAGCAGTGGACATGTACAGTTTTTAATGCATGCAGATTTGAATACTGTGCACCAGTTCAGTTTGGAGGACAAAAGCAGCTTTTTATATGCAGATGCAAACCAGGTATGAATGCATCCATGTGCTGAGATCCTGACCAGGAGACCACTGCACCCACGGGAGTTAAGTGTCCCAAACAGGCACAGGCCTGCACCGTGCTGTGCACACAAAATGTGCTGTGCACACAACATGACCTCCAGGTCTGTGCTGTGCTCTGCACATCCTCTGCCTGCAGGACAAGCTTGGTTGGCTGATTGTAATGAAGTAGCCTGTGGGCAGCTGCCACTGGGTCACACCACTGTACCTCCTCGCCTTTATCTAAAACAGCAGCAACAAATTCCCATGTGCGTATCTCTCAAATGATTAATGGATTTATTTTGTTTTAGGAAAACCTTACAGCAACTCAAAAGACTGAAATATTGAGTAACCTTTAAATGGACAAGATCTGCAGAAGACTGAGCCTGCATGGAAGCCCATTCAGTGGTGGGTAACTTGGGCTTCCTGGCATCTGAAGGGATGTAAGATCATCTGTGCTGCTAACCCTTTTTAATTTAAAGTGTTAGCTGCAATAAATCATACTTTAAACCATATTCCACAGAGTCTTGAGTGTCCTTCTTATTGGGATTACAATGAACCACCAGCTCCTGGCACAAAATCCTGTTTGTGGGAATGTGTGTGCTGCACATGGTCTGTTGTGCTTTGATGTGTCTCTTTTGTGATCTTGCTTCAGTATGACACCTTTCCATCAGCCTCATCTTTTTTTGTTTGTTTTGTTCTGCTGATAATTTATTGAATACACCTCACAGATGATGATGTGAGCCTTTACATTGAGATGTTCTCATGGGTTCATGGACACAGCATTTTACACACAACTCATATTCACCTTCCTCACTGAAGAAAGACTTCATGGAAATGCCCAATAATCACATTACTTATTGAAGATAACTGATGAAAGGAGGTGTCTCTTAAAGTTCAGCCTCAAGCTTTTGTATCAGTTCATAAGATGCACTCGATTATTTTGGTAATTCTTCAAAAAAGAATGACTGTGACCACGTAGTGAAAAAAATCCATTTAAAGAATAACTAAATAATGCTGCACAAGGTATTCAAGGTGTTCCCCATGTTAAATACTGTGTGACACAGTAACAACATTTTGCATAATCGTGAGAACTGAAAAGAGTGTAACAAACCCCACTGCCTTTATCTGATGTACTGGACTCAGTCCCTGAGAAAGCCAGGAGTTGTTTGTGTGGCTACACACTGAGTGTCCCCTCAACACCATGGATTCTCTATTCAGTCATGCCCTAAGTATGACCTTTAAAAAAATGGATACAACTGCATATATTTTATTTTTTTATATCAAAAGTATATATGGTCAGAGTTCTCAGTAATTCAAATTATAAAAATTCACAGATTTATATTGTGGAAAATAATTAGGAACTGAAAAAATAGTTTCATTTATTATTTTCTGTATGCTGCATATTAGATGGCTAATATGTTTGGTTAGGAAGCAGAAAAGAGCTATTTGTAGTCATTCCAGTTTCAAGGACTATTAGCTTAATAACAAGGAACTTGACAGAAACTTGTATCTAGTGGATTTTTTCTAGACACACAGAAAACATTAATTTCTGTAGGCACTTAAGAAATGAACACCCATTAGGGATTTTTGTGTGTAGTTTTGCAAGTCCTTTGAAGTTTTGAAATAGGTTGCACACTGCCAATGCATTGAAAAGCTTTCCTACTTTATAGTTGCAAAACAAAGGATGAAAAATAAGTTTACAATCTCCAGTGAAAAATAAAATCACCTAAAAAAAAAGGAAAAAATCACCCCACATGTATAAATATACATACTCATACATTCACTAGAGATACTGAAAAGATATTTTGGATATGGTTATTTTGTTTCTCTCGACCAAAGGAGAATGCCTTTTCTCAGCAAGATGCTGCATGTAATGTACCATGGAGAAGTTTTTTTTCAAATGCATTCTCCAGATGGTGTGGAAAAAGAGGTTCGACACGATTTCTAATTGTGAGCTTGTGCAAACCCATGTAGGTCTACTTCAGCCAGTAATACTTCAAGACTTTTTTTTAATCTTTGGAACAATATAAAATGTTTTCTTTAATAATTATTAGTATCTTTAAAATCTAACTTGCTACATTCTTAGGTAATACCAGATTTATCATATCTCCTGTGGACTGCATATAAGTAACTAATACAGGGGCATGCCATATACTTAATTTTTTCCTTTTTAAGCACAGCATTTGTTTAGTTGCCATAATAACTTTTAACATGAGGACCCTGATGGTTTATTTTAGTGTTAAAATACAACATTCAGTTCCAGAAGACTTCTTCTCCTATTAGACCTATAAAGCAAAAGGAAGAGTCTTCATGCAGATAATGATTTAAGGTAGGAAATTCTGACAGTTCTTATATTAAAACAACCTGTTGGATATACTGCAAATTCCTTTGCCTTCAAAGAGTTCCATACCTTCAGGGACTCTTCAAAGCAGGACACATGCAATGTGTTGTGTGTTGGAATACAGTATCTCTGTTCTTAGGTAATTCAAAGAGAAGCTGAAAAATCTGTATTTTCAGCAGTGCTGATGCAGTGCATTATTTGTTGTAGTTCAACACATTAGGTGGCAAAACTCGGTGTACTGTGCACCTTCTGTTAACATATCTTCCCATGCTTAAGACTAGAAAATATTAATAGAAAATGGGTCATATAAGCAGGAAAGTGTGTTGTAAAGGAATTGAAACAAATAGCATGTGTGCTGGCTCTCTGCTTGGCTTAGGTTTTTGAAATCTAGACAGAATCCACAGTTGGACCATTAAAGCAGAAAGGGATTTATTCTGTGTAGTTTCATCATCTTGTTACAATCTTTGTCATAGAAAAGGAAGAGAGAACCTTGTGCCATTTTCAATTCTTGTTTAATATCTTCTTCACAGGAAAATGCTGCCAGGATATTAAACTCATCTGTTCTTTTGGATAATAAGGATGTAATGTACTATTCTGACCTTTCCAAATGCTGTGTTTCAAATTACTGTTCATTAGATTTTTTTTCTTGATTAAAGTCTCACTAACCTGTAGAAACAGAACAAAATAAGATCTCGTCAAGACATAGCATATCAAGCATGATCAAAACAAAACCACACATTTGTATAGCTCAAGGGCTATAACAGATATTAACACTTTGTGGGCTACATGATTCATTCATAACAAAGAAGCTAAAATGATGTTTGCTTAAATTTTTCACATGCTAATTTAGAGTTGCAAGCTGAAGAACTTTTATTTGGTTCAAAGTTTAATTATGAGAACAAGAAACTGTATTTCTGGAATCCCATAGAAAAGTTTCAGAGATGAAGTCATAAGAGAAGTGAATTATAATCCTCAAATGGAAATGTAATTAAATGATAAAATATATATGACTGAGGGCCAGATTCTGTTAACCTTATTCATTTTTATTTAGATTCAGAAATAGATACTAAGGGCAGAAGAAATTATGCATTATTGTATAGTCTAACCTCCTGCATGGTCCCAAAATGTTTATCTATCAGCCTCTGTAGCTTCTGAATGAGACGTAGCCTATCTTTCTAAGAGACCCAGATGGCTCTAATGGTTGAAAGCTCTCATTGTTAATTTGGTGATGGGGGAACAGACTGGAATTCTTGGCTCCAGCTAATTACACATTCTTTACTCCTAAATTAGAGGGCTCTTTACTGTCAGGAATACTTTTTGTGTGTAGGTACTTGAAGGCTGTGGTCAAGTTACTCCTCAGTCTTCTCTTGACTGAATTCATAGCTAAGAATTTATTTAGTATTTCACTATTGGTACATTTTCCTATTTTTTTTATTTTCAGAATTCTTTTCGGTATATCTTTTTGACTTTCCGTATCTTTTTCAACAAACTATAAAGGTGCATGGCTTTCCAGTAAGTTTGACAAATGTGGTGAAAAAAAAGTGCCAATTTCTGAATACTGTTTACCTATTTACTCTTTCAAAGATTACATCTGTCATCAAATAGCATCCCATTCATAGTTCATATCCAACTTACATCTACATTGACACTGTGTCCTTCTCAAAACCATTATTTTTCAGAATAACTCATATTAAAACATACTTAAACCAAAATGGACTAATAATCTAAACAAAAAATTAGATGCAAGCTGTCCCTTCGTATACAATTAAAAATAAGCCATACACTACTCCCTTGTGTTCACAGTTTAATTCTTTTATCTGTAAGCATCCATATTAATGGGACTTTAAACTGGAAGTTTAACACCTTAGGCTGGTTTCTACTTTCTTTTTAACAGTGAAGTGGTTTTGCCTACAGTTTAACCTCTGCTGAGGAGAACTGGCCAGCCTTGGGACTGATGTTACAGAATTACATACACACTCGGTGGTGATGAAATGACTGCTAATGGTGCTCCTGAGAGAGAGGAACTCAGCGTGGGTGTGCGTGTTATGACTGCCTCCTGAGGGACTGCACTATCAGAGCAATTGCTTAGCTCGTGTTTACTTTTTCTGTCTGTGTGGATCAGTAAGCATTTTAAAAGCACTAGGTAAGAATCTCTCTATTAGCACTTATGAAACCAAAAGAGACATTAGAGAAAATATACTGTAACAAGGAAATTGCCCAGTCTGGGCAGCGAATTTCTTTTAAGTGGTGTCTCTCACACCCACCAGTATTAAGAGATGAACACGGGGATGCAATGACAGCTAACAATTCACATGATTCTCTGTAGGAAAAACAGATTAGTATCATCAAAAAGAGCAACAGCCTAAAGTTCCATGTATAACACACTTCCTCAGATACATTTTTTTCCTGAGCCTGAACATTAGTATTAACAAAAAGTACATTTCCTTAGAAAAGAAGCAGAACTCCAGGACGTAGTTGTAGCTGCAGGTTATACCAGTTGGTTTCTGCTACAATGCTGGGTTCCAGGAGAAGGCAAGTCATCAATCAGGAAGGTTTACAATGAATCTAGATACTGTATTAACTATTTTCTCACTTTCAATTCATATAGACAGCTCAATATCAAAAGGAAGTAGCAAAGCCAAAGCAAGTGCTTTAAGATCCTTTTGGAGATCTAGTATCCCTATGGATGCACATATGGTTAGCCAGGCAATGCACACACACACATAGTGACCAAAATGTGAACTTACAACCTTTTCTAGTGTCTACATATTTGAACTAACAGTGTAGCACATCAGCATCAGCTGACTTGTTCTGCCTGCGTTGGCCTTCAAGGACATTCTTACTGGAGGCACTACAGACTACATATATAAACTAATTACCATAATCTAACCTCAACTCACCACAGAAACCATGAGAATCTCCTGCTGAATCTAAAGATTCCTTGGAGGAAACATTTCTCCTCTTTTTTGATAAACTGCAATCCTTGGTGTGCTTTTCTAGCAGGGCAGTACATGGAAAAAAGGCTGGAACACCACAGCACTGTGCATGGCTACTTTGCCCATCTACATGTGGTAATCTGAATGTTTAGGGATCATGAATGTTTTGTTTTCGGCTATTATAAAACCAGCCACCAATACAGTGGAGCCATAAGGCTCTTCCTCTTCTCAGACGGAGATTGCTGTCACTCACCCTACTCAAAGTGCTACATGGAGAATGACACAAATACATTTTATTGACAGCAGGCCCAGGCACCTTCATTTTTCATCCCAATATTAAGCCTACATAAACTTCAGCATCATTGATTTTATATTTTGTGTCCATGGGACTCTGAAAAAAGGGCCCAGAGAATAACAAATGAACAAACACCATTTAAAATGAGGAGGAAGAAAGAGTGAAGTCTAATTGAACAAGCATGTAAAACTGACATGCTGTTTTGACAGCATTAATGAGTGACAGCTTGATTTTCAGAACATTCAGTCTTTTACTTTTAAAAATAAAATTTAGGTAGTAAACCTAGTTTTCTTGACAGGCCCTTGAAGAAAGGATAGGGATTTTACATGACAGGAGATCTCACTGTGTTTATGAAACACTTTTTGTATCCCCAAATATTTTACCAGTAAGCCAATCCCATTACAAATAATTGAATTTTATCAATGGATTGTAACATTAAAGTTTTTCTTATTTTTCCTTTTTTTTGTTGTTTTTTTTTTCCTTCTGGTTTCTTCTCTGCTTTTTAAAGTCCTGGGTTTTTTGAAAAGTGATACAATTTTTTCAAAAATTAATTAGCTGAGCCTCTTCTCTTAAGACATTAACTTTATATGTATCCTATAGGAATCAGCTTTCCTGGTAGCTGGATAGATTTCCTAGTAGCAGGAAGATATTTACATATTCAATTTTTGTTTGAAGTTAGATGTCAAGCAAGTTTCTTAGGACTCTGTTCTCCAAATCCCACTTTATGCTTGCTTGGAGAGCCATTAGATCCTTGTATTTGCTTTTATTTCATGATATTTTCCTTTAGTTTTTGTAAGCAATGAAGCAGTCCTTAATCATTGACCCCTTTTGATAAAAAACAAGCTTTTTAATTCCTGCAGTGTATTTATTAACCTTGCAGTGCTCAGCAAAGGGGCTTGCAGGTACACCTTATGAGTAGAGGTAGTCAAATTGCACAACAATGATGAAGTAAACTTGGCTACTTAAAATGCAAATAATAAAAAATTCCAAGGTACATTTTTAATTCTACAAATATTATTTGCAAAGTTTAAAAAAAAAATCTGGCTTTAATATTCACAAAGAAAAATACAAAAACCAACAACAATGACAAAAGATCCTACAAATGGTGGCTGTGATTGACCATATTTTGCTTTTTGTGAAATTAGGAAGAATTCTTTTTTCTGTGCAAGCACAGAATGTTCCATTTAGCAACAGAGACTAACCCAAGGTTTGAGATTCTCTATGCCAGTATTGTGGCTGTCACAGACAATCTCTCAGATCAGAAATCAGATATTTTTTGCACCCATATTCGTGTCCTGCTTGCCTGTCACAGTCCAGGATGGCATATGGATATGTACAGACACAGACACCACAGCCAGAGCAGCATTCTCAACTCCTACATTCATTTCATGGCTACAATTAAAGAGGTTCAAACCTTATTTTTAAGGCCTTGCTCAGGTGAATAAGTAACTCAGGGTGACAAAATCTGGAAAGATATGAATTACATGATAGTAGAATAATAAAAGCAAGGGTGAAATGTGCTACTGTACAAACTATAAATACAAATGCACTGCACTATGTCAATTCTAGCGTCAAGGTGATGGCCGTAATATAATATGACTTTATATTGTTTGCTAAGACCTTTTTGGCAGGAGTAAGGGTGCAGAAAAACTAGATTTTCCCGGAATGATATCAGTATATCAGTTATTTCAAACTATTAACATTAAAAGTCATAACCACTGAAAATAGCTTTTCCTCCTGTTGGAGACACAGAATAGATCCCCAACAGCTGAAATTTACACAGCTCATTATTTAACATGGCAAGAGTACTTTCCTTTACCCCAGGGTTAAGGGGATGTCTGGTAAAATGACATCCTCTTACGAAAAGGGAAATAGGTGAATATTGACAATAGGATTCAGGGCACATTTTTTATACTGTCAAGAACTTTGGATTTGTTATGACAGAGTGGGAATGAAGGCAAACCATGTTTGCATAGACACAAAGTAATTATTTTGATAATTTTGAAGTTGTAAGAAAATTCTAATGCACAGACCTAAAATTCAATATGCAACCTAATTTGAAAGCCTTCCCCTCCTCTTACAGAGTATAATGAATTCTACTATGTACAGAAATTAATAACATGAAAATACAACATGAAAGAACTTACTAAAACAATTAAAATTACACTTACGGGGTATTTTACTGATTTTATTTTTTACTGTTTTGTAGCAGTTTCAAGGCATCAAACTTTTTTTATGTGGACAATCCCAGTCTTCCCTGAAACTTAGAATTTACTTCCCAGCCAAATAGATTCGTGAAATCCAAACAGAAAAAAATAAGTGTACACTGAGTACTTGTCACAAGTGTGTGTGAAGCTTGGCAGAATTCAGAGGAAATGTGACTGCTTCCCTGTCATCTTGCCAAAAGCAGCAGCTAGTGAGCGCCTCAGGCTCCGAAGAGGTGCTGGTTCAGAGATGTCACTGCCAGCTCCCATGTGCAGTTACCAATCCACTACCTTTGGGAGCACAGGCTGCATGACACCCCCTCACCAGGTAGGTTGACCTGGAGCACTTAGTTCTTTCACCTCCTGCTATGGACCTGGAGAAGCTCCAACAACTTTTGGAGACCCTGGCATGAAGCTGGAAGCAGTGGCTGGAGTGTGGCTTGGGAAGAGCAAGACTGAAATCCATGCAACCCCAGCTTGATCATGGCTCATCCTACTGGGATGCGTAGTCTAAAACCATAGCACATTCCAGAAGAGGCAGACATTCCAAGATCGCTGCTTGTGACCCTGGTTCTCAGCACCAACACCTGCAACTTCACTCTCATTCTTCTCCAACTTTTCAGTGTTCTCCAATAGCTGTGTATTTAATCTCTTCAAGAAAAAAACCACTATCCAAAAATAAATTACTTTGAAACAGAATTTCAACTTTAATTCCCTCAGCATTACAATTAAAGCGGTTTGCTCATTCTTACAACTTCAGTTCGTACAACGGAATATTCTGTATATGTTCATTCTGTATTACATATATACGCACTGTAAATACGACAGACAGCAATTCCGTGTCTGTGCTAAAACACTTAAACAGTTACTGAACACAGTTCCTGGTGCAGCGGGATGCTAAAACTCTATGTGTATAAAACCAAACAGATTTCAATGATGGTACTCACAAACTTAAGTTTTATATTTCCTCAAGTTCTTCCTGTTTCAGATCAATATACTCTTTTAAAATAAATACCCTTTTATTTCTCTGACTCTTGAGAGTATCAAATCTCAGTTGCTTCATACTGCATCACATGTGTAGCATTGAACTGAAGACTCGATTTCAAATCTTCCCAGGTCTGTGAGCGTCACTGATGGTTTGTGCTGGTTTGAATTTAATCACCACTGTCCTTTGTGGTCACTGTGCCAAAAAGTCACTGCATTTCCAGCCCTGAATAAAGGACGCTAGTCATGCACACAACACTGAAAGTGAAAAAATATGTACTGGGAGGTCAACAACAAAGAATGAGGCTTTCCATTTTTTGTTAATCCAAACATTTGTGTTTCTGATTTAGGGATTATGGCTCAGCAGATGCCAACTGTTTACATTGCAGGAAAGGTCCCTCTGGTATGTATGAAGGACTTGTCCTGAAGTGAGTCTGCTTGATCTCTATAAATATTTGGAGGTAGTGTGCTACTTTAATGGAATTAATAAAAATCATGGAGATTTTTATTGGTACACAGACTATACTCCACAGAACACCACTGAACTGACTTGATGTAGTCCATTTATTAAACTGTCTCCTGTACTCTCATATTTAGCACAGCATAATTTTAGAGATGGATCTTACCACCCATACACCTACGATGAGACCCAATGAGGTGAATAGGATTGCTTATTGTAGTAAGATATGACTTTACATTTTACTTTCTTTGTCTGCCTTACATTGGAACTTCCTTACAGGTATCAATTCCTGGAGTTGTACACAATGAATCAGAGTACTGGGAGAGAAAGGAGTATCTCAGAAACCACAATAGGCAATTCTTAAAGGCTGATGATTTAATGACATCTTCTATAGCTTATGGTAAGTCAGCCTTTTGTGGTTTTAGTAAAAAGCTTAAATGAGTTCTTGTGTTTATTCTTCACAGTTATTACATTTATCACTCTTAACTGTCCTTTGCTTGGATAAGGATCATTCAAATATTTTTAATTATATGCCTAAATATATTATTGTTGTCTCTTGTTTTCCCCTTCACTCTCCTTTTGTCCTTGACAATATCATTTTTGCTGTCCATTTTTCCAGTTCTCACAGAGAACTACTTGTGCCAACCAATTTCCATGTGATGGAAATACCTGCCCTTTTGTTGACAGGACAGACACATGCAGGATTCTACTGAGGTATCTGTACCTCTGAAGCATATACATTGTATTCTTTAAGTGAATTATTTGCCACGGTAATGTTATGCTTACCTCATTCTGCCAGCTGAATCCGCAGATACTGGGATGAACTGAACGATTTTCTACAGTTCATAAATATTTACAGAATAAGTGGTTTTTACTCAAAAGTATATTTATGATAATGCTAAACATAATACAATATGACAGAAAATATTTCCGTGATACAGGGCAAGTAGAAATTCCAAGAAGGAGATCTGGAGCACAAGAACAGCAGATACATAAAGAACATAGAGAACATAGATTACATTTTTGTATTTAATTCAGGATATTTTTTTCTGTGTTGTCATTATATGATGCATTAGAAGAGCCTGCAAATTTTTCACAGTCCTTGTACCCTCATCTGAGGTTCTCTGCAGAGATAATTCTTTCTGATTTTATAGGCAAACTCAGAGTGAGTACCTAAATATTCAAAATATTTTCCATTCAACTACCAATTAAACAACTAGTCATTACAAAAAATCTTTCTCTCTGTACTGTGTCAGTATTTTTGTATCTTAAATATCTCTCTGGACCAAGGTAGATTGGGAGAAGTTAAAAAGCTGGATAAGATTCTGATTAAAAGCAACAGGAATAATTGGAAAGCCATAATAAAGGGCTAATATTGCACTGCTTGGTATTCATATAAAGATTGATGCTGAATATACTTTAATTAGAATATAAGAATATGACTCAAAGTGAGATGTCAAAATAGGAAGTGCATAAAAATACATGTAGGATAGAACTGAAAAGACAAGACATCTCAGAGATTTTATTAAAATGGGCAACTGAGAAATACACCAATATGCAACATGCATTTTGACAAAATGCAGAAAGATGTACTTCTGAACTCTGGATACTAATTTATATTCCTTGATTTGAAATTCACTGGATTCATAGCAAATATCTACAAGTCATTGTGTCCATCCCAATAGAAACATCTGGTTGATGCATAACTGATGTACAAGAAACAGTAAACAGCTGAATGGGAAGGGCAATTACAATATTAGATTGATTTATAGCTCAAGAGTCTGCTTTGATCTGCATCTAAAATACTTGAAAAATTCTAGTGGCTAAACTGTCAGTGCTCCCTGTAGATGAAAATCTTATTATCAATTAAATTTAGAAACAAGCAAAAGCAGAAGAGCTCAGAGAAAACCAATTTTTTAAAAAATGCCAAATGAGCTTGAAAAATCACTGTGCCCAATTCCTAGCAAGCACTGAACTGAAGTGCTTCTAATACATGTCATAAATACGTGTTTTTGTGCAATGGGAACAACCATAATTCTGGTGAAAACATTACTCCCTAATCTCCCAATAAGAATGAACATTGCAAATTCCACTTTAATCTTCTAGAGGAACCCTAATGTTGAATTCTGTTCTGTACATCTAACACAGAGAGAAATTCTAGAGCAATGTGAGATATTATTAAAAAAAAAAGTGTAAATTCTTCCCCTTTGAGACAAAAATGAGACATCATTTTTCCTGAGGAAAAAATTCCTGAGACTGGGGATGAACTTTCTCTGTTGCCAGTTATTCCTCCTGGGTCACCTATCCCTACATTTGTGACCTTAGCTTAGGTTTGGCACTGGTTATCCAACAGGCCATCTCTTTCTGGGTCCATACTGCAATCTGGAAGATGTCCTCTGCTTATCAGTGTCACTAGTTATTTCACCAATGTGCTAAAGTGGAAGGTGATTATATAGTGCAGTGCCAGCACATGCAGCCTTTATCTATGTTCCACTTACTGAGAGATGAGGGGGTTCATGCTGATCATTTTAGCTTTTAACCCCTGTAAGAGTGTGATTCCAACCTGTGTTATTTCTCATTTATATAAACACTAATAATTTGTTGCCTGTTTCAATGCTATGGAAAATGAGGCATGCATTGCCAGCCTGTTCTTGACTATTGCTTAAAAGGAAACAAATAAGCCAAAAGCTGGGTTCACTTTGAAGGCTTTAATTTCACGTATGTTTGATGTTAAAGCTATACAGAGTGCAAAATCTGTTGCCCTGGCAAGGAAACTTCCTGTGCTAACAGCTAGCTTTCTGCTCATGTCTGGGCACAGGAGTTTTCAGGAGCTGCTCCAAGTCATCCCTTCAAGTCTGTGTCGTCAGCTGACTTTGAAGCACCACTTGTACTCCTTGGGTCTTTATGGCTAATTTCTATGCAAGCACTGTTATGCAAGCACAACATCCCTTGTTCCTTGCCTGAATTTCAGTTGTCCTGCTAGGCAGCATCCAAGACACGTGGCTTCTTATTTTTTAGAAAAAAAAAGTATTCCATCTTGTTTTGTGCTTCCAACTGCCATCTCGAGATTCCAGCCCTTCTTACTTTCTTAGTGTGTTTATCTAGTGACTAACTAAGAGGATCCAGTTGCTTGTACTGAGGAATTGCTGTCCTAAGCAAAGTCTTTGAACTTGTAATTATCTTTCAGAAGTCTTTACTGCACCATCTATGTTCAAAAAGGTTTTATATATTAAAATGACAAGTTTAGAAGTACACTAGAGGAGACATTCAGAGCATATAACTATGGAAATGAGTATTAAATATTACTTTACAAGAGGATGAAAGTGCATGGATTGAATTTCCATCCTGGATTAGGATTGTAACCACAATTTATTTCTACTGTATGCTGGTTCTGTCTTCTTAATTTTCTTCACAGTCCCATGAAGACTGGCATTTTTAAGTTGCAAAAACCTATGTACAAATCTCATATCAACTCCGCAGGAGCTATGATTAGCAAAGGTAGGTAACAAAAAGGACAGGAAACTGCAGCTGTGTGGCAGAGAGGCATTTCCAAAGAGTCTCTGAAAGACAAAACTAAGTTTACTGTTTCAGCAGTGGGAAATCTGCTCCTAAGGCCTTGAAGAAGTCCATTTCTTTAATGACTGGTCCACTGTGCAATATGTTGGATCTGCATAAGTTATTGCCCAATTTTAGACATTTCTGCATTTTGTAGTTCAAAATAGATATTTTTATTCCGAAGCCAAGAGACATCCTGTGCATTATCTCTGCATTATCAGAGAGACAGAAGGGAAGGAAGAAAGGTGACGACACTAATTGGATTGATAAATGTTAGGGAACTGAGGAAAACCATGATGAGAGCGGAAAATCTCTTTCAGTAGACTGGAAAGTAAAAGAGAAAAGCTGGTAAAAGTACCCAGCTTTGTCTGTTACCAGAGAAGGCTGCACTTCTTATATGGGACATTGAAAAAATAGGTCCTACTTTCTCAAATAGCAGGAGAAGTAGAATCATGGTATTACTTACTGGGATATAGTGGTATCATTTTATCCAAAAGCTTGGATCATTCTGTGTAATTGGCATCCCATCCAATTTATTAAATTCAAAGAAGGTTTACAGAGAATACATGGAAACACCTGACCTTTCTCTTCTCAGGGTGAACTACAAAGAAATGCATTCTGTGGAGAATTCTGTGTTGAATTTTTGGCCCTGCCAACTCAGCACAGCTATCACAGGTCTCAGAGGATAATTTGGAAATGCACAGTGGCTTCAGCCCTGTATATTTGTTTTGCTTGAATGCAGCGGACAAGGATTCTCTATGGACACTTCCCATGCTTAGTCTGTCATCCCAAGAGCTCCTGAGGAAAGAACTGATATTCTGCAATAATTTGCTGCTGCAGCATCTTACTCTGTTTCAGTTGTGTTGGCCATTCCTACAGCTTGTGCTCAACAGAGTACTTATGGAGGGTGCAGCATATACCAGTTTCTCCACAACCGTGTTCAAGTTAAGAAAAATATGTAAATTAAAAGGTTTTGGTTTTTCAACCCCCTTATTTCACATATTAACTCTAAGGAACAATTTATTCTTCTGGGTAATCTGTAGATTAAGTACAAATGCATGCATGGAGTACTAACAGACTTGCCAGCTTATTCCAAAAAATGATGCACCTAAACAATAGCTGGGCAAATATTCAAAGAGACATAATAACAACAACAACAACAACAATAGAAAGGGGCAACTGAGGAAGACTACGAAGGCTAGAAGGTGGTGAATGTACAAGGTGAAAAAAATTTTATGGCCTGCAAAAACATCAATAGTAGTGATGAGGCATAAATCAAAAAGTAGCTACTTGATCTTCAGGCTGAGGTTACAGGATGACAATTAGAAAACTATGTTTTCACTTCTAAGTGGTTTTGTCTGATTGGAAGTCACCAAGAGACAAAAATTTGGTGCTCAAGACGCCTTTTAAAATGAAATCAAATTTCAAGGAGAACTGTGATTTGAAATGCAACATTTATTTCTACCTTTTAATGCAGAGTTAGAAGAAGTTCCCTCCATATCTTCCTCAACAGCTTTTATATTAGCAAATGCTCATATACTCAAGTGCAAAATTACTGTGATAGAAAAAGAGAAGGGGTTCTTTCGATTTGCTTTGCTGTTTTGAACATCCAGTGACCTGCAAAACCTGGATAAAACCCATTGGTTTATTCACTCACTAGAAGGCTTTAGAAGTATCTCTTCACTTTTACAGGAGTGGTAACTGCCAGAGTTATGAAATTTTGTAATTATTTCAGATGTTAAGAATAAACATTGGTACCACTGATGTGCCTTGTATATGCTAACAATAGGTACAAAAATTATTGGATTGCATAATATTCACTTCTAACCTGGAGAAGACTTAGGATCTTATTTCATGGAAATAAAAATGAATGGAAATCAGTTAATAGGATTAAACCCACTGTAGAGAGATGTGAAGCATAAAGCCACAGTTAATGACTCGTGATCTCTCTCCCCCATCCCCATCAATACAGTTTCTTTATTCCTCTTTGGTCTATGCAACTCATATATATTCCTCTCATCTAGCAATTCATGACCTTGTTCAAGTACTTAGTCTTTTCCTTAAAAACTCAAATGAGGGTAAGAGTACTTTTTTTAAACAGCAATGAAATTTATTATACATGTGTGAATCAAATGAAAAATACTAGTTCTGAAATGGTACCTCTATTCACTAAAAATACTTACGTAAATCCAATTAAATTTCACATCTTTGTTTCAAGCACTCCAAAAGAAGATGTGATGCTGAAACCAGGGCATTATTTTGGCATGCTTACTCTTTCACCTGATTGTCTCTGATCTCTTAATATCTGCATTGTGGTTCAGTATCACAAAGCAAAACATGTACTGTTCTTTCCTCAGCTGAGCCACTTGCAGGATGTTTCACAGTATCTAGATTGAGACAATACTTCATTATACAAATATGAATCTCTGAGACTTTACTCTTATTTCAAATGACAACAGAAACTGTTTAAATGTTTCTCATACTAAAAAGACCTCAAATTCTGTACTTCCATCATGACAAGATTCATACTAAACTCTTACTGAATAAATAACATATGCACTGTTATTGATAAAAAGAATGGCCTAAGTAGAAGGAACTGAAGTATTGTTTTAAAGACGATTGAATATTTAGTATTGCTTTAAAGACAGTACCACTTTACTAAATCATATTGTAGCTTATGCAAAATATTGCAATATATTTAGAATCTGAGATTAGAATTAGCTTTCCTTTAGCTGATGAAACTCCAGAAAATACCCAGATAGATATTTTGAGGGTAAGTTTTTCTTCCAGATCCTGAGATTTATAAAATAACCTAGAGGAAAGCAAACACAGAAGTCAGTTTAACCTGTGTTCAAAACCAGTGCCTCAAGTCTGCATGCATACAAAGGACAGCTCTGTGGTGTTAATCTAGTATCACTGTGATAAATCCTGGAATTCTTCTAACTGGAACAAATTTTCAGACTATTCAAACTACTATCACTCTCTTGGCACTTGTGCAATAAAGTTCTGATTTTAAACCCATAAGAATTTTGCTTCAATAGTATTGCTGTGGACGAAATATCACACTATTTAGTCAATGTCTTCTGAGCATAACATTATTTGGTGTGAGGAGTGATTACAAAGTAACTGTTAAGAATTACAGCATAGACTTTATGGTATCTTTAAAAAGAGGAGTTATTTTTTTGGCAATCCCCTTGCTTTCTTTGCTATTGTCCAAAAGACACAAATTGAGCTGCCAGTGTACCCTTGTGGGGTACACTCAATTGTGCTCAATACCAGAAGGCCGATGGTATCCTGTTCAGGATACAGCACTGTAAGCAGGTTGAGGGAGATGATCCTGCCCCTCTACTCAGCCCTGGTGATGCCACATCTGGAGTGCTGTACCCAGTTCTGGGCTCCCTGGTACAAGAGGGACATGGAGCTACTGGAGCAGGTCCAGTGGAGGGGAACAAAGATTATTTAGGGACTGGAGCATCTCTCGTACAACAAAAGGCTGAGGGAGCTGGGCCTGTTGAGCCTTAAGAAGAGTCAAGTGAGAGGGGAACTCATCAATGTCTATGAGTATCTGAAGGGAGGGTGTCAGAGGATGCTTCCAGGCTGTGCTCTGTGGTGCTGAGCAATAGGACAAGAGGCAAAGGGCAGAAACTGATGCACAGGAAGTTCCACCTGAATATAAGGAAAAACTTCTTTACTGTGCAGTGACTCAGCACTGGAACAGATTGTCCAGAGAGGTTGTGGAGTCTCCCTCACTGGAGATATTCAAGAATTGTCTGGATACAATCCTGTGCAATGTGCTCTAGGATGGCCCTTCTTGAGCAGGGAAGTGAGATCAAGTGACTCACTGTGGTCCCTTCCAACCTTACCCATTCTGTGATTCTGTGAAATTCCTTCCCTCTCAAACCTGGGCGTGTGGTTAAATCAAAGGACATCACCTTTGCTGGAAAAGAAGATGGCAGTACAGTATCCTAATCCTTCTGTGAGAGAAGCTGGGATTTGCACTTCAGGAAACTTTCAACCCTATAGAAATGGAGGTCTATGACAAGGGTCTGGCATACAGTGAAAGTCTTTCAGTCACTCATATCCCACTCACTGTCTGGAGATGATTCCAAAACAAACTGTGCTCCGTTTGCCTCAAAGTTTAAGAACAGTCAGAGAGAAGGAGGGATGAGCAAGGCCATGCTCTGCCCAGATTAATGGTTGTCAGTCTGCTCATGGACCTGTCAAATGTAACTATGCAAAGTCGTCTAAGAGCAGGAAGTGGATTTGATATCAAAGGCTACATACAGGCAGCAGCTCTTAACTCAGGGCTTATGTAAGTGCATATATATAAGGACAGAAGCCTCTACTTAAACCAGCCAGTCAACAACTCTCTTTCTGAACTGTGGTATGTCTCCAGAGATCTTTATTCAATTATTAATGCATCTGCTGCTAATTTCATCATGCAGAGTGTGAATTTGTCTTTCCATGTCGAGCTCTAAGGGAAGTTTGTAAGAAATATAGAACTTGTCAGCACATAAGAGTCAACACATTACTGCTGTGCTGCAGCCATTTATAACAAAACTAAAATGAGCACTCACTTGTTTGCCATTAATTTAATGTCCCACTTAGCTCCTATCAGACGTAAATAGCTGCTTCATCCATTTAAGCATTTCTGTTCGTGCACATAATGAAGTACTCTGTACCTGTCAAGTAAGCAGAATTCATAACTGAAATAAGAAATGGATGAGAAAATTCAATGTTCTTAATATTAAGCCTCTACAAGGGTAGCATCAGACTTTTTTTATGGCTTCTGTGAGATTCACCTTTTATTCCACTCTTGAGAGACCATATGAAGACATGACATATAAACACGCTAGCATGCCAAAATGCTTCTAAAAGGAATATCTGTTCAACTTATGGCAAAATTAACAAAAGCTGTAGTTGTCGAACACATGCTATTACAAAATAAAATAGTTAGCCAACCTCTCAGTATTTGATTTTTTTTAATGTTCTCTATTATAGAAAAACACAATTTAATTTTAAACAACATTCTAGTTGTGATCATACTCTCTTGAGGAAATTTTTATGAGAATGAACAGAGATAATGACTATTATTAGTCACTGTCATTAGCATAAAACATTAGAAATGACAATATTTGTAACAGGCTATGACATGACAATTAAAATATGACTTTCTATCACTTGTGTATGCTTTTGGCTACAGCTGGTTGCTATTTTCTAAAGTTAAACTGATAGAAATCTGGTAATGGTATATTTAATAGCATGTTTATCATCAGATCTAACTGTTTTCCACCACAGGGTATGAAGTTTTATGTCCTCTATCAACCCAAAACAAACAGCCCTACTGCTTAATGGCTCTTCAATTAATGTTTATGGTGCTACTTTTATAACCTAAGTTACAAGAAAAAAATTCCAACAAAATCCCTCCAAGAAGCCATTTAAGAATTTAAGAAGCTTAATGGGACTTCAACGAATACCAAAAATCACTAAAACATGTATGAGGTCCCACAGTTGAGGATGTGAAAGAGAAGACACTAGAACGACATTAGAAAGACTTTAGAAAATAGAAAGAGAATACATTGAAAAATTCTTCTAGGACAATGTTATAATTGCCATTGGAGGGGGAGAACAGACCTTCATGTAGGGGAAGATGGTCGAGGGACTCCAGGCTGGCTGCCTTGCAATTGCTGTTCGTGCTGGGTTACAACAGAGAAGACCTGTTCATCCCAAGTCATGCACAGGTCAGACTCTGTTGCTCAGATTGCAAACTTATTCCCCTGAAAGCGATTTGCCCTCAGTAACCTAGATGCTTGCCGCCTACTCATATTTCTTTTCCTTATTTAGCAGAGCTCATGCTGATCAAAATGAAAGAACAGTTCAAAGACAGGTTTCTCTTTAACTGCCTCGGTGCATATTAATTTTTGTCTCTCCCTTTTGTACTAAGCCTCCAGAAAGCAATGTAAAACTACTGTAAATATGTTTTCACTGGAGAGCTGCCATTGTTCTAAATTATGAAAGCAAATGATTTCTGGCTTGGGCTGTTAATTGTACATAGCAGTAATACATTAATTTTAAGCTTCCCATCATAATTCAGACACCCTGATTTCTAGCTTTTAATGATGCATTATGAGCCTTTATTTCTCTGACAGCCAGGCAATTAATCATTGACACTCCTCAGTCCCCCAAAGTAGCTGGACATCATCAGACAAGAAAGAATCAGACCTGAGGGGTGGTGAAAATTTCCTTTCAGGAAATACTTGTTTTTTCGCACCATAAACTCTGCTTGACATTCATTGCAGCAAATATATTTTAATAGAACTGCTGTTGTTCTGCCTCTCCTCCCAGTCTCCCAGGAGTTTTTGTAGCTCAACGTGATGTTGAGAACAGGCAAAAAATGCTCTGTGAAGTTTAAAGGCTGTCAAGCCTTCTTGGCAAATTCCCTCCAAGAGCACAGCTGAGAAATGACAAACCTATCACCTGACTGGCTGGTGTTTAAAGCTGACTGCTTTTGATTAGGAAGCAATGAACCTTCCCTTCTGAAGTTCATTCTGTGTTTCATAAGCACCTATTCACTGAAAATTATGCAGTTGCACTGATTTGAATTTGATTAGTGTAACACTCCAGTTTTATTATTTGTAGTAAATACAGGCATCTCTTACGGTTTTACTGCACATTTAGGAGAATGTCAGGATAGTTAAAGACTTACTTTTACTTCTCATGTGTTATTGCTTGACATTTAAAACAAATCCAAGAATAATATATGCCTGTATTGCAGTTACTCACTTGTGCATTGCTGTATATGTACTCACACTCTACTTCCTCTCTGCTCCAGTGGGAAGAATAGGATGAAGGCAATCCTGCCTACTCAAAGACAAAGTACTGTGTCCCCAGCAGGTGAGTTGAGCTAGAAGTTACTGTGAACTGCAGCAGCTAATGTCTTTAATGGAAAAATCCTGTATTAAACTCTATGCTGCAGACTCTTGTGATATTTCAAGAGGCAGCACTGAGGAGGAGAAGTGTTGCTACCAGAGGGGCCGGCACCAAACACTGAATTGCTCTTTCAATGTCAGCCAGCTTCAGGAGTTGCAATGTGAATGCTCTGGGAAGCCTGATACACTTTTATCTTCTGACAGCCTTTCAATTATATGTCCTTTCATATTATTACATAACTTCCAATGATCTGCACCGTGGACCTCAGTAATAAAAATCCATTTCATGCCTGAAGAACACAACTTCTTTGGTAAGTCAGTTTAGACCTAGACAGGGAGCAGTGCATTTGACCAGAAACAAATGCTGAGTGGAGTCAGCTGGTCAGGTCAATAAAAGCTAAAAATAATATTTGACTTTGAGAGAAAAGAGAGTTCAGGACACAGCCTAAAGGCTAGACTCAGCCCTAGCTAAACATTTATCTCTGTTTCAGTGCTATAAGGAGAGATTAGTCACCCAAACTTACATGCTGCAGAGGGGTTACAGATATACCTACAGAACTCACCTGCAAGGTCTGGTAGTAACTGAGAGCCTAATGTGATTACTACTAGTATGGTCCATAGTGTCTTATGTCTCTTAGCTTCAGGCTGAGTATTCGCCAACATTTAATTCTACCTATCATGAGAAAAATGCATATACTTACACAATTTACCTCCTCATTTACTTACCTGTATTGTATACCATCATTATAGTGCATGACTACAGCAACATATCCCAGTCATTAGGGATGCTTTTAGAAAAATAAAGGAGGCTCACTTCAGCTTCAATTCCAGCTAATAGTGAAACATTTGCATGATATATGCATTTTCAGTACTTCTCCAGCTTTCATTAGTACTAGCTGGCTGTCTCAAAAATCTGTAACGTATTAATTTCAACAGTATCTGTATAAAGCTGCAAGACAGTAAGTAAAAAAAAAACTGGCTTTGGTCAGGATATTTAGATCTTTTATGCCATTGATGACTCCTGGTTTTTGAGAACCTGAAGCTGAGACTAGTGAAAGCTGCAGGCTGTCAGTACTTCTGAAAATAAAGGTATGTCTTCAGGGCTCAAATACAGAGAGAAGTGTCTAATCCATCTTTTGAAAATGTTGAGAGTTATCAACAGAGGTGCCTTCTCCTAAACAAATCCTATTTCTTTACTAAAAAAGCATATTGAGAACAAAGCCATTGGAAGAAAGAATTAGCAAAAATTACAGAAGTACAGAAAATTAACCTCTGGGAAATTCCACAGGCCAATTTCCACAAGGTGAATGAGGTGCACAAGAAGCTCAAAGTGAAGCCTTGAATTGTCTGTTCACAGCAATGCTCTAGTGCATTGGGCTGTGCTTCTCTACGCCCACTTTTCAACTTCTTGCTTGACAATAGAGCATTGGGCACAGAACAGGCTTACCTCAAACTCCAAGGACTAGCATATGCCTCAAGCCTTGTTCTTCTCAGCTCTACACAATTTAATTAATGATACGACATGATATACACAATCTGTAGCTTTTAATGAAAGCAACTCCCACAACTGAAATTTAAAACTTTGTTCCTTAGAAGTTTAATTATTAAGGTTGGGATAAATTTTACCCAATCTCAGTTACCTAAAAGACAGCTACATAGTCTACACTAGGCATTTAGGCACATTTTCTAAACAGTAGAGGGCATTTCATCCCATTTGGGTTTTTTGGACACACACCTGAAAAGGGATTAAATAGTCCTTTGAACCTGAACTGAGTATATACACATATATATGCAGCTGGAAAACCAAAAAAACAGAACATGCAAGGAAGTAATGGAATCAGATGAACCTTGGTACTTTGCTATGAAGTTCTGGCTTTCTCAGGATGGGGAAAAATCAGACTTCCCTTTCTTCGTCTATAGACTTTTGTTCATCTTCTAGAAATATAAGTAGTGTCTTCCAACCTTCTGAAATGTTTTATCACTTATTAAAATCTGCAGTTACCACGTGAAAAGAAATTACTGCTCTCAAGTTTCCAAGAATACTAGGTCATATTCTTTAGGCAAAGAGTGAAAATGATCATCTACTTCCAAGTCCCTTTTGTAAGCCATTTTAGGAAATGTGGTATAATGGTTAGGAGTTTGGGCTCTAACTAACGATATTTTGGTTCTGATGAAAAGCATTCTGTGTCATGCAGTTGTTTCCCCCTTCTTCTTCCATTTGCCATATGCAAAACAAAAATAATAATAAATAAAAATATTTCTAAGAGCCCTAGATTACCATTTACAGAGTTAAAACACTTAAATATGATCTAAGTAAACCCTTAAGAAAGCTGCATATTTTCACCCATTTTTTTATCTCACTCACAGCCTACATAAAACTGGAGTGTGAATACTGTCACCTAGGGTTTATTTCCAGCACTAGCTAGGAGAAAGAATCTTGAAAAATCCACTGAGTTTTTTCTCAAGTCTAGAGTTGTGTTAGGCTTGAATAGCTTCTGGCTACATTCTTTTAGCTTCTTCTCTGCAGAGAAAAATCTACATCTAAAGCAGGGCATAGTTTAAATTTTTATCACCATTTGCAAGAGCAGATCGAAAAATAATGTGGGCAGAAAAGTGTCACCCCTTTTAGAACACTCGATGACAGGGAAGGGGGTCCCATACAAGGACTTCATGCTGTTCTTCAGGGCAGACTTCAGGTCTGTTTTCTGGTGTGCAGTCAGGAGAAGCAAGGGAAGGACTGTGGTTGAAGGTGTGTCCAGCTACAGTGAGACTCCACATTAGTTATTGATATTACTTTTGTGAGCTGAAACCTTCTGGCTACACTAGCTACCAACAACAAAGGCTGACAGTGGTCTTTTGTGTCATCTGGTCTTTGCTGAAGAAACACGCTCATTTCTAATAACTAAATGCAGTAATTGTATTTCTCTATGACATATGGATGTATATAAATTTATTACAGAAAAATACAACTCAGTATTTAGCTTGAAGGAAATGTCAGATTTGTAATTTCCAATATAATAACATTATGTCCTTTAGTACATAGAAGAGGACAGAGCCTTTAACTGCAGGACCCCTTACTACGCTTTTCTCCAAAAGACCTAACTCATTCTGGATATAAGATTGAATTAAATACTTGTATCTGTCTTAAACTCTAATGGTATGACTTTTGTTTGTTTTCTCTTTTTCATCCAAATGGTTGCTGCTGTATTTACTTTCTAACAGATTTTCATTGTGCATAGTTTGTAGCAACAGTGCTACAGTAACTGAACCATATAAACCTTAACAGGTCAATGTTCACAGCAGCTCAGTAGAGATACCAATACTTTCAGAGATGAACAAGTGGAGAACAGAGCAAAGAACCCCAGAATCTGCAAAATTTGGTTTTCCCATGACTGTCTCAATGAATTCACTTATCCCAAGGGGAGATGATTTCTTCAAATACTTGGCATTTTTAAAAACGATTTCTGTGTTCAACACAGTGCACAAATATAGTTTATTTATTATTGTGTTACTTCTGTGAGGAAGATGATTAACTATTACATTTCTTTATGACAGAAAAAGTGTAAGAATTTAGATACATCGTCAAACTGTCCTGTCTCAAAGTAACAAGCACCACAGGTGTTTCTGTATAAGCTCTTTCCCAATGGCAAACAAAATATGAACTATTTTAAAATAATCCTATTTTTTGCAGAGTGAGGTGACCTAATTATTTAACATTTGACATAAACTAAAACCATATAGAAAAATACTACATCTCACCTGATATACTGGAAGATCACTGTAAATCTGAGTGGTGGCATATCTTAGAGAGGGTGGTAATGGTAGGTCCAGAACTCAGGGCTGTCGAGAGTCCCAACCTGAGGCTCAGTCCTTCAGAAGCCAGTGATTTATTGCAAATGATGTTGAGCACTCTCAATTCCCTGAACACCATTCAAAAGGTACAGTACTTCCCTAAGGCTCCAAAAATCTGAAAATCAAGATAAAGTTGTGCAGACATATTCAATGAAGAACATAAAATTAGTTGTCACATTAATATTTTAGTTTAAATGACCTATGTATCTTCACATACCATCTCTGTGACAGAAAACTCTCAGAAGACATTACCTTCCAAATTCTGCACGCTATGAGATAAAGCAGTTACAAAAAGTAACAACAGAATTTGCTACACATTCCTGTTCTCTGCAAAGCACAAGTAGAATGGGAGAGCATGTCATCATGTGCTTAGGGTGTCTAAAATGATGAGTGTGAACAACAGAGCAGAAAAGAGGGAAAGGAACAAACTAAACACTGGTATTTCTAGGTTTTGGTTTATTTTTTTTACTTTTTGAACCTTTTAGTAAAGTTACTATATAAAACTTTAGCTATCATTTTAGCCCAGATTTCTCATCTAAATTCTTAATTTTTATTCTGCTACAAATTTTTCAGGTGCTGCCTCCATACCTTTTGTGTACCTGCAATCATCTACTTGAGATGAAGGCTCATAGTCTTTTGAGTACGCTTTTGGCAATGTAATAAAAACCTTGTGGGGGTGAGTTTTATGAACACCAACACTCTCTATGCAGTTATTAGAGCAGAATAATTATATCCTTCCAGAGTAAATTAATTCTGAGTGCTGGTATGGATGAGAATGGGAACTCGTAAGAACAAGTTGGGTTGGAGTTGTGTTTAATTTCTTGGTAATATTAACAGAATCAGTCCCATGAGAAACTAATTAAAATAAGTTCTTATTAAAATCAATGAATTGCTAGAGAATTTTAAGATTTAGGCTGGAGAGGGAGGCATTTTTTAAACACATTAGTTAGTCTCTTCAGTCAGCCAGTGGAGGCAAGGCACATCCAGAGAGTGTTTTAGAGCATCTGGCGTAGGTGTTCTGAATTATTTTCTGTAAGCAAAGATCACTCCACTGAATGTACAGATAGTCCAGCTACCTGTAGCAGCAAAAGTAGGTATTTGAAGCTCAGTGATGAATGTGCTCAGTATTTCCCCAAGTGTTACACCAAGGTAACTTCACATAGAAGAAAAAAGTACTGATCAGTGGAGTAGGGGAATACAGACACCTTTTCATAGCTTCTAGCAAGTTTACTGAGTTGGCAAACAAGAACTTTGTGGACATCTCATGATATTCTCCAAAACAAACAGATTTTCATTAAAGAATCAGAAAATAATTTTTTGGTCACTCAGGGGAATTCCTTATATCCTAAGCAAGTTTATGATACAGGAAACCTCAGTTTGCAAATTGTGTAAACCTTTCTATAAACTTGGAGACAGTTTTCTTTGATGGAAACTATTAGGTAGGTATAAACATCAGGCTTGCAAAATAAATGGTTAAAGTAAGCCAAGCACTCTGAAGTTAGTTAAATATCAGTAACAGGTCAGTGAAACCCAAATTCAGGTCTTGTCATGTATTAGTCAGGGTCTGAGTTGAATTTTGTTAGGTTTTTTTTTGTTTGTTTTAACCATTGAGTTTAAAATGGTTAATTTTTTTTTCTGCTTGATTTCATGCATAAGAAAGGGTACTGAATGGACAGCTATTCAAGACTTCTTTTATCCTCATTATTTAATGTGTATTTCCTTTATTAATTTACTGAATTCTATTTGAAACTTTAATTTTTCTTGACAAAATAATGAATTTTGCAGTTGGCTTTCTGTGTCATTTGTGGTTATACTATGTGAATACCTCATTAGTATAACTAATTGTTCATTATATTCCTGAGTTAAAATAAAACATTCAACACTCTTACATTCCCTGGGAAAGCCAAGGATTGCACCTAACCCTAAACAGCACTTTACATAGTCAGGCACAGCTGATGAAGACACTTGTAACTCTGATGAAAATCAGATCCAGAGAGTCTTTGTAAGATCTCAAGACAACAAGATACACAACATTAGCAGGCATTTACTTTGAGCAACTTGCCTACCCTCACACAAAACTCTGCTGATAGAGATGCTGAAGGATCATATAATCCACTCCTCTGTTTTAGTCAAAATCAGCTGTTCGTCATTAAACACCCTCCACTTGTAACCCAAATCACTGGGAATGTCAGCCAGTGGTTCTGTGGCTAAGAGCCTATTTGGACACACAATCCTTTTACATTACCACAGATATCAACTTGTAGATTAGGCAACATAGTGCAATTAAAAATACAAGCACTGGGAAAATAATTCTGAGATAGGATCATTCTGGTGTTGTCTAATTTGCTAATACAGACAGAGCTTTTGCTTGTTCTACGTATTTCTCCTGACCCCTCCACCATGCATCCCAAACATCTTTTACTGGATCTGACAGAAAAAAGATTTTTTATTTTTCTGAACTATTTAGCTTTTTGACCAAAATCCTTGCGTTGAGCAGATACCCATCTTGGAAAATTTAATTTGAAGTGTACACAGTTGCATTCATAGAACATCTTGATGGTAGATAATATGGCCAGCCCTGCCAGAAGTATATTTACAAGAAAAATGAGAGAAATGGAGGCATGGCAGATTAAACTGTATAGCTTGTTCTGTATTTGATCTGTGAGAGCTATGAATGAGAATGACTCATTGAAATAAGTTCAGATGAAGAACCTAGTATAAAATGTCTTTACACTAAAAAGCTAACTGCTGTCTAGATCCTTAAACATATTCTTAGGGTTATTTTTGGTTGACTATGTATTACAAAATCAGGTGCCTTATTCCCATTAATTTAGCTAAGCAGACTCCAAAGTAGAAAAACCCAAACGAGCAACTCTGAATCTAAAATTATCCCTAAAATGGTCTAAAATAGAACTTCTGTTATTTCTAGAACTGTCAGCACTATAAAGTCTAAGAATATGCAGGTTTTTAGGGTCCAGAACCATTGTGCTCAGTGCTGTGGGGAGGACATTGGGTATTATCAGGAGTCTCATGCCCTTATCAGTGTTTCAAGATGTCTTTCTTGCTCATCAAAGACATACAGCATGAGAAACTTACCATGGCAAAAGGTGATGCAGATACAGAAAAATAGGATCATAAAGGAAATGGATGAAGATAATAATAAGAGGCTTCTTCACTGTAAATCTGGCATGTGTAGGTATGGTCCCTATACACACACATTCTGCTGTGGCTTCATCCAGCTGCCTGGTATAGGCACCAAGTGATGAGAGTGCAACTGCACTCTGGACAAGGGAGTTCACTTCTCAAAACAAATCCCAGCTCAGAATACATCCTGTGTTTCATTTCCTGATGCAGCTTCTTACCCTCAGCTGCTGCTCTGCTAATTACACTTTATTACATCACTTTGACCTGCTGAGTGACCTTAGCCAAATCATGCAGCTTCACCATTTGTCTAATTCTCCATTACAAGGCAGAGATTAAAATACCTGCTGCCTTTAGTAAGCACTTTGAGTTCTATGCAGCAATTTTCTTTTAAGCACTGTAGGTGCTATTTCAGCTTTGTAAGGACAACGCTGCATTACTGGGGTGCCAGTAACTCTTTCAAATGAGCACTAGATTCCCTGCAGCACGTATCCCACAGGCCTTCACAGTCTAATGGGCAACCCATTTTTGCCTTAGATCTGCAAACAAATTCAGTGATACAAAAAGTATTGTGCCTCCTTCAGAAATTTGATAGTTCTCATGAAAATAAAGTGGTGAGTACCACGAAGGGGCGAACTTGATTGCCAAGTTGAGATTTGAGGGATCAACAGTTCCAAACAAGTGCCTTCAGCTAAATATTTTTCTTGCACATGGGAAAATTGGTTATGATGACATAAAAAGTACAATCTTTATGTGGTACTGTATCTGAAGTACTCTTTCTGGTTCAAAGTTATTTCACACTGCTGCTAAGCAGGACATGGGCTGGAATGAAACAATCCAGTCTTTAACAGGTAAGTGTTCTGTTTGAATTTAATTAAATTATAAAACTGACTACAGATCACCTTCTGAATTTCATATTCCCTTTTCAGTGCTTGATGTCAGCATGGGTTTTTAGTATACGAAACCTGGGTAAGATCTGCAGGACTAAATTCTCCATCAGAAAGTTACTTTACTTAGCAAGGAATCAATGTAATTCAACATTCCTGTCAGTTGTTTGTATCTTTACATCATGAATTCTAAAACAGATATTAATAAGGTATTAAATACTCAAAATACCATACAGAATGATAAAAAAAACCCTATCAGTTTTAAATACTCAGAGAATATCACACTAAATTCCTATATTATTAGCCAATAGCAACATTTCATTTGTATGACAGTGTCCTTGATTATCTTTTCAGCTACAGTAGGTATATGAAACATTATGTTCTTCTGTAAAGAAGAGAAAAAAAGGGGAAAAAGGAAAAGAAAAAGAAAGAAGCTGCATTGGCAAGACCTTTTCACTGAATTTTGCCACTGGTTTTGCAGGATTGTTATAAAGTTCAGGAAGAAATAGAATGAATTATTAGCTGAGCAATGAATATGGAGTTTGAAGTGAATATAGTAAATCATGACACAAAATATCTGCGAATTTTGTTCTGTTTACTGTGGAGAAGTAAAGAAAGCAAGCCCACCCAGAATGCTGAGTCACAGATGAGCAGCTCAGCAGCTTGAACCTCTGACTCGGTGGTGGTAACACAGTGTTAAGGTCTTGTAATGCAAGGGCACGTAACAAAGGTATTCACTGCTTTCCTGTGAGTGAGCCATCCATCACGAGCTAATGCATCCAGCATGGCAACAGCAGCGCCAAACAAGACATAAGCAGCTATTCTCACACTGTATAATAATGCTGTATAACAAGAAACTGTACCTCCATTAAATCAGTAAGGTACAGCAGCAACAGAAATAAACAAGAAACATTGTTTTCATAATTAATTCTAATCTTATCAGGGCACCAAAGCATTTCTATTTCCCATCCTGTACACCCAAATGTGTGGAAAGACATCAGAAAGTTCTGATTGTTTCCATATAGCATCTTGAAAAATTTTTAGGGCACATGCAGGATATAGATGATCGGCTGCACATCTTTTACTTTCATATTTTTCTTTTTAATATGTGAATGATGACCTATACCATTACAGCATGGGTGTGATCTTTCTCCAATAAACCTTCCTTCTGATTTACATATTTGAAATATGTCTGCAAATGCATTCTCAACAAATCTTGCTATTCTCTGGTAAAGCATACTAGGTTTCAAAATTAATTCAATTATTTTAGGAAAGGAGGCATTCATGCCTTTCAATAACTACCCAACACAGCCTTTTAATAGGATTTATATAAGAAAAACAAACATTTAAAACAGTGACATGTTTTTAGTAGAAGTTTAAAAATCTGCATTTCTTATGCTTAAGCTGACAAAAATTGCTTCAAGAATGAAAACTTTGTTCCAGATATGCATGATTTAGAGATATATTTCAACATGTTCTGCCAAGATGCAATACAAATTACTTAGTCAACCAGAGATCGTGAAAGGACAGAAAATCTTTCCTGTACTCATACTGGCAGGCACAGTTCATCTTCAGGTTCCATGGTTTCAGAACATAAATACTGTATACAGTATGTCTCCATTAAAAGATACCAGCATACTCATGAGCAAAGCTCATAAACTGTCTAATACCTATGTAAATCAGCAAATATTTCAGTGGGAATCATTTTCCTTAATGTCTACAAATGATTGCAAGCATCTGACCTACAGGACCAGAAACAAAACCAGCTGAAGAAAAAAGGAAAGGCTTAATGATTTCAAAGCTTTCTGTCAGGTCTCAATGATAAATAGTAATGACTAGAGAAATTTAATTAGCTAAAAACAGAGTGGATGATGGTGATCATCTTTGAAGCCATAATTGGTTTGAGAAAGTTACCTGTGTGCCTGTTCTGTCTCAGCAGACCAGTACACTAAAACTGATAACACATGATACTTTTTCTGATAACTCTTGCGTTTTAATAACTGACGGAGGTCATGGAGTGCATCTAGGTTTTTAATGGAGGACAAAATCTTCAGAGAACATTAGGATTATTTTTCTGTTCAGCATTCAAATATTTGTCAGTTTTTCCTGTGACTTTACTTGTTAATTAGGGTTCTTTTTGTACTTTGATGAATCTGTTGACAACAGAGGATGACATGAAATAATAAAAAATATGTTTTTTATTCTTTGGACATTAACTACAGCCAACCTTTCCAATTATAGCCTTTCTTTTTTGTGTGAAAACTTTGTAATCTCTTACTGAAATGAAATTTTTTTTAATCCTACCTTGAAAAAAATGCATCTACAAATGACCTCTGTCCTCCTGACCCCTAAAAATCCATAGATTCTGATATAGGGATCAATTGATTCTTTGTCACATAGGATTCCTTTATAACCTATTCTACGAGTCTGACTGTATTAATATTTTTCCCAAACTACTTTATCTTCTTGCAGTCTTGAGCCATTTATTGAAGTTCTACAACATTATAAAAGAATTTGGGTAATACTTACTAAAAACCAAAACTATTTTCTTTAACATCTTTGCTAAGAAGTTAGCAAACAGATTGTGTAAGATTATAATCTTGTTTAGATCTGGTATTTCTTTCACAAAAGAAATTACAGAAGACAACAGGAGAACAACTTTCTGTCAAAATATGTAGCTGTTTAAGAAACTCACATAGAATTTCTCAGCTGTCTTTTCATTTTGCTCAGTATTTTTCCATAAAAGAAAGGAAGTGTACCAGTGAACTTTACAGAATATGAGGTATCTCAAAGAAGGTTGCATGAAGACTGATACCAGTGCTGTCCCTACTTAACCTTTATACAGTCTTGAATTAACTTGTTTCTGCATGTTAATGCAATACAATATGGAAAATGCTCTAGGACTTCCTTTCCTTAATGGATCACAGGCTTCTTTCACCCATTATCAAAGACTTTTTCTCTCCAATGTTTAGCTTATTTGATGATTCTCCTTTACCTCCATTTCTAATTTTGTAGCTGCAATATTTGACTCTTGCAAAACTTTGGATTTCTCAGAAAGACAGTTCACAAAACAACACACTTACTGTCAAAAATGAAGGAAATATATCACTAATGTAGACAATATTGGTTTTTATTTGAACACAATACATTGGTTACTTGTTCTTGATTTTAACCTTCATATAATAATCCTGGATGATATTTCATGAGGACTACCATAAATCCATATTCTCATGATAAAATTAAAAGCCCCTTCAACTGATGCACTCATATATGTTAATTATCCTGATTCTAATAGTAACTTGGTTGCTTTACTAAATTCCTGATATGCAGCTCAGTACCTCAGTCGTGGCTGTGGTTTGGCAGTTCCCTGGCAACAGGGAGACACAGGCCCTTCCATCCTGCCGTGCTCAGTGACACATTTATTTCCTCAGTGTGCACATTTATTTCCTCAGACCTGCCACAGACACAGTGATGTTTCTGATGCCCTCACTCACCATCACTAACACCAGTGTTATGCAGTTTCAAAATCAGCACATGTCTAAATAAAATGGAGTACTTATGCTGGGCTACAGAAGGGGCGTGGAGGAAGGGGATAGAGATCTCCTGGCTTTATAGCTGTAGCTCCGTCACTCTGAATGGAGGCTGAGGACCTCACTGAGCTACAAAAACATTGCCAATATCCTCTGTGGTGAGGTCAGATATACTGTATTTCCTGAGGTTCTTCATTTATTCATATGAAGATTTAAGATCTTTGTTTAAACACTGTAAGGTAAGCTGAATAGGAAAGAAAGAGTTACATGGTGCTACTTCATTTTCTGACAAAAGTTGCTGCTCTAGAAACACCTAATTTTTTCAGTTAGAATGGCTCTTGAATACATGCAAGAAGTCTGCTAAACAAAATATAATTTGCTGATTTAACTACTAAAAAGTACTAAAACCTATATTGCACTATTTTCTTCTAAAGATCAAACTATTCTATATATGAGGTCAATCTGGACAAACAAAATCTTAGAAATATTTGAACAGAAATTTTGCATTTTTGACTTCTCTTTCCCAATGTTTTCACTTACTTATTTTGGTATTTTATATTGTTTTTTTCTTCCTATTACAAACAAAACTAATTGGTATGTGAATTAAGCCAATTTGGTTGGTGACAAGTGTCTTGGAGTGATCTGTAGCATGAGTGGAATTACATGTTTTCTGGTGGTGCATATAAGTTTTCAGGACCTCAGAATTATGGCTGACCTGGCTGGTGGATGTGTGGAACATGTCACAGCTTTCCATGGAAGACCTGAAGACAGCTGTTAATTACAACAACCAGACTCTGTTGTTACTCTCTCAAAAATTAATAAAGTGGATTATGTTTTTCCTAAGACATAGCTGATTAACTGCAAGGCTTCTTCAGAAACAGTACTGAAATATACTTTTAGTTAGCACCGAACAGCACATGCAGTCACGGGTAATTTTTCATACTATTTTCCTGAAAATCAATAGAAAAAATGTTTGCATAAACAGTTGCTTGCTTGCACTGACTTAACCTACTTTTTCTAAATAATTCTTACGTAAGAATATTTCACAATGCATCATTTTACTGACATTTTCTGCCATTTTTTTAAATCTATGCAAGTAATGGCTGTGAAGTGGACTTGGAGACAAGAATATTAAAGGATGCTGCTCTGCTATAAAGCTATATTTATTGAAGTCCATACTCAAGGAGTTCACAGTAGTTACCCTCACATAAAAATGTGATGCACAAGTGAGAAATTAATTTTATCTACTTTGCCCTGGATCTCACTTACATCAGGTCTGACTTGCTCACAGCTTTGTGTTATTAATCATTTCAGTAAGGCATATGAGCATTTCCTGGAATACTTGTATAGTAAAATCTATAACACATAATAATCTATAATCACAGTTATACCAGTAGGAAACTATTTATAGCAACGGAAAGTGTTTTTATTTTCTGTAGAGATATATACTGACCGAAGCAAATTTGTGTAACTACAGCAAGGTGGATAGATGGAAGATTTGCCTACAGTGGTACACTCACACTGATGCGAGTGTAACATGCAGACAAACCTTAATGCCATGCTATATCACTGGTCTGTATGGTGGTTGTAGCACATCAATAAAAGCAATTTATAAAGATGTTGAGGCAACTCTTAGGAGAGGAAAATTAAACCCTTTATATCTTGTTATACAACACAACTTGTGGTTTGTAAGTAACTGTTGCATACCACCATACCTGGAGAATGTTACATCATCCAGACCACAGTCATGGGAAAAGATGCCAGAGTAATAAATGTGTCCAGGATTGTGTATTTGTGTATATCTTATCTAGTTTAACAATGATGACAAGAATTTGTACTTTTTGTATCATGATTAGGTTCACACTTCTGAGTCCATGGACAGAGCTGTGACTTAGCTGAATTTTGTTTGTTTCCAGCAATGACATTTGTCTTCAGTCAAAAATCTCATGTAGAACCTGAATTCTATTTAAGGAGGTCATTGAAGATAAACTTTTAGGTTTAAATGTATTTAACAGAGAAATATAAGTAATGCCTCAATCCACGCCATTGCATAGTAATACCTCAATGTCCCTACCATTCTAAAGCATAAAAAAGAAAAACCTACCAAGCATAAGAATAAATAACAAACTTCCTGTCTCAATACAGATACATTTTTCAGAGGAAGAAATGTTAAATATTTTCAGAAGCAAAGACAAGCTAGTATTGTATTTTTCTTTGCTATGTGACTAGACAAAATGTAGGCATGCTTTTAATAAACAGAAGCTCATGTTTTTGGCAAGAGCAGTGATAAAGTACACCATCTTAATGTTTACCATTTAAAGGCCAGATGACAAGACTTCTTTTATTTAAATGAAGAGTAGCATAACACATACGTAAATGTTTTGATTGCCACTATACCATAATCACTATGTTGATACGCAGAGAAACACTGCTGAAAAGACATTGATTTTAAAACTGTAGCTGAATACATTTTCGTGCATTAATAAAAACAAATGCACAGATTAAACAGGAAATAGGAAAAACCCCTGAGATGCAGCAGAGCTTACCTGACCACTTCCCAGCAGATCTGCTGCTTAGCTGTCCAGTGCCTGTGAGTCCCTGAAATAGTGAGACAGAATAAACTCAATGTAACCATCATGTAGCCTACTAAATTCACTTTAACACTTCAAAGGACAAAACATACTCATCATAAACTATTCAAAAAGAACTAGCATGCAACTCCAGCTGCAAGAGATTTTGTTCACAAACTGAACAGCAATCGGCCTGTACTTTAGTCGCATCAAAAAAGTAAACCAATCACATTGACAAAAAGCCACTGTAAACAAAAAGACTGTATTGAAAGGATTAACAGTTTTGGCATCCCTACCATCAAGTCTTCTGTTCTTTTTTCTTTTCTTCATCAAAATTTAGGTTATATATTTGTTGTTAGCAAGAGTTGCATTACTATTATTGTTAATTTTAGTTCTGTTTATTACCTTGAGGTTTATATATTGTAGAATAATTTTGTTGTCACTAGTTAATGTTAATTAGTTGTTTTAATAGCCTATATACCTATTTGTTATCTTTTGGTAGGTTTACTTTTTTAACTATCAGTAACTTAATAACTGAGAATATTTTACATTACTGTTGCATACTCAAAATTACAGAGTTACTATTAGTGTTACCTGTTTAACGTTTAGTCATCCTTTGAGTCCTGCGACATATTTCCTTAATAATCATCAGCCATCAAGTCTGATAGTCTCAAAAGAAATATCAGCCCTCTAAACTGCCTTCAAGGGCGGTGATATTTAGCACTGAAAATTACAAATAAAGTTTTTGAAGTTGAGTACCAACAACTGGGCAGTGACACTGATGATTTGTTTATCAAGACAAATTGTTATATACTACGAAAAATGCAGTCAACGCACTCTTCTGAGTGAAAACAAATAGGTGAATCTATGCAATGCTTACATGTTGAATGGGATATTTAATGTGCGGGGAAACTCAAAGGTTGAAGAACTAGCATTTAGACAGTCTAACAGTGGTAAGTGGTAATCTTACCTCTTTAAACTCCATTACATTCTCACGAGAGACATGCTAATACAAACAAGTCAATCAGAGTTTGTGTTTAGCAAGATCAAGCTTAAAGGATAGTTTAAAATCCATTTATTGTTCTAAAGCATTTTTTTTCCATTAACATGTTATACATTAGTGGATACTAACCATGATTCATGTAACAGTTTAGTTTGTTAACTTTTATATTATTTAACAACCAGAAGTTATTAATACAACTTTTAAAGTCTTACACAAAAAATCTTAAAACAGGCTTGGGTTCATTTTTGTAATTTTTATATAAAAAACATTTTAGGCATCTCTTGAAAAAGAAATAAAGCAGGCATTTAAAGCTAGAAAACAAGTAATTCCAAATTTAGTTTGTTACAAAAGGTTTCAGCTTTATTGACAAATTATGGCAAACATATTTGACAAAATTATGGTTTCCTATTTAGAGAAGCTTACACATGGAACTTTAAGTGATTTTTTTTAACAAATACAGGTTAAAACACTGAACAACTTCAGTTAGCTACATACATACAGTAGCTGCTTGTTTTCAACCCCATTAAAACAGCATTTAAAATTAAATTTACAAACTTAATATCGAACATCTTAATCTAAACTAACATATATTAAAAAAGACAGGTTAAAACATCTTATCTACAGCTTGATTATTGTCTGGCATAAAAAAAAAAAAAAAAAGAAAGGAAAAAAAGAATCATATTACAGTCTTTCAGCAACCCTAAACAGAAACTCAGCCTTAGCTAGTATGTAGAGAGACTCAAGATCTGTAACAGTGTCATGCTTTTTAAGTTACACACAGCAATGAATACAACCAACAGAACATCATCTTTGAATAGTTTATAGACAATGCTTGCCAAAGGTTTTTTGTCTCTGTTTTTTTAAGTCCGTGTTATAAAATAATACTAATGCCAATGTCACGCCAATGTTATAGGAAATACAAGTAGTACATAGGATAATAATGAGCAGTAATCCCTAGGATAGAAAAGAAATGGACTATTACTTGTCTTGTTGCTGTTTATGTGGAGACCACAGGCTATTAATTGTCTTTGAGATGAGGTCACAGATGAGGAGGACCTTCAATATCTACCATAGGGGTGTTCCCTGTAACCCCCTCTGGCTGACCTTGGAGGTGGTGCCTTTAGGCTGGAACGGGTTGTGGCCCATTCTTCTTGTGCTAAAAACAGAAGAGAGAAACAAGTTTTGTAAATATCTAGAACTGAAAGAACACAAGGATGCCACTGCTAATGGCTGTCAAAATTCTTGAGGATTCTGGCTGAAAGCTTTAGAAAAACAAAATGAGGATGGTGTTATCATCCATTTCTTTATCCTCCCACAAAAAAACTTACAGAAAACTAACCTACTTCTCTACACAGGCCACCTGTCTATCTTAGGAAGAAAAAAGAGCCTTATTCCTTCACTTTCAGCAGAGGATGAATAACTACTGTGTTGGCGGTACAGTCAGCTCTGGAAAAATCACTGCATTAGTCTGCCAGTTCAGAATTTATTTGATGTTTTGAGTTTCCAGCATTTAAGTTAAAGCAGAAATTTGAAGAACATTTAATGCAGTTGGTATGGTAACAAGATGAGGAGTTGAATACTGAAAAGAAAGATATGTTTGATTTTTTACTTCCATTTAAGACCAAATGAAAGAAAATAATGGAAGAAAGATGTGTTGAAGTGAAGTTACTACATTAAGCAAAAAATTTTACTTTTCAGTATCTTTAGAACACTTTTTCAAATTTGGTGAATCAAGCATGCTCAGGATGAATAAGCTAAAAACTGTAAGTCTAGTTCAGTTTTTACAAAGCTTCTACAAATCTTCTTCTTCCTCCCTGACGTGACATTTCTGGAATTTAACCCTCCCAAAGGCGCAATCAGGGAACTCCCTACAGAGGTGGTCCAGCAGCTGAACCCAAAACTTGAATTATCGCCTAAATCAGCCAGTAGGTCGTCAAATGATTTCTGGTTTTGTCTCCCACTGACTTCAACTGATCACACTTACAGTGATTAAAATGGAAATGCACAAACCACAGTGTATCATAACATGCCAGAGTGCAACATTGCCAGTATCTTGCTTTTGCTAATGATTGCTGACTTTTGTGGCCATTAAGGACATAAACAGCTGTCACTAGGCAAAAAATACTAAATGGTTAAATCAGGTATCACAGATTCCTTTTGTAAAAAAGATAATGCTGTGTGAGTATGAAAACTGAAAATGGAAAACATAAAAAGCCTGTTAAAATTCTGAAAGCTATTTCTTCTCTGCAAGATGTCTTCTCTGCAACTACACTTCATTATCTCATTGCCTTGAGGTATGAGGGGAATAGCAGCTGTAGAGCTGAAGTGAGTTCAGGCTAGCATATATGGAGTGGGCATCTCTGGAAAAGATGTGGTAGCAGTTGATCTTGCTATGGAACAAGAAAAACTCCTGCTGTGATTCTTTGGTGCACTCCATTTATTTTCTTTTTCTTTGAGTTCTTCAGGATGTTCTCTTTTTGAATATCAGGGGTTTTATGGTCACATGAAACCAAAGTTTACTGTGGAAAGCTACTGCCTAGAGGGTTGAAGAAGTGGCAGCCAATATGATATAGTTCTAAATCCTCAGGTCTCTCATTCCTACAGGGAATAAGTTTCTGTATAGTGAATTTAAAAATCCTGCCTCTGCAGTACATATCATTACACCCTTTAAAAATGGCATTTTGCTGTAAATTTTTTGCAGCTTCAATTACCCTTTGCTGAAGTGGTACTGCATTCGCAGAGAGGCCTTGGGGACAAGAGAGATTTATATGGAAAAGAGAAGCTTTATTTAAATAAATGAAAATGAGTGAAGTAGTAAAAATATTCAGTAAATGTACAACACAAAGACAAACCAATTTCTTGTTCCTTTTTAGTCCCCTCACTGTTGTCCAGATTGAAACACCTTCATATAAAGGTGAAATGTACTGTCTTTTTGGTGGTACTCATGCAGTAAAAAATGAATTTATATTACCAACCGGAGGAAACTGGTTTTCCTTGACTGTTCTTAAAGCAAATTGCTCCTGTGACTGTACCAGCTCCTGATATGGAATAAAACTGAATCACAACTTGTGGTACAAGTCTCTTATGCTTTCAGTAACATGGTGGACCTATTTGCTTGATTTTAGACTTTAACACCATAATTGAAATATGACATGGTAGTTGACAGCTAACAGCTCCTGTTGATAGAGCCTACCGTATTAACAGGTGAATCCATAGCCAAAACAGATGTGGAAGTTTTGGGACTACAGCCTTCAACTGGGAAAACCCTGGTGTCTACCACTCATCCAGCAGTAACGGATTATATATTTACTGTGGAGAAAGCAAGATGATAGGGAACAGCACTATCAAGAGTCTCTGAACCACACTGTGCCAATATATTACAAGATGCAGCCACACCAAAAAAGAAATCAGATTGCTAGTGGTTTTTTCCTAGGGGGGGTTTTAATGAACAATATATCCGCATGCTAGTAATTAAAGGTTCCTTGACATGAAAGCTGCTCTTTCATGTCTCCCTTCCAGAACTCCAAGGTAACCTTTTTCTTTCAGTACCAAGGGAAGGAAGGGAGCTCCTGAGAATGGAAATCTCTATTTTCAGGAACAGTCTTAAAAGGCTGGAGTCCTATAGATTACTTCAGCAGTCACACAGAGATTTGGGCAGCTCTTTGGGTAGCAGAAGGGTTGAAAGTTTGATTACCAGGCTGAGTTTCACTGTGATAACAGGAGAACAGTGAGCGAGCCTGGTCTTTCTCTGAAAGACTGTGCCAAAAGGGGAAGGAAAGAGAGCCTGGACGTATTTCATCATAATAAAGTTACATATTAATGAAATGGAAATGGAGAGGTATTTCAGGTGAAGAACAGGCAATAGGTGTAGCTTTGGAGAGAGAAAGGTAATTGGGAGACCTGCAAGTGAGAGACTGCCCAAGAGCTGAAGAAATGCGCAGGGTGGTTGTTGTGTTTTAATGCTGATTCCTTTTCCTTTTCCTCATTCCTGTGAAGAGAAACCCTGTGGAATCTGATCTTCCCCTTCCCTCGGTGACATCCAGACTTCCATCCAGTCTTTCTGCTCTAGCAGACCACACTCATTCCCTGTCCTTTTCACTTCTGACTGTCTCCAGTGCTATCAGGTTTCAAAGACTATGGTTAAAAAGAAATCCACACAGGCAGATTAATATCTGAGGGCAGAGGGTCCAGTTTCTTCAGGAATTTGGTGTTACTGGCAACTTTGCCATTCTTAGTTAAGGAGAAATATTGTATGTTTTGCTCTCAGAAACTGAAAGTATAAGTTATAGCAGCATGATGGAAACTTAAAGAGAGTTTATAGGTGAGGAATCTGAGAGTGCTTGGGCTAAAGGATTGCTTTGTGTATGATATTAAGTATTGTAGCTACTTTGGTAAGAAATGTGAAGACATAGGCACAGCCCTTTTAATTACACTGCATATGTCTTTCAGTCTGCTATATTCTCCCTGTGAATTGGCATTTGAAGTTCATCTTTAGGATATGAAATTAATTCTTATTATCACAGGCAATCATAACCCTTGGTTTATGCCTGATTGAAATTGCATGTTAGTGTTTTTGCACTGTTTTTTATGGTTCAGATGGACTCTTATTTACTTTACTGTGTTCACTGAGTTATAGAAATGATTCCAGTATTTATTACAGACATGGATGATACATTACTTGAGGCTATCTTTGAAGATTTTTTTTTTATCAGCTGCTAGGAGACTCCATAGCTTTAATCTGTTTACATACAGAATTTTAGCTAGTTTTTCTTTTTCTTACTGGAGAGTCAGAATGTAAAAAGGTCATATAATTTTTAACCTGAGAAATTTCTTTGAATATGGGATAAAAACAGAGAGGGGTACATATGAAGTTGTTTCTGTCTTACTATTTTACCGATGCATTATTGAAAGCACAGAAAAATTCAGTGGTCTATCCATGTGGCTATCATCACATGCTTAAATGTCTTCAAGTAAAGATTAGAGAAAATCACATATTCAGACACTTTTTTTCACTCTTCATTTAGCATTCTGCAACCTTGTCATGGGTTTTTCCAGCACTGAATAAAACTCTTTCAAAAACGGAAAGAGGGAAACAATGCAATAGCTAAGGGGCAGATCACAATAATGGATGAGTTAAAAATAAAAATATATATTAATGGCATGTGATTTACATAGGAATATATTACTTCCTAATTATTTTTTATTTATAGTCATTGCTTAGTCCTGGTACAAATCAAGACCTGATCATTTTTTCTTCCTAAAACATGTATCATCTAGTAAATTAAGTTTTTCTACAATAATAATAATAGTTTCTGCTGAACAAGTAAAAGCAAGTATATCATGATGAAATTTGTGGAGGAAAGCATGTATGGAGGGTTCAAACCTCAAGAATGCTGATAAATGGGTTGACTGAAGAGATATTACCTTAGGACACATGAACTCTCATACTTCATTACAAGACATAAACATGCTCATGTCATGGAGAAACTCAAGGAACTGCCACCCTAGTGTGAAATAAACCCTATTATAATAAACCTTATTTAACATCTGAACATTGCCCACAATTATTGGGCACAATTTTATTAATTTCTTGTCAATTATTTAAGGCAGGTGGCCAGGAAAAGATTAGAAAGAGCTATTCTGAATAGATAGTTAAGATGTGTATAACAGCAAGTAGTGTAATGGTTCAATTTGATTTTTCATTAACCTTTTGGTGTTTTAGAAACAGAAGTTGGTTTTAATTCAGAATAAAATAGTTTTCTTTCCTGTGAGAAAAAAAAATCACTTTTACTGAATACATGTGGAGAGAGCACAGTGCACAGGAATTGGGATTACTAGCTCTACTCCTTGTTTGCTCAGTGACCTTGGACAATTGTTCAATATTTTGTGGTATGGCTTCGTCACTGGTAGAATGAGACAGGAATATCTCCCTCCCTGGGGTGTTCTGAGATGTAGTTAATTGCCTGAGCAGTAAGAGAAAAGTGATATAGATGTGCTGAGCAGAAGATACAATAGAAACCAGACATATAGCTTTAAAATCAGAACTCTTAAAATTAGAATGCCTTTCTTTGGACAATTCAACTTGTGCTGTATTTCTAGTAAGCCCCCAAACTTCTCCCTCCGTGGCAAGATGGATGGAGACAAAATACTGCTTGCAGATGGTTGGAAAATTTGTCCTACACAAGCTAATGACTGAAGCTCAACTAACTTTGACAAAGCCAGTATTTCAGCCCAAAAATCCACACAGAAAAGGTAGCTGCACTTTTCTTGTGTCATAATTGGATAAGTATATATTATTTTAGACAAACATAAGTATAGGTTTTGTTTGTTTTTTTTTTAAAGGAGAGCATGCACTTTTTTTTCACTCTTCTGGTCTCTTTTTCCTTATCTGCAAAGCTTGCAAAATACACAGGATTTTCTGACTTGACATCTATGCATTTTATTATTGTATGAGAAGAAGAGCTGAAGTGACTATCTTTCGAATGACAAATGGTGCCTTTCTTATTTGAAATTTGGGAGTTTTGAGAAGACAAGGAATGTTTCCAAAACATGGGCTCAAACCAATTAAGCTTACTTACACCATTCTAAGTACCCTTTATTTCACTAGACCTGCTGTAAGAAATATATACAGCTTAAAAACCAAAAATGAATGGAAAACCTTGTGGTTTTATAGTCTAGTTTCTGAACATGGCTGTAGCTCTTCAAAACGCCCCAACCCACTGCCCCTATGCTTGATAGTACCTTCTCTTCAGGAGGGCTAACAATTTAAACTGCACGTCTGTTCCAAAGCTGCTTTCGGGTTGTGAGCTTCTCTGGCTTAAACTGGTAGTGGAGGATCACAGAAACCCTCCAGCTGACAGCACTGGAGCAGATGAGAAGTGCTGGTGCAGTCCCCTCTGCCAGCCCTCCCTGCAGGTGAAGTAATGACAGCGAGAGGTGCAGTAATGACCACTGGAGAAAATGGGCTCCTAGAAGGCTTCATCCACTTTTGTAGTGAACACCTGCCACAGACAGGGAAGGAGCAGCATCACAGTACACCGGCAACTAGTTTGGGAAACTGCAATGCCAGGAGGAAAAAGACTCTTATCGGTGGTGTTGTGAGGTGAGTGTGAATGTTACAGAGTAGGAGTTTTATTTTTCACTTATTTTAAGTAAAACTTAATTTTCTATTACTTTATGGTCATGCAACATGAAACATGCACTGATATACCGCATCTGGGATTAAATAGATGCACATCAATATTACAGGACTTTTGTCTGACTTAGATTCTCCAACACTACAGTTCCCATGGTGCAAGACAGTGAAATTACCATTTGAAATATTACATAGGAAAGTTTTGCATGATTTACTTATTCTTATTCTGTCACAGAAAATGATTTATAATTCAGAAGTAATAGAGGAAGTACAATAAATTGCTATAAATTAAAACCAATCTTGTGCTACATGCGGAATTTTTTTGATTGTTGTAGCATAACTGAACTACAAAAGTTTTAGGATATGCAGAGTTAAAACAAAGTGATGAGTTTAAATATGGAACTTTCTAAAGAATTATAGCCTAATTAAAACAGTGATTTGACAAAACAGCAATAGCTCTAGTATCATCCCCACATTAGTTGTCATAGCTGAATTCAAAATGTGCTCCTTTCCCTGCAAACTTTCAAAATCATGCTCTTATGAAAATCATAAATCTCTTCTGAGGGAATGAATGCCACTTGGGATACAGCTAAGGTGATTCCTCCAGTAAAACAATTGATAAAATTTTGCAGAAAATCAAGAAAATGCTTTTGACAGTTCATTCTGTCCCACAGTAGGAATGCTGCTATCAGTAAGCATAGGAATGATTGAAATAGAAGGTTAAAGGAGGGCAATTTATTTGGTATATCTTCTGTCCATATGCAGCAGAAATCTTCAATGCCTCCTGTTTCCAGTGGACTAAAAACTGAGCACTGTACAGGAAGACTCAGGAGCACTTCTGAGTTCCCAGGGCTGGGTGTACATCTGCCTCATGCTCAGCAAGAGACCAGAGGCCTCAGTCAGCCCAAAATAAAGGTTGTCATGCAGGAGCATGACACACTCCTCAGAATCATGGCACATGTAGCAAGGTTGTTGGCAGGGACAGCTTGGGGGGCAGTAAGGATGCAGATGCTGTATCAATATTAGCACACAGTGCACACCAATAGGAATGAACTGTAGAGGAAAACAGCTGACGCTGAGGACCTGATATTCACAATATGGCTTCTACAGGTATTTTTCATTTCAGACTGGCCCTAGTTTGAGCTTCTGGAAGTGAAATCTCACAAACAGTTGGGACTGCATCTTTTGCTTTAGTTTCAAACTAAAATTTATGTACTTCAAACCCACTCAGTGATGTGGACAGAAGACCTATAAATGCTGACAACTGGTAAATCTACTTCTAAAGAACACTCCTGCTCCCATGCTAGTGTAGAAGCACCCAGCATGTGCTAAACAGTCAGCCAGGTGCTCTGTCAAGACACCACAAAACCTCCACCACAATGGTACAATCTGCCTTTTGTTGCCTCTGAGATGACTAATAGATAATAAGATGGATTAGGAAGTGGTTGGAGAGTCACATCCAGAGGGTAGTGGTTAATGGCTGAGAGTCCTGATGGACATGAGTGACAAGTGGTGTCCCTCAGGAGTCTGTATTGGGACCAGTGTTATTTAACATCTTCATTTATGACATAGCCGAAGGGATTGAGTGCACCCTCAACAAGTCTGCAGATGACACTGAGCTGAGTGGTGCTGCTGACACATCTGAATAACAGGATGGCATCCAGAGGGATCTGGACAAGCTCAAGAAGTGGCCCATGGGAATCTCTCGTAGTTTAACAAGTGCAAGGTTCTGCATGTGGGTCAGGGCAATCCCTGGTATCAATTCAGGTTGGGGGATGAACAGATAGAGAGCAGACCTGATGAGAAGGACTTGGGGGGCTGGTGGATGGGAGGCTGAACATGAGCCTCGCAGCCCAGAAAGCCAACTGTATCCTGGGCTGCATCAAAAGCAGCATGACCAGCAGGGTGAGGGAGGGGACCTGCCCCTCTGCTCTGATGAGACCCCACCTGCAGTGCTGCATCCAGCTCTGGGGTCCCCAGCAGAGGAAGGACATGGAGCTGTTGGAGTGAGCCCAGAGGAGGCCACAAAGATGATCAGAGGGATGGAACAACTCTTCTATGAGGAAAAGTTACAAGAATTGGGATTGTTCAGCCTGGAAAAGAGAAGGGTTAAGGTGAACTAATTGCAGCCTTTCAGTATCTGAAGGAAACTTACAAGAAAAATGGAGAGGGACTTTTTACAAGAGCATATAGTGACAGGACAAGGGGGAATGGCTTCAAACAGAAAGAGAGCAAGTTTAGATTAGATATTAGAAAGAAACTTTTTACTGTGAGGCAATGGAACAGGTTGCCCAGAGAAGTTGTGAGTGCCCTATCCATGGCAGCGTTCAAGGCCAGGTTGGATGGAGCTCTGAGCAACCTGGTCTGGCAAAAGGTGTCTCCACCCATGGCAGGTGGGTTGAAAATATATGATCTTTAAGGTCCCTTCCAACCCACACCCATCTATGATTTTATTATTCATTCCACGATAATTTTAAGACCCAGACACCAAGGAAAGTTTTCTTTGGTGTGCTGCCACGATATTTTCTAGGAGACACCAAATGTATACACTCAGATGACATAAATGAAAAATTGGTACACATCAGTAAGACTTTGTTAATTAGTGTTAGTAAAGACACTGTAATCACAAGCCATGTGAAGTCAAACACTGTAATGATGAGAATCAGACCTATGTCTCTTACATCTGCAAATCAGTCACCATGAATTATTTGAGCACTTGATTTCCTATATTTGAATATTTAAATGAGACTAGGCTAGGAAAAAAATAGGGGAAGAAACCCTTAGCATGCCGAGCATAATGGTTAGGACCAATGATCTACAATACCAAAGTTATTGAAAATGAGGAAGGATCTTTGACTCAACAGCTGAAAAAAACCTCCTATCTCCATCTGCAGAGCAATTGCTATGAAGTGCTTCTTCAAAATTCACAAGTATTTTCTCTGTATACATTGTGACATGGCTTAATTTTACTTTGTCATTGCCAGAGAGGGTTTATTTCACACTAGGGTGGCAGTTCCTTGAGTTTCTCCATGACATGAGCATGTTTATGTCTTGTAATGAAGTATGAGAATTCATGTATCCTAAGGTAACATCTCTTCAATCAACCTATTTATCAGCATTCTTGAGGTTTGAACCCTCCATACATGCTTTCCTCCACAAATTTCATCATGATATACTTGCTTTTACTTGTTCAGCAGAAACTATTATTGTTATTCTAGAAAAACTTAATTTACTAGATGATACATGTTTTAGGATAAACAGAATGAAAAAATAAGCAACACAATAAACAAGTAGTGGAACATTGCTGTACATTTGTAGTTGTTAGGTATAAAGGTCTATAAAGAATTTGTTTATGAAGTGCCATCTCTGTAGAGCATTACTTAGTAAACTAACTGTCATAACAATTGCAAAGCTCTTATATAGAGTGACTGGCAGGGAATTATTTGTGAAATAGTTAAATCATTGTAGCAGCATTTTACAACTTAAACGATGTCTTACATTAAAAGGAATTATACCAAACAGTTACACTCTCCAATTTTAATTAAAGATGGAATTATCCTAAAACCAAATACTCAGCTCTGTGCAAGTACTTAACGCTAAACTGGAGTAGAATGTGCATTAAAAAAACATGGTCATTTGAGAAAACCTAAACAGCTGAAAATTTTTGGTGAAGACACAAAATATTTAAATAATGTCTCAATGCCATGGCAGAACATGCAGTAAACAGCCTTACAAGCTTCTCCTGAAAAGCGGCAGTAATGTGACTGTAGTTCATTTATGTCTTCCCTCTCTGTGTAGGTGGCAAGCTACAGATTAACCTTCCTAACTCTTGCCTAAGGCCTTTGGCAGATGGTGTTATCCTAATTTAATTGTGGTGGTTTAGGAGGTTATAGACTTCAACCTATCCTTTCACTCTCTACCTAAGGTTTCTGCTTTTTTGGTAGCAGCAAAAGGAAGTCTGTGTGTACGGGTCTCTCAGATACTGCAGTTCATGACCTGACATAAAAACATAATGGCCATCATTTTCAGGTAATATACAAGGCAGGATATGCACCAGGCTGTGAACTGTGGCATCTGACAAGAGGCACACTCTCACTACTGTGGCAGTCTCCCTTCCGAAGCAGGGGCAGAAGCCNGAAGGACTTGGGGGGCTGGTGGATGGGAGGCTGAACATGAGCCTCGCAGCCCAGAAAGCCAACTGTATCCTGGGCTGCATCAAAAGCAGCATGACCAGCAGGGTGAGGGAGGGGACCTGCCCCTCTGCTCTGATGAGACCCCACCTGCAGTGCTGCATCCAGCTCTGGGGTCCCCAGCAGAGGAAGGACATGGAGCTGTTGGAGTGAGCCCAGAGGAGGCCACAAAGATGATCAGAGGGATGGAACAACTCTTCTATGAGGAAAAGTTACAAGAATTGGGATTGTTCAGCCTGGAAAAGAGAAGGGTTAAGGTGAACTAATTGCAGCCTTTCAGTATCTGAAGGAAACTTACAAGAAAAATGGAGAGGGACTTTTTACAAGAGCATATAGTGACAGGACAAGGGGGAATGGCTTCAAACAGAAAGAGAGCAAGTTTAGATTAGATATTAGAAAGAAACTTTTTACTGTGAGGCAATGGAACAGGTTGCCCAGAGAAGTTGTGAGTGCCCTATCCATGGCAGCGTTCAAGGCCAGGTTGGATGGAGCTCTGAGCAACCTGGTCTGGCAAAAGGTGTCTCCACCCATGGCAGGTGGGTTGAAAATATATGATCTTTAAGGTCCCTTCCAACCCACACCCATCTATGATTTTATTATTCATTCCACGATAATTTTAAGACCCAGACACCAAGGAAAGTTTTCTTTGGTGTGCTGCCACGATATTTTCTAGGAGACACCAAATGTATACACTCAGATGACATAAATGAAAAATTGGTACACATCAGTAAGACTTTGTTAATTAGTGTTAGTAAAGACACTGTAATCACAAGCCATGTGAAGTCAAACACTGTAATGATGAGAATCAGACCTATGTCTCTTACATCTGCAAATCAGTCACCATGAATTATTTGAGCACTTGATTTCCTATATTTGAATATTTAAATGAGACTAGGCTAGGAAAAAAATAGGGGAAGAAACCCTTAGCATGCCGAGCATAATGGTTAGGACCAATGATCTACAATACCAAAGTTATTGAAAATGAGGAAGGATCTTTGACTCAACAGCTGAAAAAAACCTCCTATCTCCATCTGCAGAGCAATTGCTATGAAGTGCTTCTTCAAAATTCACAAGTATTTTCTCTGTATACATTGTGACATGGCTTAATTTTACTTTGTCATTGCCAGAGAGGGTTTATTTCACACTAGGGTGGCAGTTCCTTGAGTTTCTCCATGACATGAGCATGTTTATGTCTTGTAATGAAGTATGAGAATTCATGTATCCTAAGGTAACATCTCTTCAATCAACCTATTTATCAGCATTCTTGAGGTTTGAACCCTCCATACATGCTTTCCTCCACAAATTTCATCATGATATACTTGCTTTTACTTGTTCAGCAGAAACTATTATTGTTATTCTAGAAAAACTTAATTTACTAGATGATACATGTTTTAGGATAAACAGAATGAAAAAATAAGCAACACAATAAACAAGTAGTGGAACATTGCTGTACATTTGTAGTTGTTAGGTATAAAGGTCTATAAAGAATTTGTTTATGAAGTGCCATCTCTGTAGAGCATTACTTAGTAAACTAACTGTCATAACAATTGCAAAGCTCTTATATAGAGTGACTGGCAGGGAATTATTTGTGAAATAGTTAAATCATTGTAGCAGCATTTTACAACTTAAACGATGTCTTACATTAAAAGGAATTATACCAAACAGTTACACTCTCCAATTTTAATTAAAGATGGAATTATCCTAAAACCAAATACTCAGCTCTGTGCAAGTACTTAACGCTAAACTGGAGTAGAATGTGCATTAAAAAAACATGGTCATTTGAGAAAACCTAAACAGCTGAAAATTTTTGGTGAAGACACAAAATATTTAAATAATGTCTCAATGCCATGGCAGAACATGCAGTAAACAGCCTTACAAGCTTCTCCTGAAAAGCGGCAGTAATGTGACTGTAGCTCATTTATGTCTTCCCTCTCTGTGTAGGTGGCAAGCTACAGATTAACCTTCCTAACTCTTGCCTAAGGCCTTTGGCAGATGGTGTTATCCTAATTTAATTGTGGTGGTTTAGGAGGTTATAGACTTCAACCTATCCTTTCACTCTCTACCTAAGGTTTCTGCTTTTTTGGTAGCAGCAAAAGGAAGTCTGTGTGTACGGGTCTCTCAGATACTGCAGTTCATGACCTGACATAAAAACATAATGGCCATCATTTTCAGGTAATATACAAGGCAGGATATGCACCAGGCTGTGAACTGTGGCATCTGACAAGAGGCACACTCTCACTACTGTGGCAGTCTCCCTTCCGAAGCAGGGGCAGAAGCCTCTTGAACCTCCTGCAGCAGCAACTGCCAGAGCTCAACGCTGGAGTCTCCAGCCTTTGGGAGAACTAGGACAGAAAGAGCAGCTGATAAACAAAGTTTTGGATGCTCTCATCAGTGCAAGGGCAAAAAAGGATTCAGATGAAAAAACAACGAGGCAGATCAGATGTAATGAATACAGCTTCTTGGTTGTGCCTTGCCAGCAAGTCATACTCTTTGTTATCTCTCTCTAATGTGGCCTAACACAACACAGCACTTGAATCAAGAATGCTCTTTCCTCTAAAAATAAAAAACAGGGAAAAGGAGAAAGAAATGAGAACATGAATTGATTACAAGGGGCTTTTCATTTACAGTGGTCCTGTCCCAGGAAGATGCTTTTTGGAGTTGGGCATGACATTACACATGGGCAGGAAAGATTCTTAGTTACCAAACTTTAGGTGTATGTTTTATCCTAATCTATTTATAAGAAAAATAATTAAATTCATGTTTTCACTAGATATCTCTTCAGATGATAACAGTGCCAGAAGGGAAACCACAAAATTACCAAAGTATAATGAGAGCAAAGAATATAAACCTTTTGTTCATAAATTAATCAAATTTCATGCCGTCTCTTTTAAAACATAAGCATCAAGTTAACATGACAATGTTACCTTAGTTTAGACTTATCTGCAGCTATCAAAACCTTCAGCGACAGAAGTATCACAAATGTTTGTTGAGTGTGATTAGAGGTGAGGATGCTTTACATTTTTGAAAATTTGTACAGTACTTTAAATGACTGTTTTCTTTTTAAAGAGCAATGATTGGTCTTTTATTTTTAAACTGCCTTCTAAAGATATTTCTTTACAACTCATGTGAGGAAGCCTATTAGGGCTACATTCCCAAGATTTTCAGGCGTATGTCTCAAATTTATGTTCCTCAGCCTGGAACAATGATCCTCAAAATTCTCTAGAAGCAGCTGCACAATCCTGATTTTATCAAAAATTTGTAGGAAACTCACAATTCCTGAGTACTGTATTTCCATGTGCTCAGAGACTGCTGCAGGGAATGCTTTGAAGTGTCTCTGCTTTGATCCTTCTGAGAGACTGGGTGACAAGCATGTCAAATCACAACAGAGTATAAGCGTCTAACTTCATGAGGGGGTTCTGTGCTGTGAATTTTCATTCATGGAACATCCCTAAGTCATGGAAAGCAGTGCGATTTTACATACACCCCTGATCTTCCTATTGTCTTGGGAGATTCCTTGGCTGGATTTGGAGGGGCTGGAATTCTTAGGAACCTACACAAAAAAAACTGAGCAAGGAGTTAAGGCAGTTAAGTTGTGGATTTTACAGCACTGAATACTGTTTCGGAATCCATCTTGCCCAGCTTCAGACAAGTGACTTAGACTCTTCCTTGTTTAGTACTTCCATCTAATCAGAGAGATGTGAACTTCCTGAGAATTAAATGGTGTTCAACTGGGCTCTGCTCTGAAATACCCCTCTGATTTTTGCAACCATACTGTGAACAATCCATACATGCATAAATCTTACAAACTTCTGAGGAAACAGTGCTCCCAATCAGAATTCTCCACAAATTCTTTTAAAAGGAGCACAGAAGAATCCATGAGACATAAACCACCTGCTACTTCTCAGGCATACAGATAGCAAGAAAAGTCATAGCAGGTGGCTCATATATAAGTACTACTGTGCTCTGTAGTACTTAACAACCACAGAGAACTCTATTTTATACTTTAAAAAGATTGTAAATACAAAACAGTACTACTATTTCACCGAGTATTTTTCATGAAAAATGAAAGAAAACCTTCTCAGAACTGAAAGCTGTCCTCCCTAAAGGTAAGTTGGAAGCAAGAGGATGCATGGGAGAAAGTAAAAAAATGCCAAGCTAGTAAATTTTTGATAATTCAGATATTGTTACTGGAATGGATAAGGGTGAAAAGACAAGTAGTTGCAAAAAACAGCTAAGAGGTGACAAGACACCAGTTCTATATTCATGTACCATTTTTCTGTGGTCTTATTCAGAGTTTGGGAGAATTCAGAATTACAGAGGTGTGCCAGAAAGAATTGTAAAGGAGGAATATAGCCTTGTTATGGAAGGCAAAACAAGGTGTGAAATTGAACTCAGATGAAAGAAAGACTGTTGTTTTCTGCAGGATAGTGAAAAATGAAGGGGCAGCTGATTTATACAGTGGGATGGATTAAGGAGACTTGCAATGAGTTACAAAAATCCTGAAAAAGTAGAGAACTGAAAACAGAGTTAGGGTAAAGTTAGGTGAGGATGAGAAGGGGTGATGTCTCATCAGATCAGATACAGAGAGAACATCAGTGTATGCAGCAAGAACTCAGAAACTGAGGAAGTTAAGCATATTCTATAGCTCTATAGCTCTGTGTACTCAGATTACCTCCTCAAATAAATATTGGTGACTTAGGAATGACTGAACTTCCTGCACAGATTTCCAAGGCATGAAACTGGCAAATTTACTAATCTCCTAAAGTAACTGAACCAACAGTAGCATAAACATTTACATACAAATGTATCTGCTTCCAGAAAGTAGCAAAATTGCAATTAGAAATATTAGTCAACTTTAAGTTTATTCCAGGTTATTGATAACACTCAGATCTTTGTATTCAAATGCCACGTCAGAAAATAGTTCAAGCAAAAAACCAAAGCAAGTCCACAGTTATCAGCCATGTATTTTAAGACAAGTCTAGCAAAGGAAACCCAGGCATATTGGGTTTATTTCAACTGCTGAATGGAAAAAACAAAGAGCTTTATGCAGAGCATAAATTTAGTCATGATGCCACTCTGTTCACACTTTGTAAGCCTTAGCTAATTAGTCCATTCAAAATCCCTGCTGGGAAAACAAGTAATATTCTTCTAGTTTTACAAATGAGGGATTGCAAGGAAAGTGACACTACTTTAAATGTCTTGCCCAAACACATGGAGATTCAGCATGGTGGAGTGTAATTAAAAGTTGAACAGTGGGTAATTCTTACTGCTGAGCTCAGACTACTCTTTTCTGCATTGCCCAAAAGCTTAGCAGTGCATTCAGGACAGCAGTGGAGAGGGGATCTGTAGATGGGAGGAAGGACCTTCCACTACAGCTATTAAAAATGTATGTGCAAAAAGGAAACAAACACAGGGTAACTGAACCCCTCACACTCATATGGATAAGCTACTATTATTACTTGCCTAGCATTGAAAATGTGCTTGACTGCACATTGTATCATCCAAATATATTGTGAGAACTGATTGTACAAAAAAATAAGTTTTTTCTGATTATGCAATGCAATCATTTTGACAACGTCTCAGCAATGTCTATTTCTGTACCAATACAAAGGAAACTGCAAGTTTGCATTAGTGGCATTTGCTTCACAGCTGCATGTATAAAATTATTTATTTCAAGTAGCAACCCTTATATAACCCCTTAGTGTAACTTTCATCTGCAGCATCATTTCCAGCAGCTCTCATTTTCACAATGCTGTGGAAGTCACCATGTAGACTTGGGATACTTTAGAAGCAGTAAATCAGGCATGACATCTCTGCTGAATATATTAGGGTCACTCTTTAGGCTGACAGTAGTCAGCTTTGCTCTGTTATTTCAGTGAACATCTCAGAGTGCGATTCGCTGTGCCATCTGATGATACAATGTACTGATAATTATTAATAGGAAAACATGGACTAGACTCTAGTTATTGAAATATATCACTAATAGCAAACAAAAGATCTAGAAAAAGGTTTGTACTCATTGGAATTACACTTCTCTTCCTTTCATGCCCCCAGTAGCCATGAAGTGGAACTATTCCAGCTCAGCCACAGACTCAGTGGGGAAGTGCAAAGAGTACAGCCCTCGATCTACTCCTACTGCCTAGTGTGGCATGAGATACTCCTTTATCTTGGTGCAGTAGGGGTTCCCATGGTGATGCAGCACCCTCTCCTTCTTTCCACTTTGATTAAGTCTGTATTTCAAAATCTCACAAATCTTGCTGGTTGAAATGATGCACATGACAGCAGCAGATGCAGAGTATTGTTACGGCATCAAGCAAACTGAAATTTAACACTGTGAAAGATATTCAAGCACTAATAGAAACTTTATTGTTGCTGCTAAACTGACCTGTGACTGTGAGTAATTGGCTTTGTAATTTTGATTGAAATTCATCAGTTCAATTTTCTGGTCCTAAGTCAAAACTCACCCTAAAGTTACACAAATCTATTTCGTTTGGTATTTGTAAAATCAGAGAAATAAAGAAAAGTGTACGGAAGTAATTTCTGAATTGCCAGTGACAGATATTTTCGTTTGATTTCACACATTTGCTGAAGATAGAATAGACCTTACCGTAGCTGTCATAAGCCTCTTCACTTGTTCCGTGACCATAGTCATAATATTCAGGCACACTGTAAGAGATTCGGAGAGCCATGTCACTATTATCACAGGTAACCAACTCAAAACAAAAACAGAGCTCACGAAATGAAAGGCATTTTAACACTTTGACATGATAGCATAGTCCAGCTAGTTTCAGAATAGCAAATATTTGAAAATATGAAAGAAAATGTATCAGTGACAATAACAGCTATCATACAGTACATCACATTTCTTATCTACCGAGGATAAAAAAAATTTGGTCCTAAATATGTAAACCTAGGAGATGTGACAAAGACTGAGAGAAATTCTGTCTGCAAAAATGAGGTCTGAAAAAAGACCAGTGTATCATTCACTGGTGTTAAACTACCAAAAGGGGTGTTAATCTCATTTACCTGAAATTCTAAACATTTATGTGTTATCAAACTCAGCAGAGCTTGTTTTCACAAAGCTGACTGTATTGTATGGCACGGAACCTGTAAACTACTTATCTTTACCAAAAACATTGACAGGCTTCCAGCTTTGATCCTGAAGAAGAAAGCATGTTCCCACTGCCTGTAGAGAGAACTCTGATTCTCCACAGCCTTTTTCTGTATGTAATTATTGGACACCCACGGAAAGTTTTATACAGTGATCAATAAAACATGTATTGAAAGAAACGAGGGTCTAGGAGTGCAAAATTCACAATCTCAAACTCACTTTTTCACTGTTTTCGAAACTTATGTATAGTCATATTAACATATTATTAAAATATTTCAGATAATAGTTGCATCCTAATAATCAGCAATTCCCAGCTATTATGTGGAGTGGGCATCCAGAAAATTCAACCTCTGAGACATAACTAAATAGAAAGGGAATTAGTCACACTTTTTCTTGACTGCTATTATTATTTATAGTTTGCACTGTGTTTTTGGTACCTGGTACCAAATTCAAGATCAGGCTACTTCTGCTCTCAGGTACCATACAAGAATCAGTCTCTGCCCAGAAAAATCTGCAAACTCCATGAACTCCACTATATTGTATTTCTTCAATCTGCAGTGAACCAAACAGAAAATGTAACACTTTCTCTGTTGATAGTTTTAAGTTGTTGTCACTTCTGCTTCTTTTTCCTTAGACACCGTGTGAGACAGACTCTTGAAAAATGAACAGAAGTAGGCAAGCAGCTCAATATTGCTATAACATTATTGCTCAGGCCATTTTCCATATTGGATTATTGTTTTAAAAATATTAGTTTACACTTGAGAGAGAAGCTTAGTTGACAGTGCAGTGCAAGTAGAAATATTTCAGAAGTCCAATAGAGATAAACAATCAATCTGTAACAGTTATTTTCTTAACCTAATTTTAACCTTGCTCACAAACAGCCTGTAATCAGATTTTTAATTTCTGGAACTTAATAGCTATCCATAACTATTCTTGGAATAATTTCTGAGAATGATGTCTCACTCAAGAACACTGACTGCAAATATCTGATAACTGACAGTCAAGCTGTTTTGATTTGGGTCATGTTATCACCTGAATGGCTAGGGACAGATCTCATAGTTTTCGGCTACAAATATTCATGGATTTGGTTCGGACTTTTTTTGAACTGAAAATGTAACTATAATTGCTGTGCATTCATTCAGTAGTTTAGTCAGAAGTCATTCACGTGAGTGAATGAATTACAATGATGTCAGTATCTCAGAGAGATGAAATTAATTTGCTAAAGCAGTTGCAGAAAATGGACATAAGAATAACATGAATTAAAAGAAGTTAACGCTTCTGAAGACTTCTCCCAATGCCAGCTGTGATAGGACACAATCACTGTTGAGACTTCCCAGATAATGGAAACCATACAGTTGCTTGAAAATTAATTACCTAAATATACAAACCCTCCTATTGAAATGGTGCAAGAAACGAACAGGAAGAATACATCTTCTATTTGTAGAACACAATATTCATTCTGTACTATTTTGCAATTATTTTAGTAGCCAATTAAATTAAATTACAGGATTATGTAAGGTGAACTAAAGCACTGCAGCATCAGGGTTAAATCATGTATCTAGTCATATCTACAAAGCCCACAGTTTAGATAAGAAATGGCTTGCACTGTTTAGAACAGACAGATGACATACCACCCAGCTCTGGCAGACAGCTGTATGAAAAACTAATTTTAGAAGCTGCATTTTGGTATCCTGCCTGCTCTCCTGGGTAGAGGAGGATGTTGGACTAGTGAGTGGTGTTAAAAGAAAAGAAACACAAGAACTCCCATCTTCTGCCAGCAGATAAGATGCTAATAATTCTTCCTGATACATTTTTGCAAACCAAGGCAGCTGCAAAAAAGGTTAGCTTTAAAAGGAGGCTAGTCCAAAGGCCAGTAACTTATCAACAGCAGTCCTGCTTTCAGTGGTCACTGATCAGGGCCTTGAGCTATTACCCATCAACATAACATCCAGCAGAACACAAGACTTGCAAGAGCAGGTAAAAGATTCATTGCTATATTATTGTTGTTGTACATTTTTATTTGAGGAAAAAAACACACAATCATAGAAATAATAAGGATGTGAGATAAAAATCTTGCAGTGAACATTCTGAACTGAAATACACTATCAATAGAATATTAAGTTAATACAGAAACCATCGTAAAATAAGAAACAAGCTGTATTGCAACTATAAAAAAGGAAATAATTTGTTACATACCGCATATTTGATGTCTGTGAGCACAATACTTAACACATTCCTGAAAACATGTAATTCATAGCCCAATACATGATTGTCATCTAAGTCCTGCAACTTTATTTCCCTGAAGAATACATCTTTTTCATAGATTTGAGCCAAAATAGCATTTCAAATTCCTTGCCAACTCATATTAAAAAGTGTTTTGAAGAATATGTAAGTGAAGAAAACTTATTTCTTACTATGAAATACCAGACTTAAACTCATATTTTCTGAGCCAGACTGCTTATCCATTCGTCTGCTCTATTTTAAACCTCTCTGAATACTCACTATAATCTATTATATGCATTTAGTTGTGAACATTTTCCTCTGTTTTTTAGCAAAGTGAATAATAGGCGATATTTATAAAAGATGTGCGATAGGTTATGGCTTTACAAACATGAGGTTCTTTTTTTAAAAATTATTGAACTACAGAGAGATGTAGTTCATTTGCATTATGGCCAACTGAGAAGGAAGCAATCAGCAAATGCATTCAGCATAAATAAAACTTGTTTATATAATTTTATAGTTCTCAGAGTGTTCCTGGAAAATAAAGTGATCATGAGCTCTAGAAACCTCTGACTCTCTTGGCAGTGCTAATTGGAAACAAAACACCATTATCTGTCATTAGCATTCATTACTTTCAAGCAACATGAAGTGTAATTTACTTAAAGTACATGCACCCACCTGAAAGCAGGATGCAACACATTTTATAAAGCAGACAGGATTAACTCATTACCAGCTTCACAGCTTTTACTTGCACTATACTTTAACACCAGATTTCTGAAACATAGAGGTCTTGATGTACCATGACTTACACTCCAGTAACCTTCTACACGTAGCACTCATGGAAAAACTGATATACACAGGGGTATGCATCTTACAAGCAGTTTAACTGGGTTTGTATCTGAGAAACTCTGATGTAATTTTTCTCTATAAGAAACATTTACAACAAAGATATATGACCCTGTCCTAATTCCTATTCTGTGGACAAGGAGATTAATAATACATACACTGTAAATCTTCATAATCTTTACCTATTTATGCTTTTTTTTCTTGACTTTTCATTTTGGTTAATGTTTTTGAATATGTTCATTTTAAAGATTTGAAGTCAGAGTTTCCATAAACTGTGATCTGTTCTCTTTATGCTGATAAAGCCGGATCAGTTTCCAAAAAAAACCCCAAAACCCAAACCAACACAAGATGATAATTTTTGAGAGATAAGGGTCCTTCAATGCCTTCCAATCTGTATTATCGAGGGCTCCTATGATATGACAAAGGCTCAAGTACAGAGATTGTATGTAAACAGCAACTTTTAAAGCCAACAAAGACTTTTAACCTCTTGTTAACTTGTTAATATAAGTTTTCAAATTGATATTACTGCAAAAAAATGAATTCCAGTTTGACTGTGTCAACACCCATGGGATGCCAACACAGCTTTTTGCCCAAAAGGCTGTAGAGAATAGTGCTTTAAAGTCGTTTAGGCTGAGAACCACAAACAAAAGTGTTAAGATTGAAGCCACAAAACCCTGACTCTTGGGTCAACAAGCTACCAAAGGGAAGCGAGATGTTCACCACTGAGAGGTCAGTGGGGTTAGGTACAGGAAAACATGACATTAATGAATAGACTGCATTAGCCTTTGACCAATCTCTTCCTGAACCTGCAGGAAGCTGCTGGCAAGAGACCCTGGGTTAGCAACATTACCATCTGGCTCCCTGGCTGCTCTTACAGCTGCAGTAATACAAGGCAGCAGAACATTGCAAGAATTGAAGAACGGAAGTACTTCTTTTTCCCTTGTGCTTTTTGGTTGTGTGTGTTTTTTTGTTTTGTTCTTCCTTTCTCTCTTTTTCTTCTTTGATTTTACTTGGTGAAGGATGCATCTAGGCTTTTACTCTCAAGTGTGGCTGCAGACATACAATGGGCTCTCTAAAGCCAAAGCAGAAAGGTACAAGAAAGAGTTCATCTTCTTTAACCACTAACACGTGAGTCTGTACAGAAGCGTGTTCTGTAGTCTATCCTGAAAGATACTAAGAAACTGAAAGTCTTTGAGTAAGACCTGTTAATTTAGATTTAGCAGATTATATTTTCCTGTAAATACATTTTTTTTCCTTTCCTAATGGTACTTTTTCACTGGAAGAGTATATGTTAGTATAATGTATTTTATTGGGAAATGTTTGGGAAAGAGCTGGTCAATTTAGTAAAGAGGCTTTTGATAAATCCTTGGAACTTTAACTCTGCCATTAGATAATAACCAGACTTCTCTTGTGAAATACATGAATGGGTCCAAACTAGAGATTCAGCTGATGCCAGTAAAGTTCCACTGTTCAGACTCATAATGAAACAGGCTAAAAACTTGTACACTAGCCTTTGAAGAAGTAAAAATAATTTGAGATACTTCCATCTTTGTGCTGTAGCAGTCAACAATGTGAGAGTGAACAAATATTGTGCTTTTTGGATTGGAACTCTTTGAGGAGGGATTCCCATCCTTTGTCAGTTTGCAATCAGCATCTATACACAGGTACAGATAGATGAACCTGTATCACTCCTTAGAGATATATCCCAGTCAGGGTTACCTTTAGACAAGATTCTTGAGTCAAGCTAATGCCCAGGACAGCTCACAAGGATCCCTAGAAGTGGGATTTAAAATTTTAGAGGTGGGATTCGATATTTTAGACAAGTCTCTTTTTCACATCCTCAAATGGATCCTTTGAACTCTTGTCTATATACAATTATCTCCTTCCTTCCCTGTATAATTTCTGTTCAGTAATCTTTGGCATTTCCAGCTTCCAACGTCAATAACTGGTACAATCAAATATTCAGTTCCTGTGTTAACAGGATCCAGTCTAACATTACTGCAATTCTTTTATGTAAGACTGTGTTTGTAAAGCTTCTCCCTCCTACATGAGGCAGGGAGCCAGCAGGATTTAACACACATCTGGCCATGAAAGAAAAGCTGTTTACACAAAGCAGTATACTTCTGCCTGGAAGAGAGGCGAGCAAGATCTGCATGCACGTGATGTACAATATATGAAATTTTTACAAAATAATATCTCATAGTGGAAATGTGAGAATAAAGAAATAATCCTTCTAGGAATCTGAAACTTACTGGAACATTTTTACTTAATAGAGCATTATATGTCCAGGGAAGATGACAAATCTTTTGAATATAGGAACTTATAGGATCCAGCCTTAAATCACCAATATAGTCCTTTACTCAATACTTGTTTAGAACTAATGGAATAATATGGTGAACATTTTAGTGGATAAAGTCTCCCTTTTTCTGAAAGCTCAATTTTGATTGTATCCAGTATTTTTAACAGAGAAGAATATCTCCATTACCATACTCCTGGATTTATTTAGTACCTTACAACATGCCTGAAGTTAAAGTAAATTCAACTGTCTCCAGCATTTTCGTATGTTTGATTTTATGCCACTGAAAATAAGAACTTAAAAATATTATAAACAATGAAGGCAGTAAACTTATACATGCATAAGATTGCAGAGCCAACGTAATTGCAAGATGACTTCGGGTTCTGAACTGTTTGCAAAATATGAAATAGAAACCAATCTGCCATTTAATTTCACATGGCAATTTCTATTTACCTATTCTACATTCCATAGTCATTTTCTTATAGACACAGAATTATGTGTCTATTAACTATTTCAGAATATAATACAAAATGTCTGCAGACACAGTATTTGCAAAGGCAATGATGCAGCATTTTAGGAATCCTAGACAGTTTTAGAGGAAAAACTTTTCTTTAGTTCAGAGTAGTGAAATTTGATTCCACTTTGCTCACTGAATCAAATAAATGAGAAGTGGCATTTGAAAACAGTTTCTGATGATGAATGCCATAAGTAGATTGCTGTGAAGATACATAAAATGTCATACTCTAGGCTTCCTGCCTTGATTGATTTCAACAGGTTGGAAATAAAATACAGGGAAATCTTTATTTACGGACAGGCGGATATAAGCACAAAGCCAAAATGAGATATGACAAAATATAAATACAATGCATAGTGCTTAAAAAGTGAAAGAATGAGTAGTAGAGAAGATAATAACGAATATCTAAGTTTGCAAAAAATCACTGTAACCATTCTACCTATTTCAGCTTGGACTATATTTATGTGTCTATGTATTTTACTATATAGTAATACTTTGATAGTGAGACAGAAGTGTGAAAACCTCTGATTATATCACCAAAACATTTAACTATGTGATAATCTACTAATTCAATTAATGATTATTCACAGTCCCATCTAACCATTGTTTTTAAACTAAGGACAAAATTCTCTCATTTAACTATGCATAGTTCACAACTGATGTGCTGGGACTTTTCCCAAAGCAAGTAGTCAAAAACAGTGGGACTTCTGAGTAGAATTCACTAAGGAACATGTACACCCAGCAGAACCTTGTACTGCTGTCTTCACACGTGTATTGGTCTGTTATTTTACTTGCAGCACTGCTTGGAGAAACTCATCTTTGGAAACAGATATACATACAACATCTTGATATCTGGAGGTCAAGCAAGGATAACCAGGATGAACTGGAGCTCAGGCAAATATATCGTGCTGATGCAAATAATTCCTGCAGATACAACTGGATAAATCATTTTGCAGCATGCTCTGCACTGATGTGATTGTACCGTAAGCCATGTAAGTGACATGGTCCATGTTGTACTCCTGCATATCAGATAAGAAATAAGTAAGTTATCCCTAAAGCTCCTGTACTAGCAGCCCATACTGCAGAAAGAGAAGCTGTAAACAAAGCTGTAGAGTAGATAACATGAACTTTGTAACAGAAACAATGACCAGGAAAATAGTTTCTTTTCAAAGTCAATAACTTGTTATATATTCAACTTCAGTGGCTGAATACATTATTGAAATTTGCTGTGGGTATGAGTCATTAGAAGAATATGCATCAGAACTGTAGCACCTGTTAGAGGCTGAATGGATAGGTATTGTTACAAACATATAGTTACTGGGATAATACTACACTGACATGGTCGTAGCATCTATTTTTCATAGCAGCACAGTGGACATAGGCAGCATTTTTGTCCTTTTACTTCTGTTACTAGTATTGAGAAACAAATGCCCAGTTGGACTTTGCATGTAACAGTACAGCTTTAGGTATTATTGTACCTTTTGAATTAAATACAGTTCAGTTAGGTGAAAGGTATCAGTCAACTTGAGTTTCTCTGTTACTGCACCTCTTTTTCTCTTCTTCAGTCCTCTAAGATAATTCCATTTTAGCAATTATCTAACACGTTTGTCAGTCTTCAGATCTTGTGCGAACTTAGAATTTATTCCAGCTATATTAATGGCATCCTTCTTTATGTTAAAGTTTAGATTCTGTACTATCACTAATGTCTTAGAGGGGAAATTTGGAGGTGACATGGCCTATAACATGCAATTCTGCATCAGAAACAAAATTTTGATTGTTTGCTCAGCAGATGCAGGATGGGAGTTTGACAGACCAAAAAGAAGTCATTAGCCCAAAATGATCGGCATACCAGCATGAAATGTCCGTCCAGAGGACTGCTGCCTATAGCATTATATAAATTATCTGCAAGATAAACAGTAAATATTTTGCCAAGAATTGCTTCAAGGTCCTAAAATTGGGTTACTGTCATTAGTGAGGCTGGGCACAGGCAGGCATGAGAAATGCTTTTTACCTATGTCATCCTGCAGTCACAGCAAGGATGACAACATGCCATCACAAGGCCTGTACTGCTGTGGGATCGAATCTGTAACAACAATGTTGTGCACTATTTTCATCTGTCTTTTATCACTGAATTATTTATTCTTCTTGTCAGTAAGTTATGGGTTTCCTGATATCTACAAGTCTATTTACAGCCTAAGGTGAGAGTCATAAGCTCTTCTTTCTTTAAAAAAACACACTCGGCAACTAATTTTGCTGCTGAACTATGTTTTTAACAAAAGCCACACAGGAAAAAGGCAGAATAAAAAGCCAGGCAACCAGACCTGAAAGCCACTGCCAGTATACCATCTACCTGTTCACAAAAACCAGAATGGGTTGATGGATGAGTGTTCATGCCAGGCATTGTGGAACAGAGAAATAATACCAAACCCAAATTTTAAGCTTCATCAGAAAATCACTGGCTTCCTTTGTTCTTCCCTGTTAGGCACCATTGTTTACACTACATATGGCTGGATAATTCAGGCACAAGTGGATTAAAGAGAATATACCCTTCCTGGTTCATCCCATGACTGGCCAATCAGTCCCAGTTACAGTTCCTTGGTATCTCTTTTGGCTGTGAGACATGGTATCTTTGAAATGAAACTATTGGTGCTGGCAGACACACAAAGGTCAGTGGAGATGACTGCAGATGGAGATGACTGCAGATGTGGTAGCAGAGCTGAAGATGGCTCTGTTGGCCATCATGGTTCTCAGCTGATTCATCAGCAAACGATCCATTTCCACCAAATTATTCTGTTGGTCTTGGCTGAGGAGTCTGGCCACACTTTGCATGTGTGATCCCTAACAACCTCTGAGTAACCAAAGAGGCTGATCTACATCTCCTCACAAAACTTTGCATCCTTTTCTCCTGGTGATCTAGTGATCTCAGCCCATGAATCCTGGAGAGTGGTGATAGTTCAACAGACTTAGAAGTTCCTGGTAAGAAAATCAAAAAGTGTATTACATTTTGAAAGCTTAAAGGATTCTCCTACACTTTCTGTGTTACATACAGCTGAGTTGGAAATTGACACTTCTACCATTTTGTATCTTACGCCTATATTTTTAAATAAAGTTGTAAGACTAGAGGTTTGGGAGGTAAATCTAGCTAGCAGAAAGGTTTTGAGTGTGCCCTGCCTGACTTTCAAGTATGTAGGGAGTAGTGTATGAACTTAACAACTACTGAATATCTTTTGGTGTGTCTGGACAGGCAGATATTCTCATCACTGAGATCCATCTTCACATTACATGGAATGGAGGGGAAGAGAGAGGAAAACTAGATTTCATCAAGAAATTCAAATTACAGTGCAATGTTGCCCATGGGAAGTATGCCAGATCTGGTGTCTTCTCCTGCCCACTGAAATGGTTGTTTCCTTGTTCTCTTTGGTATTGGACAAAGTGTTTGTTGTAATTACCTTAAAAACTGTATTTTGACATCCAAATGAACAAATTTCTAAAATGAGCAGGGTCTCTAAATGTCCTCAGAAAATGTGTAGTCTTTCACAGAAGCCTGTAAATAATGCTTACAGACTCAGTTGGGAAGGACAGGCGGTTGTTCATTTAAATCTGTCCTGAGGTTCCATCTTGTGTTCTGGGTTGTCATTATGGGACAGGAACATAAGGAAGGAAAAAGTGGCTGTACAAATACATCTTCTGCTACTTAAAGCAAGGCATACCTCCATTCAATATAGACTGTATTTGTCACAACCCATAATTCTCTAATTTCTAAAATAAGCCTCCCCAACTTAATAAGGTACAGGTGGCACTTACCATAGGTAAAGTCCTGCTTTTCTCTTTCTTCAAGTTGCTTCTTGTGTCCATTTCATAGTGTGCTTGAGATGCCTCTTAGCTTGTTCAGACACGCAGACTTACTGTAGGTTTCATTCCAGCCTGATTCTGAGACTCTGTCTTGCCTCTTCCACAGGTGACCCCATCCCCCTAATTTCAGCTTAAAAATCAGACTGCTGTCATGAAGGACAGAGCCTTCTGTCTGGAGAAGTTCATTAGGGAAGTCCACTAGAGAAGGACCTATACAAAATGTATTTTTGGCCCTGCAACACCATCCCTGACTTTTAGTACAAATTTTTAGATAATTGTGCACTAACGTACAGCATCTGAATGGTCTTGGGAATTGGTATTTTTGGTGCTCCTTCTACTAAATCATAATCCTATGTTGTAGCACCGTGAATGTCAATACTGTGCTCATTTTCCCTGCTGTTGGCAGAGCTTAGTTTGCAAAATTCTAAATCAGACCTCTTGGATGACAAAGGACTAGGGCCCCCAAAATGAAATACATATGGGCAGAAAGACTCTGGCAAATGGGAAGTAGATACAAGATATGGAAGACAAAGGCAGGGGTAACAGGGGTGGTGGTAGCAAGTTGCCCAAACTCTATCTTCACTCTATGCATGGGGTGAGCAGGGAACAAGGCACGACTTACTATGAGCTCTGCTCTAAAGCAAACCGAATTCAGCCTGAGCTCAGGCCACCCACCTGTTCATGACCCTCCACCACAACACATTCTTCTTTTTGAAGTAATGAAGAGAATAAGGCTTGGTCAACATGCACAGCGAGACAGACAGTCAGACAAGAGTATGTACCATCTCTAAGAACTTCCACATCGATTCCTTAGTAAGTCATAAGAAGCAATGCGATAGAAAATGAACAGAAATCTTGGTACTCTGCATTGAGCCACTAACTAAAATTTCTTCTCATCTCATGCTTTAGAAGTTCAATCAGTCCCTGCAGAGGGAAGCAATGATAATTTTCTGGCTGAGCATGGGCATTGTCGGCCAGTTTTTGTTAATTTTTTTCCTCTAAATCACACAGTGGATGAGATGAATAAGTACTTTGAAGCAGTACTACTAATCTTCTTTGTTAGGTGTGCACTTGATATGTCTTGCTCATATGACTGAAGAATACTATTAAGCAAGATCTGAGACTTGGAGAAAACATTTTTAAATACACATTAACCAAATATTTTTGGGTATGCTATTTCAGCGTATAGTATTATTATTTTTATTTTTGGCTTAGTAGGCAGGCATTTCTATGAAGCTAAATGGCCAATAAGGTGCAGAAATATAAATTGTGTATTTAATGGTCCATTTGTTCTTTAAATCTTTGAAATGAGAAGTGTGTAGCTCTGGAAGTGCTCTCTTTGAAATCAATAGGCTACTTGAGGCATTAAGTGCCACTCAACATGGGTAAGTATGACCGCATGTCCTGTCATATATTTCAAAAGAAAATGTTTTAGTTGCAGATTTTAAACAGATTAGGTATCCTGGAGGTAGCTCAAATTAGTAGAAAACATATCTGATGACTAAGCTTAATAGCTGTTTAATTGTTAAATTATGTGACTACAAATTTTCTTTCTTGCATTGAATTATCACTACTAGTTCTAGCTGCATTATAATACACTCCTCATAAAGTTGATATATTTGTCATTTAGTTGCCTGGGACATCAACTTGAACAGAAATTACAGGTTAACTCAGATGATATAAAGCAATGTCATAGCAAGAGATTTCCAACTAATTACTGTTTTTACATCAGAAGCAATATCTCCTGTGACAATTCACTCTTGTAGCAAAAGGTGAGCTGAATTTTTTTAAAAAAAGTTGGAAGTACATTTGACAACAAGAATACCTACCTACACAATGACATGATGGGTGCAGCTAGCAATGTATAATTACTTGAAAGTGTTAAAGTATACTTGATGGGGTTCACATTTAGGTGTGACAAATCCTTTTAAATATACTTCACTGGATATAAAAATACTTATAAAGTATTTTTTATCCACTGAAGTACCACTCACTACAGCAGTTCTGGAGCTGAACGTAATTCTGACAGGCATTTTCATCAGCAAAGCATTCAATGAAAAAGATGGCTAAACAAAAAAGCAAGTTTAAGGTCCTCTGTCCTTTGGAGTGCAGAACTCCGTACGTATACATCACCTTCTTGCTCGGTGATAATCACACTAACTCAGTTAAAATCTGTGTCTTTTCCTGTTAAAATTTCATTTGCCTTTTCACAACCTGAAAAGTACTTTTAGCAATGCATAAGAGCACTTTCTGAATAATTGGCTGAAGGACCCTTTTATCCTTAGCTTAACTGTGAAAAAGATGCCATTCCATATTTAATAAACATTCACCAACTGTCAAATAATGGAATGAGTGTGTGAGGTGTATGTGTATTAAAAAAGGGATCATTTTTGTTGCCTCATCTTAATTACACAAATCAATATAAGATGTGAATGTAGCTTTTTCCTATTATTCCACATCATAAGGACCAAAAATAAATTTCCAAACTTATCAATTCTGAGAGTTGCTTAGAAAGTAACTGGTCGAAAACAGATAGTTTCAGCCTTACTTCTGGCATGTAATTCCCTTCTATAGTTTACCTGGATGGTGGATGCCAACCAGAAACCGGTATCTACTGTCACAACTATTTTTATTTATTTCCTTCTGTTTTTTCCCAAAACATTGTAAAAGACGTAAGTATGAGATGCCCTTCACAACTTATCACCAGTAAAGGATAAAAAAAGGGTACAAACAAGTTCAGAATACATCAAATAAGGAAATGATGTAATCACTTGTAAAAAAAATACACTTAATTTGCACCAGTTTTAAAAGCACAGCTGCTTTCATTTTTGCTTCATCTGAATCTCTGTATATAAATTCTGACTGTCAATATTACTTTTTGATAGCTTTCTAAAGTACTCTGAGATTTTGTAAAATTTAATGTGGAAAATAAACCAGTAAATTTACATGAAAAACTAAGAGGAAAAAGTGTACTTTGGAGAAATAATGTAAAAGTACAAATGCTTACCTTTGTGTTTGGGTGGCATAACTGTTATCATATGCCTCATAGCTTGGATCATCATATTCACCCCCATATCCATCATCGTATCCCTAAGGGGAAAACAGAGCACCACAGCTTAGAAGAGTGATAAATCAAAGCATATTATCAAGCTGTAAAAATAAATTGCATCAACACATGCATGGCATGTTTGCCCACGATAATGTGAAACACGCAGCCAGCTGAAGAGAATTGTGAATTGTGAAGAACAACCTGTACATTGCAAGAGTAAAGAAATCATTCACTCATTTAAGAACTCAGCTTATTCACCGATAAACTGTGGTGTATTGTCCAAACCACAGTGCTTCAGTGGGATCTGTGTAGAATACTGAAGAATGATAACAAAACCAACAATTTCCTAGCAGTTTGTTACATAAATGGTTCCATAAATACCTACAGGTGAAATGAACAAATGGCAGGTCAAATATATTGACTGTTCTACACTATTAAGAAGGGTGTTGTGATAAAATCTTAATATTCAGTCTATTAAAAAACACAAAACAACCAACAAAAAAAACCTGAACAAAATACCCAGAGCAACCTATAGGAAACAGTATTTGTCAAGCAAGTGATTTTTATAAATATCAAGCATATGATTTCTATAAATAATGCAGAGTAAGCCCCTTTACTTTTACTGATCATCCTACTCTTTTTAAAGGCATGCTTTTCTGTGACAAATTAACCAAAACTTTAGTACAGGTTCCTCCCATCTAACTTAAGGTCCTCACTGAAGGGCTCAGACAGATGCTCAGGAACCACACAATAAATAAGTAAAGATAAAATCCAAGGGATGACTTTCGATATGCTCTTTTCCTATGACAGGACACCAGAGTAGGTAAGAAATGCTATATGGAAGCTCCTTCTTTCTCTAAGATTTTTGGTAGCCAGTATTTTTAGTTAAATTGGAATGAAACATTTTGTTGTCACAAGAAAACCTTACTGTTAAGGGAAGTGGTAAAGGAAACAGGGGACTTAAAAATCTTTGACTTAATATTAATTACACCAAAAGGCAATTTTTTCCCCCCACAAGCTATGCAAAATTTAGTCAGGTTGAGGGGAGAAGGGACAGCATGAGGCAGCTCTGAAATAATAGTAGTCCAATAAACAATCAGTCTAGTACACTACCATAACCACCCAAAGTACAGTGTTAGTTTGGTACTTCATTATTTCTGCTAATTAAACTCCCTAGCGATATTGAACAAGACTTCACTGGCACTCCTAAATTCAAGAAAACATTCTATGGAGGAAGCATTCAGTTCTGTCTCCTTAGGTCAAGCATATTAAATTTGCCTGTTCCTCTGGGCTACCCAGCAGTGAGTGTAAGTGTGGATTCCAGGTGGGAGACTGCATCCCTGTGGTGCTGTAACTCCTGAAGGAAGGACAGGACTCTGGACGGTGGCTTCACTTCTCAGACTGTGTCAGCTGTAGTAAGGGAAAGCCTTTCTGGGCAGAAGGGAGTGTCCATTTTGGAACTGGGAATGGCCTCTCCCAGAATCTGAAGTCCACACAAACCCCATTATCTTCCATTTTGGGTGGTAGTGCACCGTTTTGACTTGTCTTTATTTGTGTAAACTCATAGCAAAAAGTATAGCTAAAAATACATCCCTGCAGATGACAGTGATATATTTAACATTATATAGCTAAATACACAATCTTGCTTCTGGGGACAGGATAAGAGAAACAATGCACCCCAGGAGACGTATGTTAGTCACATTGATTAGTATGCTACTGGGTGGGATCCTGCTACTGCGAAGATGAGGGTGATGGGAGTTCCTATAAAAAGTCGAATAGCTAGAGGACAGACAGTTCAGCCTGCTTACCCACCATCTGAGAGAACAGGAAAGGTAACAATTACAAATTAGCTCTCTCAGTTTCTTGATGCCCGAGGTGGATCAACGTTCAGCATCAGCAGGGCAGAGAACACTTGTTAATATTTGACACCTCTGTGGGTTCATGTTACAGATTTTAACAGCCTCCCTCAAGGCTCAGAGCAGGTCAATACAGTGCAAATGGTTCGAGTCGAATGATTGGAAAACAAAGTGAAAAAGCACAACGTACCTTTAAATAAAGAAAAATTATTTTCTGGATAATGTTCTTTTTGTGTCGACCTGTATGAAAATTATCTTCTCATCCTACAGGTGAAGTCTTTGTGTAAGACACACACCAGAATTTATAGAAAGTTTAATATGGTGTATTGTACCCAAATACCCACCACGCCTTTAGGCATCTAGAACTGAGACCCAAAATAGCTCCTTTCACACCCTTGAAGTGTCTTAAGCTCACTGAGCAGTTTTCTCCTCTTTAACCTTCAGCTCCCCAGAACCTACAACTTTAATGTTTGAAAATATTTCTTGGATAGGCACTTTGAGAGATGAAACACCCAGCTCCCATCTAGACCTTGTTGAGTCTGAGGGTGTCCAAATTCACGTAGTCTGCTCTGTGTGTGATGAAGATGGTGCTCCAAAAGCAGTTCTGTATAAATCTAGAGACCAGAACCCAGGATCGCCTCCCTAAATGCAGCGTAATTTTTTACACAGCAGCAGACTCAGTAGTTCATGCACTTTCCAGGTCTATTAGTGCTTCTATAAAAAACAAACAAACCAACTTTTCCTGTGTATAAGTCTTTTTGTCCCATGGTAACTGCCACCACCATTCAGAAGAAAAAGCCTACTGCAATGAACTGGAACATATGCAATGGGGAACTATCAGAAATATTCAAAGTCAAACTGATAGCCATTTCTTGGCTAGGTTTTTGAGCCAGGCTACCTTTATCTCAGGTATTTCTTAAGAAGACAACTTTCCAAAACATAAAAAAACCCCCAACGAAACCTCTTTACTTTGTGTCAAGGGAAAGGACAGTGAGTCTTCCAAAGACTAGGATTTGCTCTGGCCCTACAGTGATACATCTTGGATGGGAGATAAAAGAACAGAAACACCCATTTGAAGCTGCAGTGGCACTAAGAATGTTTATTAACAATTATGGACGATTTTGAGGAGTTTTGGTATTGTTTAGACTTGAAAAATAATAACAAAAAAAGCTGAAATGTTAAGTAAAAATTTAAAATAGAACTCAATTAAAAAGAAGACTGATTTGAAAATGAGCTTATTTAAGTATTTAATAGTCTCTACTCACAAAGGGAAGACTGGAAAAACTCTTAGGAGAATCTCACAACAGCATCTGAAATTAGCATTTGGAAGACTCACTTCAGGAGGAAATACTCCCTGCTCTACTACTGATAATGAAAATTATAGTCAGGGGAAAAAGGGATGTAGAAGCAAAAAGGGACATAATTGAAAAAAGGCTTATATTCTACTACCTGAGAAAAAGTTAAGTACCAATTTGATTCAACACTCAAGAGCCTATTGACAAAAAATTATTTTATTTATTTCAATTCACTCAAATCCTCTACCATTTTCAGATGCCGAAAAAGACATTAGAAATACAAACAAAATTTTAAGTATCATTAGTTACAAAGGTATCATAATATAACACAATCACATCTCTTTAAACATGAATTTCCTTCTTAGTGTTAAGGCCCTGTTTCAAACAATAACAGCCCGCACTCAAATGCACCAAGTTTAAATCACCTCGTTTCTGAATAGCCTTAGAAAATAGAATTTTCACAGCATGCTCTGAAGAATGGTAGGTTTCAGCTCTGTGAAACCAAGAAGGAAAATAAATCTAATACTTCTAATGAAAACTGCCCTACTGACAATATTTTATTTATGTCCTAGTAATACATGATAAAATACATTGTAAGAGAGTTGAAACTGATTTTTTTTACAGAAAATAGCCCAACTCTTTCTAAAGTAGCAAACTGCAAAATATCTAGACTTTAAAAAAGAAAAAAACCAAAACCCAAACAACAGTAAATCAATACAAAGTGAGTTATGAAACTTAGTATTTTAGTCGGCAAACAGGTGAACATAAAAAATATCTGCAGTCAGGGAACCAGAATAGCCCTTCTCATTAGCTACACCCAGCAGTACACAAAACAGTCTTGTCCCTCAGAGAAGGTGAAGGTATAAATATCCCTCTCTAGTTGTAACTCTTAAGTAAAAGCAGTTAAGGGACCTTTGCACAGTTTTCACTATTTTCTTTGCCTTGCTTCTATGTTGCTGTCTCACTCTCTTTTCTGCTGTGACTTGGCCACATCTGTGCTTTCTCAGACATCTACATCACCTTAGCTTAGAAAGCTAAAAGTCAGTTGTCTACCACTAAGCTAGCAGTAGATTCCCATAAGATTCATAGGGCAGAGATAAAATATTTTTAGAGGATAATTCATACTATTGACACATACTTGAAAACAAGCTGAATTGCTCCTTAAATGAGAACTTTCTTTCCAATGACTATAAAGGGAGCCCAGGATGGATGTGTTAGATTTAGATAACTGATCTTAAGGTAAGCAAGCTAGTTTGCAATTTGAAGGAATTTATTGCTCATATTGAGAACGGTCCTAAGGGAAAGAATTTGGAGGTGCTGGTTGATAAGGAGCTCAACATGAGCCAGAAATGTGTGCTTGGAGCCAGAAAACCAAACAGATCCTGGGCTGTATCAAAAGCAGTGTGGCCAGCAGGGTGAGGGAGGGGATTCTGCCCCACCCTTCCATCCTTGTAAGACCTCACATGGAGTACTGTATCTAGTTCTGGGGTCCCTAACATAAGAACCTGGACTTGTTGGAGTGAGTCCAGAGGAGGCCACCAAAATGATCAAAGGGCTGGAGACCTTCTGCTATGAAGACAGGCTGAAAGAGCTGGGGTTGTTCATTCTGGAGAAGAGAAGGCTCTGGGAAGACCTTAAGAGCACCTTCCAGTACCTTAAAGGGGCCCACAAAAAAGCTGGAGAGGGACTTTTTACAAGGACATGTAAGTTACAAGTCAAGGGAGAATGGCATATTAAGCAGTTGGTACGGCTCTAGTTGCCTAGAGAAGCTGTGGATGTCCCATCCCTGGAAATGTTCAAGGTCCAATTGGATGGGGCTCTGAGCAACCTGGTCTAGTGGGAGGAATCCGGTTTGGAACTAGACTATGTTTAAGGGCCCTTCCAACCCAAACCATTCTGTGATTCTCTGATTCTAAGGTGGCGGGGCAGCTCTAATTAGATGTAGAGGAACACATTTCAGTGTATTAATTTTATATAACCTAGAAAAATAGCAATTTTATTCTACCAATTACAGAGAGGGGTAAAAATAGTAATTACTTTATATTTGGATTGTTCAGTGTTGAAAACCTGTAGTTAGAACAAGGATTCCCAAAATAATAATTTATATTTAGAAACTGAAATTCTGACTAAATTATTCCATAAGCACATACGCCTGTTATTATAGCTGGCCATGGCTTCTTCAGCTATACCTTCAGGGTCAGAAAAATGAAAAACTAGATATTATCAGTTTTTTGAAGATTATATATATATATATCTCCCCTGCACTGGAAGATTTACCAAGCATTTTGAAGATGAACTAAAAAATAAATAGAGTGGCACAATATCCATCAAAATTATAATTAGTAGTAATAATAAAAAAAAATAATGCTGAAATTAAAATGGGAATACCAATCCATTGAAAAATCAGAGCTCTATGTTAGGCACTTCATAAATGCAACGTATGAACTAGAGTCTACAGTGATGAGACAAGCCAGAGTACACAAGCTCGCTAGAACCAATGAAGTTGTCTCAACACACTCGACCTCTTAACAAGATCACACCAGCAGTGGGAAACACCTTTATAAATGAATGGTAAAACATACATATGCCCATAGAAATATAATTAAAATTTCAGTATAGTCACAGTCATGGCGATTTTACAAATTCAAAGCAGAGAACATTAATGTCTTCGTATTTCAATGGTTTAAATAAATCTCATGCTGAACAATTAAGGCAGTAAGAATGAGTGAACCCGAACAAGTTTACTACCCAGATAAAGATATGGCAGAGGACATGAAAGCAAATAGCTGTGCAGTGCCAAAGCAGGCAAAGTAAAACAGAATCTCAAATACTTTCAAAAAATTGCTGTATGCTCTCCTAAATATAGGCTTAATTTCTTTTCTTTCCTATTTTTTTTTGTATTTTTTCAACTAAATGCAAAATGAATGAACAACACTTAAAATAAATTTTGATGCACTGAAAATCAGAACAGAATGAAAATGTAACAGAAGATCTAACAGAAAAGAGACTTTTCTTACTTCTTCCGTATTTGCAAGACTAGAGTACAGCACAATTTGCTGCTGCAATTACTATACTCCAGTATTCATCCGGTTAACATCTTTCTTCAAATCCTTCTGCTTGCTCTCTTGTGCTCATGAAGCCACATTAAAACTTCTAATCCACGTGTCAAAGCTCTGTAGAATCAACTCGTGCTTACATCCATTTAACTTCTTGCACTTTCCCCTAACTTTGCTATCACTGACTCTGAAATCCTTTCCTCTCCCATTTACTTCTGATGCTTTTCATATTGCCTCTCCCTACGGAATGGCATCCTAACCAGTGCAACAATCCTTTACTCAGTTCCCACTCCACAGGAATGTCTTCCAGAAACATCTTTCTTCCAGTAGCAATAAAATGACCTACTTTAGTAACAAGCAGCAAGTGGAGATGAAAAATAATCCAACGTAATCATCTTCGTGTATCTGCAGTAAGATGCATTTTTGCATTTGTCTATGGCTCTGAGATTCCAGAAGAAAGGGTTTTTTAATTGGTATTTTTACCGATGATGTGTACTGTTTTACATAGTACTTGAGTAATAATATATTACAGTAGCAAGTTGCACTGATGACATTCAATCACATAAATGTCATTTAAACAAAAGATTTCTTTTTCCTATGAACCGAAATGAATAGAGTAGAAAGCAGCCTGCAGCTGCCAAGGGAGGATGGGCTGCAATACACCCACTACTGGTTTTAGTATCTTTATCATATCTAATATTTCTTTTTACAAAATTTCCAGCAAAGCAGATGGTGAACCTCTTGAGCATCCTGATGCTCCCCCAGCTGTAGACAGAGAGCAATAGATGGAGCTGGCATAAGATCTGTCCATGGAGCAGTAAGATTTAGTGAATCAGAGATATAGAAATAATTACAAGTATCTACTAAACAGTGACAACTCTTCTGCCCAAGTTTAGTAACTTATTGATGGTTTAAAGCATCTCACTGTGCTTTGACTTGCTAGACACAATGTCTTATGTGTTAAATAAACTCCATAATAATCTAGGAAATGATATTTCCAAGCCTTGAATTGCTGGGAATTCCAAGAAATTTTACTTTTTATTTTCAAGCCCTTGAAAACTGGATAGTCCATCTCAGAGCTTTTAAATATTCAAGTAAATGCTGTGGTACTACCAAAGAGCAGAAATGCTTTCATAGGTGCTTTACAGGACCTTAAACTGCATTTAATTTTAAACCCAGTTTCACTATGATGTATTACTAATGCTGGAAGTAGGCTAATACAACTTGGCCAAATGCAAGATACTGTGCTCTAATAAATAAATCCTCAAATTTTATAAGCTGCCCATGTCTTTGAATTTACAGAATTCCCTAAAGAAAAGACTTGTAGGAGTCATGATGATTAACAGCTATACAATTTTACTGCAGCACTGAAGAAAAAAAGCTCCACAAAAATAGCCTTATATTTTTTATGTCAAGAAAAGAAAAGAAAATACCTAAGTTAATTCTTTATACAATCCTATTGTTTTTGATCCACTTTTATCCTCTATTTAAATATATTTAACCATTAAGGATTCCATGAATTAGTAATACATAACAGTTAACAAATCTTTAAGTGCTCAAAACCCAAGGCATATAAAGATTTATTTATTTATTAATCCTGAAGCTGGTCTACATGAGTGTTCAGGCATTCTTAATGTTGGAATCTTTATATCCTAATATTTGGAAGACACCCCATACCTTTTTCATAAATTACAGTTCTTGCTTAATCCAATTCCAAATGTCTAGATTGTTACAACTTGAGTTCATCACTTATTTCCTGGAATCTAATTTTATAGAAAAATATTTCTAAAAATAAATTTGGACAATTAATTTTAAATTGTCTTCTGTATGTGATTGATGAATTTTGCATAATTTTTGGAGTCCATACATAAACATTTTAACTCTTCCATTCGTTTTTCTTACCTTATGAAAGACCATACAGGAGTTATTTAGAAGACATAACAATGCTACCTCTTATTTAGCATTGGTTCAAGCCACACAGCTAAACAGTATTTCACCAGTACCATGATAACCTTTGATTATATTTTTTTAGCTGTAACCTGAATAATGTGTTCCATATATATATATACACACATATATATATATACACGTATGTTTGAATTGATTAGACTTCTCTCTGTATTCAGTTTTTAAGTGCTGATGCAATGAAATTTAATATGAAAAAAATAATTAGCATTTAAAAGTTATGAAAATCAGTCACTACAGAAAATAAATTTTAAGTCTATATCAGTTGCAGAAGAGATAAACTCACTGTTTTTTCTGCTTATGACAATGATTAAGCTTATTATACAACTGTTGCTTGCAGTGAATGCAAGCACTGTCTGCACTGCTGCTAATCACATTTGAACAAAAATGTTCCTGAAAATTCTTCTTTATGTGGTACTGTAAAGGAGGAAAATCCAAAGTACCTACTCACAGCATCCTCTTAACAGTAATATTTAATTTTCTAACAGATACTGTCCTACTGGGAAGTACAATTTAGCAAGGATTAAAGGTACTGCAGGCTTTTATTCTTGGATTTTAAAAATATGTAAGAAGAGTGAACTCAATTAGCACAATCTTGTACAGGAATTATTCATAAAGGCCAGGTATAATTAAAAGAAAACATGCAGAATGTAGTGGTACTTCTCATTTGTGAATATAATAATGAGTAAAACAGTAAAGAGTAGTTAATACTTATTGAGATATTTAAAGGTAGTCTTTAAACTGTTATTCCCTCAAGTTTGAGCATACAATTAGAGAAACTGGGGATGGAAAAGAACAGATCATCTATTAGAAACTCCTGTCAAATGTGATTGCTCCTTTCAGCACATTTTTTAGTGCTTTCTCTAATCAAGTGCTAAATATTGCCAGCGGTAGGGATTCCACCATTTCTCTTGGGAAACTGTCTGACAGCCTAATAGATCTTTGTGTCAGACACCTCTGCTAACTTTATCTCATATGACTAAATATATCCCACTGTACCAGTGAGATGCATTCTCACAACTCAGTCTTCTCAGTGTTCTCCAATGTCTGTGTTATATTCTTTCATTTTCTTTTACAAATTACTCAAATATAAAGATTCAAAGTCAATGCGACCCTGACACAGACAGAGATATACTGATCAGCAGATAGCACAGCAACCAGTGAGGACCCTCAAATCTTCATAAAACTCTCATACAGATCCTTGTCTTCACAAATAGAGTCCAGGAAAAGGCTGTACTGGAAAAGATGTCTTGTTGTCTTTGACTGTAGTGGATCAAGATTGTTAAATACTACTACTAGTATCCTAAAGTGAAAGCCTTCTAAAGGAAGTGTCTGTCAGTGGTGATAGATGAGCTACCTGAATTAAATCCTTAAAGTCTGATGGATTTTATTGCATTAAAATCCACCCAGAAAGTCATAGCAAGTCTGTATAGATCTCAGAATATGATTTTCACAGCAACTCATTTGACTTACTCTGCAAGCCTTTGTGCTGTGCACCGGATCAAATTCACGTATTTTTTTTCTTTAGGTGATGAAAGTGATACAGATATGGATCAAACAAAATCCCTGCTAAATAGAGAATAAAAATCCTGTTACTGTGCATGGCATATTCCAAGACTGGTGCAGCCTGGCTCTCTTGCAAACAAGGATGCATTGTGATCCCAGACTGAAGAAAGAAGGAATTGTAATAGTTTCCCCTGTTAAATGCTACACTCTTTCTACCACGCACTTGTAATGGCTTTGGTTGAGCTTAGTCTTTACCTGCCTACTATTATTCATGGCTGAAAACTCAGAAAACGGACCGGGTATTTGATCCATGAACTGAGTTAAGTGTGTTAAAGATACAGAAACAGGTAAAACTGACATACTGAAAACACTTAGTGGTATCTCTATGCCAATTCTTTTAATGCTTGCCAAGGAATAAAAAGACAGAAGAAGCAAAAGAAAAGGTAAAAAAGGCCAACAGCCCTGCTCATTGCAAGACTGTTCTTCTCAGAAGAGTGATTCTGACCTTTCCTGGGGCAGACTGTCAACAAATTAAGGATAAAAAAGGATTAAAAATATTGATGGACTGCCAATCAGAACAGTACTGATTTTCATTTATCATATACAAGTAGAAGTTCACATCTAATAATGCCTCTTCTAATCTCTAAGCACTGTGGTGGAGACACCAGAAGCAGAGTTCAACAGCCTTCTCAAGCATGCTTAGGGCTGGATTCCCAAAGTGTACAGACTGCTCCAGCTGCTGGGCAGTCTACTCATGGTGTCCAAAAACATAACTGAAAACGTAATTTCTGGTTCCTCTGTTTTAACAACTACATTAGATAAAGAGTGACAGGCAGACTACCTGCTAAAAGAAAAAACATTCTTGGAAGAGGTTTTTCTCTGGCCATAGATGTGGAGGCACAATATAAACTGCAGTGAACATTTGTCTGATGTACCTGAAATCTTGTGTTGTTGCTGTTTTTTTGAATGAATAAATTTCACTATTGTTCCTTAGATTTTCTCAATAAGATCAGAAACCTTTTAGCTCCATATTCAGAATCGAAAATAATTGTGTGATTTTAGCTCTTTGAATTTTAAAGCCTGCATATCAAGTCAGTTTATATTACTCTTCTAGTATTAATTGACATAATCTTATTTTATTGTTTACTGCTATAATTTTCAGCTTTCTTTATATTTCATTTTATTTTTATTGTATGAAATATAGATTGTGATATATCATAATCAATTCCATTTCAGAAAGAGAAAGTAGGGAAGTGGGATGAAAAGAATTTGTTAATTGCTATTTCCTTTTAAACATTGTTTCAGCACTTTACACAGTCATCTTTATCTTGTTTATGCTCTGATAATACCTTGCCCTGGATAAGATAAAAATCTACTTGTGTCTCAGATCTTCTTTTAAAGAGCAACAATGTTATAAGGAATTTTAAAATTGAATTCTTTGAAATTTATACCAGGTTTTAGACAGCAAGCTGAAAAGGCCACTATGTCAGTTTTAGAAATACCAAAGAAAAGACTGTTCACAGCTAAATAACAAAGAGGATATGTCAGCACTTACTGTAGTAGAAAGGGAGAAGCATATGGATACATTTTTTTACTATCAGTTCAGAGAAGATGCCAGCTAACTCTTAGGCTCTGCTTGAGTATTAAAAAAAGTCAGTAGAAGGTTATTCTCACCTTCCCAGAATCACTGAGGTTGGAAAAGACCTCCAAGATCACTGACTTCAACCCTTGACTAAACATCACCATGTCAATTAAACCATCGCACTAAATGCCATGTCCAGTCATTCCTTGAACACCACCAGAGATGGTGACTCCACTGCGTCCCTGGGCAGTCCATTCCAATGCCTGACAATGCCTTTCAGTGAATAATTTCTTCCTAATGTCCCATCTGAGTCTCCTCTGGCACACCTTGAGGCCATTTCCTCTTGTCCTGTTGCTGGCTGCCTGGGAGAAGAAACGGGCCCCCACCTGGCTACACCCTCCTTTCAGGCAGTTGTAGAGAGAGATAAGGTCTCCCCCGAGCCTCCTTTTCTCCAGGCTAAACACCCCCAGCTTCCTCAGCTGCTCCTCAAAGGACTTCACCAGCTCTGTTGCCCTTCTCTGGACTCGCTCCAGCCCCTCAATGTCTTTCTTGCAGTGAGGGGCCCAGAACTGGACACAGGATTTGAGGTGTGGCCTCACCAGTGCTGAGTACAGGGGGACAATCCCTGCCCTGGTCCTGCTGGCCACACTATTGCTGATACAGGCCAGGATGCCATTGGGCTTCCTGGCCACCTGGGCACATGCTGCCTGCTGGCTCATGTTCAGCTGCTGTTGACCAGCACTCCCAGGTCCTTTTTCACCAGACAGCTTTCCAGCCACTCTGCCCCCCAGCCTGTAGCTCTGCATGGGCTTGTTGTGACTGAAGAGCAGGACCACTATTCAACAATGTCAGTATTATCTCCTCATTGGCATTGTCCTTGTTCTGTTAATGCACTGGAGAAAATAAAGACATTGATTTAGCTGTGATGCAATGGTCAGTGACTCAGGAATCCACATTAAAAGAAGATCTTCATGATTCACAGAGGCAGTGTCAGTGCTTTATATAGTGCTTCATAACAGTATTTAGTTGGGTTTTGAAACAGAAAATCCATGGGACAGAGGGTTGTGTTGGTTTTTCCCCCTAGCCAAGACTAGGGTCTAATCCAGTGTTAAAATGTATACAGGATTACAAAAAACATCTAAACATTATTTAAAATTTCAAAATTAATTTTCTTTAATTAACTCTTTCAATTTTTTCAGTTTAATAAGATGTTTTTTGCATAAGTTCATAAAACTCGATTCTAAAAGCTAAAGATACTAAAACATAAAAGGAAATAAATCCATAAAAATATACTTCCTGACTGTAGCAAATTGCACACTGAAGGGAATATGGTTTGAAAGGAAACTGACTATTTTTGTCACTGGTGATTTTCTGTATTCAAATGTTATCATAAGAAACATCCAAATCAGGCTCATGAAAATATTTGACACCTCTGAGCCCCATCATTGTGAATCCGTAGACTTGAGGCTGAAGTAATTAGCAAAACCACAGCTGAAACTTTATTAACTTAAAATGTCTACCAGACTCTCAGTCCATTCATGTATCTAAGAAGCAAAAGGTGCTGATTTATTGATGATGTTGAGTTCTCAAATGTATCTGCTCTAAAAATATAAAAAAATGAAACTCTCCTCCTAATTTCAGTATTTCTTTACATACCAGTAGCCAGTCAAGAACATAGATCTCAATGAGGTCTGCTGAATACTGACTTGCCTATTTAGCATTAATATTAAAAGGAAACTAAGTATTTGGGCTAGCAGTATTGTCTTGGGGTGACTGTGGTGTTGTATCCCCTACCATTGCTCTATGCCCAGACATGATTCCTGAGCCTTTCTATGCCTTTAAAACTGGATGCAAGAGACAGAGGAAAAAAAAACTGAGCGAACTTTTCAAAACAGTTTGTGCTTCAAGGACACAGAGATTAGCTACTGCTGCGGCGGGCACAGGAAGCACTTCTTCTGGCTTTTTGGTCAGTTTTCTTCGGCTCTGTTTCTTCGGAGAGGTACGGAGAGTTGAGTTTTTTTTTTTTCTCTTGGGACTTCGTTTTTTTCCCTTCTTCTCTTCTGGACTTGTTCAGAACACCAGAACATCAGAACCCCACTGGGGGACCTTCCACTGGCCTGGAGGGGGGGGCCCCCCATGCCGACCCAGCTCCGAGGAGGAGGAGAGAGACCACACCCACAGAAGGACTCTAAAATCTTTCAGGTTTTCTCTCCAGAGCGAGAGATTTTATTAGTTAGCATTATTAGTATTGTTTTCCTGTGTGTTTGTTAAATAAATAGTTTTATTTTCTCCTTCACTTTCCTCTGAGGAAAATTTGTTTTTCCCGAACCCAAGTGGGGGAAGGGGTGGTTTGTAACCTGCCTTCCTTCGAGGAGACGTTCCTTTTGGACGTTTCCCTGAATTTGGCCTAAACCATCACAAGTATTTATTCTCTTGGTAAAATGTTTGGAGATCTGTCAGTAAATTGACTGGTAAACTCCTAAGCAAGCATCACCCTGAATATCTGGAAAGCCCAGAACCTGGGCTCAGAATTGTAAAATGGAGGAAGGACACTTAAGAGTATTTAAAGCATCACTGAAACAATACTAAATTATTAGTATGCAAATAAACATTAAGCATTGCATCACTGGTGATTAAAAGACAGCCTTCAGCTTTTAAATTGTAGTCATCTTGCCAACTGAAGAGGGCTGTATTTCAATTTTGACCTTGAGACAGACTGATGAATGTATTTGCAGTCAGTACTGGGTAAAAATCAGAGAAGCTAGAAAAACTGAAATCATCCCTTGTTGAAATTAGAAGCAACATTCTTCTTGTTGATTTTATCATCTATAGTGTCTAAGGATCAATGGGGTTCCTGTATTTCAAGATGTAGCTTGGAGAACCTGAATGTAATTTAAATTTAAGTCCATTTGGATAAGCAACAAAATTTTCTTCTTTGAAAGAGATCTTTCTCATCAATGCCTGCTGGAGGTCAAAAGCACAGTTCAGTGGAGTTTTCTAGTTAAAGATGAACTGATTTTGGCGTCAGTGTGAAAGCTAGGTATCTCACATCTCACCATAGGGCAGACAGTGAGAGCTCAATTCAGCAGCTACACATAGTTTTCTACTGTCATTTTAGACATATGAACATATCCTGGCTTTTGCCTCCTAGTCCAGCAAGGCAGAGGTTTTTCCTGGGCCTTATATGACATCAAGGATTCTCTGTGGACATCTTGAAGGGCTCAAGACCCCTACAGCGTCTTCAAATAACATTAGAACCTGTGTCCGGGCAGCCCAACTGAGCCTGAATTGAGAGACTTGCTTGGAGATTAAGGGTGTAGCTACATTAGTGTTTTGAGTTGGGAGCTGCCTGAAGCACTGATCCTCCAAAACTGAGGCTAACTACCAATATGTCTGAAGTCTCGAAGCATCTAAGACTTTGAGATTGATATTCCTAAAACTTTTCTTCTGGGCAGCCTTGTGGCTTCATTCTTGGCAGAACTGAATGGCTCAACAACTATATACCACTACCACTTATTTACTGTCCAATAAGTTCTCCATTTATCATCCAGGAAGGTTTTGAGCTACTTGGCATGCCCCAAGAGTACCTAATACATACACCTATGAGTCTGCCCAAAAACACAGTTGATACCCCTTGTTTCTTTCCAGCAGAGCACAATACCACAATACTCACATGGAGTACCAAAATTATCTGCTCTCTTCCATTGGCATTCCATAGGGAAGATATAACTCCTCTTTATTCCTTAGTTTTCTAGCTGCAGAAGATTCAGGGATGTAAAGCATAATCATCCCCAATGGACTTCATAAATATAAATAGATAGTTATACCTATTTCCTCATAACTGAGGAAAATTCAAGCATGTGATATGAAGTTTCTATAATATTGCAATATAACTGGGATGTTAAATACAGTATTTTAATATGGAAAAAATTAGAAATAACAATCTTCTAAGGTTCTCGATTTCCATTCTCAAAAAATCTTTCAATCTGAGATTCAAATCTTGGTGTTTAAGTACATAATATCTCTGTAAAGGTTTTGTGCGTTTACAGATCATCTTCTAATTGCCTTTTGCGTTGTTAATTTCCTAAAGAGAAACAATATTTCGTATTTTGCTTCTGCTGTAACTTTCAGTGAGAAAGCAAATGCAAAAAAACACTGTATATTTCTGTTTCCCAAATCATTCTCTGCTTTTCATAGAAGCTAACATTGATCACAGAAATGACAAGCAGGAAAGAAAAATATTTTTCTGCATGACTAATCTGTCTTCTGGATTGTTCAATCCCTGTGGCAAAAACACCACTGATGTTTTGGTCTGTATACTTTTATAAGTTACAGTACATGAACAACCAGCTATCCACTGAGCTAAGAGCACTTCCTCCTTGCAACAGTGGGAAAACTCTCATGGACTTCAGTGGCATCAAAATTAAAAGAACAAATCTGGAAATTTTTTTCATTTTTGATCTTTTCGATCATTTTGGAAATGTAACTGTAGGTATTAATATGGAAAGCAAAAATATGTTATACTCTAGTTGTCATTATTTATAAGAAAAACGATCATATTAATAATGTAAATAGTTCTACTGATTCTGTTTACTGTATTAAAGAATTCAACTTTCAAGCAAAGCTATAACACATTATCACTATCCCTGTTATACAGATGCAGAAAACAGAATTTAGAAGTGTTAATGTAATTAACATGCTCAAAAAGAAAGTGAAAATCTGTGTCAGAGCAATGAAAAAACCTCAGAGTTATTTGGATCACATCACCACCTTCCTAAGTGGTATGAGTCATTCCTTGCTCGTATCAGCTTTAAAAGCAGATTAGATATTGACACTATGGGAAAGGCTGTTTTATAAACCTTTTATGAATATCTTATCAAACAGCTTCACCAACTCAAACACTTTAAGATCCGTAATTAGAAGCCCACAATAAGAGGCTTATGTCACCTTAGAACATGCAGCATATTGTTGCAAAAAGATGTGTTAAAATTGCACTGAAATACATCTCTATGTTGGTGAGCTTAAGGCTTTGTTCATTACAGCCTGCCCTCGTACAACTTCCCCATTATCTCATAACACTTGATGAATGCTCAGACTTATTCTTCAAATTTCGAAGAGTTTAAAGCTAATATGACTGACATAGTATTCTTTTGCTTTGTCAAAATATTTCCTTATCTGATTTCACTAACACACAAAAGGCATAGGCTGTCCTTCATTTCCTTGTTCACATATTTGTAATAATGGCAGAACAAAAAATGAATAAGATTGCAAGATGATAAAAAAAAGTTTGTATACTTAGTGATGCCCATCAGTGTGTCTGAGTGCTGACAGACTATCTCACAATAAGTATTTGAGGGAAAAGCTTAACTTCTCTGTTTGTGAGAAAATTATGGTTTAACTAAGTATGTCTGGTATTCAAAAAAAGGAGTCTTTTTTCATTTTTATCTTTTGTTTTTTAAAATTGTTTCATCCAAAGGGAATGATAGTGAAGAGATCTCTACCAATACTGTGATTACTGTCACTCTTTATCTCTATTTTATCTTTTAAATTAATCTCTCATCATATCATATTCTCTTCCATTACTGTATGACTACAATCAGGATTGAGACAGGAGCACTGACGTATAGATACCTGAAAATTTCTTGCCCTAAATATTTATGTATACAGACACTTTAACACCACATTTCAGATGGAAGTCATTAAATTTGATCAGAAAATTCAACATGCCCTCCTCAGAAACAGTCTGTGTAGAACTTTCTGTTTGTTCTAATGCTAACACTTGTTTCTGGTTAGTCTTTTTAAAGTCAAGATTATTTCCTAATACTTTCTTTTAATTTAATTAAAATATTATTTCTTTTTTTGAGTCTTGTTTCTTTCTTTATGTTTTTCTGTGTGCATATTTTAGAGTAATGTCTTTTGCACTATTATGTTTTTCTACCTATAAAACACTATCAAGAGAGTTTGTAGGCCTTAGAATGTCTCCAACCATTCCTGGTGGACACTGGTGTAAAAGCAAACAAGCAATGGAAAGAAAATAAAGGGAGCATATGATGAAAAAGCAGAACTTCTTGAAAATTTACCAAAAGATGAAATAAAATGATAATTTAACCACAATACATTTCACAACTTAAAAAAAAGGTTTTCTGTCCACTTTTCCTTTCAAATTTTCCTTTCAAAAAAGTGAAGCCTTTCCCTTGAAATTGAGATCCTTCTGTGAAGACATATGACTGAAAGCTGGTCCTTCTGAAGAACTGCTACTAGACAGGTATGTGTAAAAGTTAGAAAAAGCTTCAAAGTAATTTCTTTATTTACAAAATTAATTTACTACCTGCACTGACTAATATCCGTTAATCAAATTTATTTCTGGCAAACTCAAAGGAACCATGACCATTTCATTTTTCTTGTCATAATAACAATCAAATAATTTTAAAACAATGTGGGCTCCTAAGGTAATACAGGCTCCACAGTGAATAAATATATTAAAAAAATAATTTCCCTTGGAAGTGTGATAGTAAAGCGAAGGAAGTAAAGATGATATTAATTGTTCCTTTACCAGGTATATCAAAATTAAAGAAACTCTTCAAACTCTCTAAGTCTTGGAGGAGACATGGCTAGAAACTCCCTCTTGGAAGGAGGTGCTCTGTGCTGGAGGAGGTACACCTCTGATGGGATTGTGGGTGCAGGCAACCCACCCTGGGTGGGGCTGGGACCCCCTGAGGGACTGTGGGCAACCCACATCAGGGCAGAAGAGAAGAAAAAACAAGGAACAACAAAGAAAAACAAGTAATAAGGATTCAAGAGCAGAAAGAAACTACCATTTCATATGGGTTTCATTGAAATCAACAAAGACTATGCAACAAAGTCAGTCATTCTCATGAGATAGGATCTTCTTCAAGCTGTCACATGTCCTAAAGCTTACTTCTTCTTTACGCTTTGCTATTATGACTTCCTTTCTTCATGAAAGAGCACTTTGAACTTTTCTTTTCAGTCCTAAGCATCCTAGGGAGCCATTTAAAAATAAAGCCTCCAAATAATAATTTTGATGATCAATATTGGTAAGCTGGAAAGGTATTTCTTGTGTAAATTACCTAAAGTAGATCAAGGTGAGAAAAAAACCAGTGCTAGATTCTAAATACAAGTTAGAATAAACAGAAAGATACACTCAAACTGAAAAGCCATTGCTTTCAGGCATGTTCCAATAGAAACACAATCCAGCAGCTACCTATGCTATAGATGATCAGTAATTCTGTAAAAAAAATAAAGTATGTTGTTATCTCCCCTGCATTGTTTCAGCCATTGGATCCAAATCAGCCTTAAAGTACCACTTTTCCAGGTTAATAGGACATCAAAACCAAATTCTTTTGTTATACAGTTGGCTTCTAAAAACTTAAATTATAACCTCTTGTTCTAGGTGCTAATTACTAGGATTTTTTTATCTCATTAATATTCTACTGTAATAAGCTATATGAACAACTAAGAATGAGATGCTTATCTTTATCACTGCAAATTTAATTTAAGAGCTTCTGTGGTGAACAAAGTTGCTGAAAGCTTAAAATACTGATTCACAGTTCAAGACAGTTTAGTTGAAGAGATGAAGGGAATAGCCTGAGTCTGGATGAAGCAGAAGTCTGAAAGATTCAATTTTTTAAGTAGAATCATAGAATCATTTAGATTGGAGAAGAAATTTAGGGTCATCGTAAAACAAAACCCAAAAATATCTGAAAACAAGATGAAAAGTACAAAGTAATTTCCAGCTTTTTACTCACATAAATAGTGAAGGTGATCCTAAGAAAATCAGGGGGAAAGCAAAATCTCATAAACAAACTAAAACCAAGGACTACATCTCTCCCCAAAGGCCTTAAATCTAGATTAAAAAAGGTATTTAGATACTAACACTACTGATCCACACTAAGCACTATGAAAACAAGGGGTGTTAGACATTCAAGTGTTTCTGTGTATGTCAGGCTTAACATTATCATAAAATGTTAAAAATCAACACAAGAATTATTCTGAGAAAGCAATCTGCTTGAGAAAAAAATACCCACAAAAGCAAACTAAGCCATGATATTTTGTGGTATGGAAACCACATATTTGTGTTTCAGCAGAGGTAACAGCCACCTAGAACAGGTAATACTCTTTCAATATCCATGTGCGCAAGCCGAGGTGCTGCAAAGGTGCAGAGAGGTGGCACGTGCAATTCACACTGCCATTTTGATAGCAGCTGCCACCTTCCATCATGCTCTCAGGAAAAGCACAGAGTGGAAGCCCTTACTTGAACATATCTTTGTGACTGCAATTTATTGTCATGGACTAAAATCAATGAGGCATAGCAGGTTTGGTTATACTGATTAGTGACTGTGTGACATTGAACTGTCTGTCCATCAGACATCACGGGCCACACCAAAGCTCCAACTAGTCTAGTATGCTGCAAACAGTAGCAAATATTTTGATAAAAATTATAAATAGTATAGACAGAAGTACCATGTGGAATAAATAAGGAGTGACGATCTCAGAGATACTTTGAGGATTAGTCTCTTGGCTTTTAAGCAATAGAAACTTAAGGACTTCCTATGACAGTGGCTGGAACTGTGCATCATGGTGGACCTACTTTCCACAAAAGTTTGCAATAATTTTTAAACTGATTTTAAACTCATTTTGCACCTGTAACATCCTGTGACACAGATTCCAAGAGTTATTTCCTGTGTGAAAATACATATTCTTTTCAGTCTTTTAATTGGATTTATACTGCTCCAGATATGGGTAAACTAAGGGATTAATACACACTTTGTTATCTTTTATTCAATAATCAAGCCCATAAGAAAACTATTCCTCATATAAAATGATGGCTTAGTATCTTTAATAGTTTTCTTTTTCTTAAAGAACATAATCACAGTCTTCTCAGAAATGTCTGGACTAACCTTCATCCTCTAGATAGGCTGCTCTGATTCTGAGCACCCCATCAATATGTTTGTGCCAAATCTTTTTCTTTGTGTGTTGGCTTCATCTGTCCATTTTGTTCTTCAGATCTTCCACCAGTTTTCCAGTGGAAAAATCCAGCTTGCTGACCTCTAGTTCTCCAGATTACTCCAAAATTTTTTTTTGGTAGATTTTGTTTATTGTGTTTCTATAAAATGTGTGTGTGTGCACACGTGCCTGTCTGTCTTTCATGTCAACAGGTGGATGCCCCTTTTCACTTCTGTATCTGATTATCTTCTGGGATTCAGCTGCTTCCTGGGATTCACCTGCTTTGCAGAAATGCCTGATAACTGCCATGAGGAAGTGTGCTGCAGAACAAGACTTGCCTTTAATTTACCTCTTGGTCATACATAAAGTTGACAGGTAACGACATGCCAGTGTCAATTTTTGAACTTTCAGACTTATTGTCAGCTACACTTAGAAGCTCTTCAAGCTTTTTTTATGCTCTGCATCTTCACATGATGTCCATCCTTCCTGGTCAGCATGGATCACAGCAATGTCTTAAGGTATCCATGAATGTATAAGTTTAAATTATCACGGATGTCCAATTGTGAGATATTTCTGTGGTGCCTTAAAACCATCCTTGTCTTCTTTCTTTAACTGCACCTTATATATTTTATGCAAATCTGATGTCCTCTTGTTTTCATGGATAGGAAGTCTGAGGTCTAATTAAGTCAAATAATCTTGCATAACAAAACGAGATCATTTTATATTAAGCTTCAGTGTATGTTTCTTCCTTGTTCTAAAATGGTGCTTCTGTGAGCCGCAAGACACTTCGCAAGACACTTCTAACCACACCTTTTCTCTAGCCAGGGTAGCTTGATTAGTTCCCTACTTGTACTGACAGTATATTTGTGGCTAACCTATGTGCAGGTGTTGAGGAAATTACCTGTGAAGCAGCTGTAAAAAACTCAGATGCAATAGCAAAACTTATTCCTGGGGGATAGTAGCCTTGCTATCTCCTCCTGACAGGCATGCTTATTACCCTGGCATGGAAGGAAGCAGGCTGGTTACTGATTCAGTTCCAGTTCTGCATTTTCCCCTAGAGTTGGCTCAATGGACAGCTCAGACAGCTGACAATCTCAGTCAAGGAAAACTGCAGCACAGAAAACTGCAGCATTGCCTCAAATCATTTGACTGTGCTTTCTGCCTCACAGTGTTTCTCTCTCCAAGGTACACCTCACAAACTTCAGCTTCAGACAGGAGTAAAAAACAGATTGAATTTAAATGCACAAATGTAACTTAGGATCATAATTCATGAAACACACAGATACTGCAGTTTGTAAAGACAGCAATTGAAGAAACTATAAATAAACTTCTGTCAGGAGTGAGAAACATATTCTCTAATATAAAATGCAAAGAATATGGGAATATTTCTGTGGGCATAATATAGCCTCATTCCATTTTAATGATGCTTCCTTGTCTACCAAGACCCAGAAGTGACTGCCATTGCTACCAGATGATAAGCAGACAAGAAAGCATTTAAGATGAAAAAGCGTAATCTAGCAGAAAAGTTCTAACCATAAGAACTTTCAAACTGGGTATGTCTGCACCTTGAATCCTGTCTTCAGTTCTCAGGCCCTCACTTCAAGAAAAACATTGAGGGGCTGGAGCCTGTCCAGAGAAGAGCAATGAAGCTGGTGAAGATTTTGGAGCACAAGTCTTATGAGGAGTGGCTGAGGGAGCTGGGGGTGTTTAGTCTGGAAAAGAGGAGGCTCAGCAGGGACTTTATTGCTCTGCCTGAAAGGCGGCTGTGTCAAGGTGGGGGTTGGTGTCTTCTCCAAGGTAACACATAACTGGACAAGAGGAAATAGCCTCTATTTGTGCCAGGGGAAGTTTAGATTGGATATTAGGAGAAGTTTCTCCATAGAAAGGATTGTCAACCACTGGAACAGGCTGCTGACAGAAGTGGTTGAGTCCCCACGTAGATGTGGCACTTAGGGACATGGCAGTGCTGGGTTAATGGTTGGATTTGAAGGTCTTGCAGTTATTTTCCAGCCTAAATGATTCTGATGTAATCTGTGATCAACTAGAAAAGAGTCCAAATTATTTTGTTATGTGAGGAAGGGTGCATTTTTTGCATAGGAGAATTCAAGAGAATTACAGGCAGCGCTCTGTGTAGAAAGATGAAATTGCAGAGTATCTAGAAAGAAGTCAGGATGGCATGTGCTAGTCTGTCACACATTAAATTTTGCCTTGCATTCAAGAAAAAAACACTGTCTTAGAAAAGGTTTCAATTGTTTGATTAGAAAAGTTAATCCTAAGAGCATAAAGCTATTTTTCCTGGCTTACCTATTTATGCTACTTTTTTTTCCTTCAAATGACCACAATTCATGCTAATATATTCCTGAGCAAAAGGTAAAAGTACATGGTGGTGCACAGGAAATATGTCCTTTTATCAGAATCTGGCTGACCTAGTGAGGGCTTCTCTCTGTTCGTTTTGGCTTTCTTGAAGCATAGCATACCGTAAGTGCTGACACTAGAATTATGCCAAAAGGGAAGTGATAGGAAAACAGCCCATTAGTATCTTTTCTATTGATCGTATGTCAGCTTTTTTATCTATAACAAATGCTTTTTATTTCCATTTTAAAATACAAACTTAAAAAAAAAAAAAAAATCAATGTTTTCTCCAATTCTGTAAATGACTCAAAACAAAAACAGATAAACACTGTACAGAAATTAGCACTACCAAGACAGCAGAATCAAGGAAATTGTAACAGCAGCATCTTTTTGACTGAGGGTCGCAAGATCTAAAGATTATAGCAAAGGAGATAAACTAAGTTTACTGAATGCAAAAATAGATTACTCAATACACTCACACAAACAATGGCAGCCATGAAGGTAATCCTTCCATTCTTGTCTTCACACCACCTTCCACATAGGTGAAACTTTGCATTTTTCTACTTAATGGTGCTGACTGTAACTCAGTCTTTCACCTCAATTTTACCTGTATATTCAAACAAATGATAACTAGGAAGATGAGAAGATATAAAAAAGTTTATGAAAATCTTAGTTATTCCAGTCATTCCTGTATCATTGGGTACACTCTAGACTAGTTTTATTAGGATTGTGCTTTGGGCAAAATTTCTCGAGCATATTTGACTACTAATTAACTTTGGCAGACTAGAAAATGTGTATTTAAGGGGGGTAAAATTAGGTCCTTATGAGCATGGGGAAAGTTAAAAGCTTCTGCTACATCAAACTGGATTGAAGTTCTACTGAAATTGTGGCAAGTATGTTTTTCAGATTAAGTAAATTTTTTATGACTGTAACACATCTAGTATACTGAATAACTGCTAAATTGGTGGCATGCATCACAGTACAGGCAGGAAACCAGCACAACAGGAATCCTATGCAAAGAAAACTGACTGCTTTCATACCATTTTTTGGTAGGTTTTTTTTTCCCCTTCCAAAAAGGAGACAAGTATGTCTTGCAGAAATATTCCTGAGGGAATAGAAAATGGAAATTTATATTTTGCATAAAAATATAGTTAGGAAATTATTGAGTTTTAACTTTAGGATGAAAGCTTAGCTATCAGACAACAGCTAATCTATAATGTATAAACAAAACAGCTCACAAAATGCAAAACTATATTGTGAGGGAAAATTCTCTTAGATCTACACAACTGAACTTAGTTCAGACATGCTGCATTCCCTCAATATACAGAACTCACTGATATCAACAGGAGGTCCACAGAGTCAGCAGGAGCACCACAGCTGAGTCAAGACTTCTTGCGACCCAATTTAGGTTCTTCCAGCACTAATACATTATGCAAATTAGAGGTAAAGAAGAGTGTCTCTGTGGTATTTGTACATGGATATGAATCTAGGGAAAAAATCTGTGGAATGAAAAATTCTAACTTCCAGAATGGAGGTACAGATATAGCCTGACTTTTAATTAATTACACATTTTAATGCATTTAAGAATCATAAATTTTACGTAACAGCTTAAATTTAAAAATGTGTTTGAATATGAATCTCTGCTGTGCATTTATGGAACAGAAAGAGATTTAGGGGTTGAGGGCTTGGAAAAATGGTAAGTTACTATGAGTAAGATAAAATGTGAATTGAAAGACAGCTGTTCCATAGCAGTTACCTATGGGCATATGCTCACCCTAAATCTACCATTTGTTTCTAGCCATCAGAAAATTACAAAAACCTGAACATTGGAAGGCCGGATCTTGACATTGTCTAGTCCAACAGATAGTTTCCAAGAACGAGACTGATTCTGAGTATTGCCAAGTATGGAGACTTCACAACCTCTCTGCTTGACCACCTCCATAGTTAAAGAAGTGTATTTTATTTAAGAGGAATTGCCTGTATGTCAGGGTGCACTTACAGCCTTTACTGGCCCTGACCTGCTCACCTGGAAGCTCCATCCACACCCCTGCCCATGGGCCCAAGAGCCCTGTTTCAGCTTGGCCTTCTTTCCCTGCCTCAGTGATGCCATTGAACAGCCTGTCTCCAATTGAGTCACAGTTGCGCTTGTTTGGAGCCATGGACCCTCTTGGTCTGGATCCCAAGTGCTCAACTGGCTTCCCAGCCCGACCTTAGGTCTGCACTGTCACCACGGACTTGTCTGACAGTCACTGAGCTGTGTCTGACACTGTAAATTCCCACCAGACCTGATCATGTTCTGTGGACTGACTCCCTGGCTTGACCTCAGGTCTGTCTCTGCTACAAACTGATCTGATGATCTGGAGTCTTGATTGAACCTGGGCATCATCTCTGAGTCTACCTTGATGAGACACTGTGGGACTGGGCTCTGGGTGGCAGGGCCCCCACCCTCCTGGCCATGATATTGGCCTCCATTACTGGCCTCAAGACAGCTCTTGCTGTTCTTGACACTCTATTTCCACTGGCAGCTCTGTGCCTCTGGCAAAAATTTATGCCTTTTAGCTTCTCTTATTTAAGTATTGATAAGATCTCTCCAGGTCTTGTCTCCAGGCTGAACAGCTCCCACCCACTCAGCCTCTCTTCATATGTATGTCAGTGCTTCAGCACTTTAATCACCTTCGTGGCCCTTTGCTGGACTCACTCCAGTACGTTCATTTCTCTCACACTGGGCAATCCAGAGCTGGCCTGAGTACTCTGGGTGTGTCTCAGCAGTGCTGAGAAGAGGATCACCTTCCCTGACCTCTTCGCAGTGCTCTGCCTAATGCAGCCCAGGATGCCACTGGCATTCTTTGTGAGAGCACATTGTTGGTTCATGGTCAGCTTGGTGTTCACCAAGATCCTCAGGTCCTTTTCCCCGCAGAAGTTCAGACAGTGGGCCCCAGCTTGTCCTAGTCTCACATGAAATGGGAGTCTGACTTGAAATGTCATCGCTGTCCTCTTGGGCAGCAAATTCTGGTTTCAGCTAAGCCACTGCTGGATTCTCCATCAATGATTTGTGTTGTTGGGTCACATGAGGGTGGAAAACCTCATGTACATTTACAGAATTGATGTACAGGCACTGTGAACTAGAGGTAGGAGAATACAGCTGGAAGGGGAGGGAAGTCAGGTTTCAAACTGGGACTTGACATTCAGTTTGTAGAAATTTTGCTTTTGTGCTCAATTAACTGATTAGCCATCTGCATAAAAATGAATTAATGAAAGCTCAGGTAAGTTGGAAGACCATCCGAAGATAGAACTGTAAGCAGTATTAAAACACACACATATTGTTTCTTTAGATATCTATGCCCTCAGATATTTGTATTTACTACACAGCACAATCAAATATCCAGTCCAGTTTATGTTAAAGATATAAATGTCAAACAGAAGACTCTCTGATGTAACTGAAGGAATCTTTCTTGATAATAGTGTTGAATCAGCTTTCTTGAGTAGGGATGCAAAGAACAAATTAAATTTCAATTCAGTCTCATAAAAAATTGCTCTCACTTGATATCACATCTATTGAAGGAGTGATCAGCTCAATGGGCAGCTCATTCAAAGAGACTTCATCCTCAAGTAGCTAATTTTCTCCTTATTTTTTGCTTGAAAATAGAAATAATTATTTAATCACTGATATTCAAGCACCAATTAGTTTTAGCTTATATATATTTGCTTTTCTTAAACATTTAACAATTTTCACGATATGCACACAGCTAACAAGCTTCCCACTTCCACTAAGCACATATAAGTTTAAAAAGGAAAACCAAAAAACCCCCAAAACCCAAACCAGAAATATACTAAAGTAAAGACAATGCCATAAGAAAGAAGCTTTTGTTAAAATATGCAATTCATAACTTAGAAAATTGCAAGCTGTCTTAAATTCAGTCTCAGCAGTATTTTAGGTCTGAGTTTTGCCTAGCCTCAGTTTAATTACAATAAAATTCCACTTCAGCAGTCAGTTTCAGAAACACTATTGACCAAAGAAAAAGTGTAATCTTTTTTTTATGACACAAACCATTTATTAATAAATATAAAGCTATATAACAAGTAGCAAAGGAGTCATTACATGTGACCACGAAGATATGTGCTCATTAAATGTAAGAGGGAGCAAAATAGTGAAATAAAAAATACAGTCTGGTCACTTCCTCAGTCTCTGAATTGTGTCCTTTTCCCATCCAGCATACTAGATCAGTAACTAGAAGCTTTTATTCAATTTATGATATATAGTTATTCTGCAGCGGTTATTTTCAAAATGTGGGCTTTTTGCTTTTTTAAAGTTAAGTTCATGGTTGCAACCCTATATATACATTAGAAATTTATTTATCTACTGCACTGTTACCTATGTACAGCTTGTTTTCTTATCAAACTGAGCCATTGCTACATATCGCTAATCCTTACTTGGAACGCATAGTATCTGAATAATAGCATTTCTGTTTAATATATAATGCAAAAAAAAAATAAAAGAAAGATACTGAGTATTAACTCATGGAAGAAGGAATTAGATGGCTTCTTTGAAGTAATGTTGCATCTAACAAACCTTGTATTAAAGATATGGTTGGAAGATGATAATCAGCATTGTTCCTGCAGAATTCTTTACAACTTGTAGGTATTACTTGCTCAAGATCCTAGACCAACTTTGCAAAGTAAAAATGCAAACAACAACAATGCAAACTAACATATGTTCAACCATTGACCTGACTGAAGTATCTTCTTTTTCTTCAGCATAGTAGATACACTTAGTAGAAAAGAGACAGCATTTTCTGATTTATATAGTTGACTCATAAAGAGTGAAGGAATTTAATCCATTGCAGTTGATAGTGGTGCCACTGATTTGGGCAAATTGGATGCACAGGCTAATTTCCTCATTAACTGACTCAGCCAAACCTAAGGCTCATGAGAAAAGATTGATCTAAATACCTCTTGGAAGTGTAAATGAATTTTTGGTGAAGCTACTGACATGAAGACACTGTTATAGTTAGGAATTCATCAGACCACATCACTGCTTTGTTGGATCAAGGCAGATAGGAATGCTATAGTATTCAAAATAAGCTGGAGTCTTAATTTGTCAAATATTTGGTTAAAATAATTCATACCCCTATGTCTGATTAGCGTATGCAAGCAACGTATGACAATGATATATTCATTTATCCAGCCAGCTCTAAAGGAAAAATACAATATACTGTATTTTCCACATAGTGATAATTGCAAGGACTGTAGAACTATGATAAGTAAAGACAGAGAACAGAAAATCAGGACATTGTTCCACTACAGATCACTGGCCTGAAAGATTTTGACAACATAGTAAGGAACATTTAGATTAAAATAAAGGGAAGTTAATTAAATACTATTATCAAGATTGAGGAAGGCTGCTTGAAAATACCCACCTTTATGCTTCAAAATTCAGAAGACATGGATGAAATTAGGGTTGTGTATATGTGATGTTCCTAGCTCTTTGTGTATCTTTGCAGCTTTTCTCTAGATCTTAAGGATTAAAACCCATTACCAGTCAACGCCAAACTGAGCAGCACACCTGTATAGATCACAAACAGATCATCCTACACAGACATGGCAATTTTCAGGACCACAAACACGAGTTTGTGGAACAGACTGCCTCCAAAAACTGTCACTCAGTATCAAATAAAGACGGAAATTGATGGAAAAAAAGGTTTGTTATGAACAGCAATGCTGACTTTTTTTTGAGACTTCCCAGAAGAGGTGGTAACAAAGTCCTAATACTGGAGTACCCTATATAAACTGCTCAAGAGTCATTACAGAATGTTGTGGGCAAAAGATTATTCATAATCACTAAAAAATGTATGGAAAGGGAGGAGGAAACAGTAATGTCATTTTTTCTTGTAGGGTGATTTTTTCCTTTATTTGGATTGTAGATTCTTCTTCAAATCTTTTGATTCCATTACTGCTTTTTACCTGCTTGATAATTTTGACATCTACACAATGACAGTCATGATACAGTGTTCTTTTAGATACAACACACATTCTAGAATTTCTTTTTTTATTTCTTATAGGCTACAGAACTTATGAATAGAAAGTTTTGGCAAGACTTAAGACTTCTTCAGTCAGTCTATTCCTTTTCTTAGTACATAAGGCCAATCTATTGGCAGGACTACTTTTGAATAATGACCAGGGCAATTTTCTGTGTCTGCCATCCATCTCCAGCCCCTCATTAGGCTATGACCCATCTCTCTAGCTCTTCTGTGTGGAGTACAACCTACCAGAATAACATCATGGATTTGGGGAGGAGGTCTGTCATGTAATATGCCTCCAGATATCTTATTTTCAAGATACCAGAAGTTATTTTTCTGATGGATTTGGTGGTTTAATATCCCTGTAGTTTTTTTTCTGCAAGAGTTTCAAAACTACTTGATGCTGAATTTTTAACTTATGACCACTTAAAAGAAAAAAGAAGCACAGTTAGTTTTCATAGGCAAGGAAGGCATCTGAACTTTCAGATGGAAATTGTAAGCTACTACTCACTCAGATGCCAATTCAGTTCCCTGATCTTAAACTGTCTTGCTAAGTCAGATTTCCTGAGAAAGGAAGAGCAATTGCCTCAGATCTCTCTCTGGCAGAGTCAGGAGATGACTCAGATACTGTATAGTACTTGCATAGTGGCAAAACAGATTTTCTCACTGCTTTGAAAGCTGAATTCTCTGTTTAAGAGCATAAGTCCAGTAGATAGTGCCAAGGATGCAGAACCTGCACACACTCTGAACTTTATGAAGTCTTCTAATTAGGCAAAGGTTACTAGTTTATAGAACAGTTATCCCTGTATTTTTCTAAGAGTTGGATTTAAAAAAACCCTCATATATGACCATATTAGCATAAATTTTCTCAAACACTACACATCCTATGTAATTCTTCTGATTAGTTCTGTCAACTTATCAACCTCCAGTGTGCGATATGGACATCTAAATATCCTCTTAGGGAATAGGGCTGGGGTTTGTACTTCCCAGCATGTCCTTTGACTCAATTCAACTTCCGTTCTTTTTCCATTTATCTTAGATGTGTACAAAGATATGTTGCAGCTAAATGAAGCACAGACTATCCTACCTCTCTGGATAATCTTTGCCAAAATGGTAGGTAACAATAATGAAAGCAGAAGCTTCTAGAGGCAAACCTCACCAGGGAATCCTTCTATTGATTTCATTAGCCAATGAACTGTCATGCATTTATAATGCAGGATTTTTGTGCATATTTCTATTAAAATTTGCACTCAGTCCTTGTAAAATTTTAATTGTAGTTTCATTTTCCTGTCCAGGGCTTTTATGAGCATTTCCTAGTAGAAATACTTCTGTGATGTTTCATATCACTTGAGTAATTTCTCAAGGAACATTTATTATATGTGAGCTATAGCAACTAGGCATTTATGAGACTTGCATATGACTCAGAGCTTGGAAGTACAGTTTTGTCCTTGTTACATCCTAAGAAAAATCTATGAACTTCTAGCATTGCTTTCTCTAAATGTATGCTCTTTTGTATTTTACATACAGTACGAGTGAAATATTTAGACTAATGCAAAAAATATTGTAATAACATAAAATGCTGGCAGAACTCAGTTTTACAAAATGGAAGAGTTGTCCATTAAGATAATTGATTGCTAATAGTTTTAAAATGTCAGATAATTTAGAATGGATTCTTCAATCTGCTTTATTAAAGACTGGAGCTGGAATTTGGAAAACGGAAAAAAGAAAAATCCAGGTCAGACTCAACACCAACCCATGTGGCAGTGCTTGTTGTATGTTTGTGGAGGTAAGAAGTCAAAACCCACAAATATCTGACGAATGCTTTGCAATCCTTATGGGTAGGCAGCAGTAAAAGAGGTGTGATAAATCAATAGAACAAATTGTCAGGCCAGTAATACGGCTTGCATTGTGCTGCTTCTCATTAGATGCAGCAGCAAATGCGGAAAAGCTATTACAGCATTCAGCACTGTTAATGAGATGTACTACCACAATTAGTCTGCTGACGGAGTATACAGTCTGCAACTTGGTTGCCCTAAAACATTTTTCCATGTAAGAGAATTTAGCAAAGACAAATTTCTGATAGCTACCAAACCTTGAAAACTTTCCTAAAGTATTTGTTATAGTCTGATATAAACATCACCTTTGAAATCTGGCTCTGCTTCAGATAAACCTGATCAGTAATAAGATCCAAAGCCAGTGTTTTATTGAAATTTAAGCCAATGCATTTGATAAGACCCTTGATTATCTCCCTGAAACTCAATGTCAAGTGTTGGCTGGACAAAATGCCAGTTTCTAAATATTTTTCTGAAAAACCAGAATGGACTTTATTTGGCACATCACTGTTTAGACAGGTTTGTATCTCACAGTAGTTCCCATTTTGAAGATTATAATATATAACCCGGGTATGAATAATATGGGACAGAAAAAGGGTGATATTTCAGTTTTCTTTTTATATGGAATATGTTTAAGGAAATTTCAGAAAAACTAATTTAATGAAATTCATAGTGCTTATCTTAGTATACCTGCACTTTTAAAACATTTTAATTAAAAAATAGTTTCCTACTTGTTTCAACTACTGTTTAGGAATGTTTGGACTCTGATCTCTGGGTGTGAGGTTAAAGCCTTATATAGCTTTTTGTGGTATTTCTCCATAGAGAAATTCAGGTGTCTCTGTCCATATCTGAAGATTTCCAGGAGATTTATGAGCTTTTAAACACAGAAATCTATGATTTTTTTATTTACATTGATTTCTTTTTCCATTCTGTCCATTATTTTTTGACAGTCATTGCAGTGACATACCATGTTATACAACATTCTTACTCTGTTTTCCTCTTTGTGCTGGAAACATCTGGGCCCCGAGGGCTCCTCCAGTCCTGACTCTCCCTGTTCAGCCCCCAGGGCCACCGGCCCCTGTCCCAGCAATGCTGCAGCACAGCCAGACTCCAACTCCCCACAACCCTGCCCCGCCTGGCCCTGGGCTCTGCTGAGAGCTGGGCTCCCCTGTGGGACCATGTCCCAGCCTTGGGAGATGGGGAGTGCCCAAGGGCTGGGGCTGCCCCAGTGTGCCCTGGCTTCCCTGCTCCTAGCTGGGGATGGGATGGGCCCTGGCTCCCAGGCCACCCCAGGGGAGCATGTGCTGCTGCTGGCTCCTCCCCTGCTCCCTAGGAGAAAGTATACTCTACTGTTCTACAGTCATTATTAATATGCCATCCTCTTTCTTTCTCCACAACATTAGCTTTTTAAAATACAGTAACTCCATCTCCTTCATTTAGCTGTTCAAGTTGGTCATGTCTACCACATGGATGTCTCGGTGCCTTCCCATGTAACTGCACTGTTGAGTGTAATAAGTGTATCAGCTCTTTGACAACCTTCCAGACAGATAAACCCAACCATCTACATCAGTGTTATTTTTCACAGGTGAGAAACTTGCAACCTCTGCCTCCTCTCCTTTCTTCCCCTGAGCTCACCCAGTCTCACCTACTGATCAGCGTCATCCCTCCTTGGCCATGGGTCTCTGGCTCAGTTTCCAACTCTCCTTATGGAGACTGCTCCTGCTCCTCCCTGCTGTCCTGTCTTCCATTACCAGCAACCAGTCCTTGTTTATGGGCTTATCAGGAGACCCACCCAGATCATGCCACTTCTTTGTCTGTGTATCTTCATTACCTAGTCCATCCTGCTAATAAGATCCTGCCCTGCCTGGCTTGGCAGCTGCTTTCTCACCATATTTTCCAGCCTCACTCCTAAACGAAACCACACTGTCCACACAGCTTTTTCCTTGAGTCACCCCTGCACGACACTCCGAACACTGCAGATCATTCTTCACTCCTTTTATTCAATCCAAGCTGAAGAGTCTTAAAAATCAAATACTTCTTCTGAATGCAAGTTTGAATACGTTTTAAGAAAAAATGTAATGCAAGGGAACACTGCAACCCTTCCCTCCAAAAACCCAGTAAAACAAAACCACACATATGCACCCACAGAACAAAAAAGCCAATAAACTTAGCTATTCCTGAGAAAAACCCAGCAAAGTCCTTCTACCCTGTTCTATTGTCTCAATAGGAATTAAAAAATGTTAAAATACCTGCCAACTGTCTTTGTTTCTTTAATTACAATTTTGCTATTACAAGCGTGGGATTGCTGAACATGCATGAACAGCATGTAGGTCACAAGAATAGGAAATTATGATTTATCCATGATACATTGCTGGTTTGCAAGATGTTTTGGAGGAATCTTTCAAAGAGAAGGAAAGGACTCAGTAAAAAGCTTGATCCCTTTTGTGAACAAAGAAGATACATAGGGATGGCAAAGAAATACCATGATTCTTTTAGATAAATGGTGAACATCACATGAAATAAATAAAATGGATTAATCTACTTTTAATATATTTAGCTTGATTGTTTTTCCTCAGGCAGCTTATCTTCCCTTTTAAAAAAGAAAAGGCAGCTAGGGTCAATTATTAACTAGAGTCAAATATTAACTATAATTTGTAAGCAAAACAAACTAACTCAAGTCGTGGTTTTGTACACAAAGCTATGAAATCTCACTCTAACCTTTACATGGATTTACAACTCATTGGTGCAGAGTAAGTACAGCCTCCACTTAATGAAGCTGAGTCTTTATATTTTTAACACTCATTTGGAAAACCAATTAACTCTGGCTCTATTGAACAACTTGAACAGGAAATAAATCAAATGTTAAAACATTGGTGAAGAGCCAGACTTTCTGTAATTAGAGTACTGATGTGCCCAAGGCTGACTATGTGGTGTGCAGCATTATAGATTGACAACTTCAACTGTCCAAAGCAATTAAAATTCTATGTTCCCCTTGCTACACATGCTAGCATCCAGAAAAACCACTGTATGATATTTACCTTTCAAATTTGGGTTCAAGTTCTTTATGATTTATAAGAAGCATAATATTCCTTCTTCAATCTAGAAAACTAAAACAGCTCTAAGGTTTTAAATTACATTCAGTATGAACATTTTGCAGGAAATCTACAGTCTGTTAGGTGGGAGACAGCATAAATTTCCTAGACAACATTAACAGGTTCAGTGACCACATGCAATGTTTTCAAAGAAATTGGAATTTATTGTGGCAAGCCTTGCAATGTATTTGCTATGACTTTCTTTGCTCTTCTGTATAACTTGAATGTACAAAGAAAAGGCTTATTAAATCTGAAGAATAACAATCAGTTGTTCAGTATTTCTCCAAGTGTCTAGTATTACCTCTAGACTTTCATTATTTGGACTTTTCCTGCCTATAAAGAAAAGCAGATGTGGGAATAAAGTAGAACACATACTCTTCTCATGACTCTGTTTCCACTGACTGTCAGGGATTCTGATTTGGCTTAGTTGGTGGTCTGAGTTACCCACCTGTCCCTGACGCTTAGACAAAAAAAGCCCCAAAACACTAAGATAGGTGTCTGTAATGATGGGGTCTACATACAATCCTTATACAATCTTTAGTAACTTAAACATGAAGCAAAGTGAGTAACTTATATAGTTACTACATTCACTACTCAGTTTCTTGGTGTGCACGTTTCATCTTGACTACCAGATACAAATTTTAGTTAAAGATAATACAGGTGTTATCAAATTCTTAGTAAAAAATCACATGACCTGCAAGTTGCATTCTAGAGAAACATCTCACACTGACAATACAGTATGTCCACAAACTATTTCAAGCATTGGAGGTAAAAACAGAGAAATAAATTTCGTAAGTGGCTGAAGAATTCACTATAGATGAAATACCTTCCAAAATTCAAGCTCAGGCTTGCAGTGACTACTATGATTAAATATAAATGTGAGAAATCTGTGGATCTATACATGGTATGTGAGTACCTGATAGCAAGAAACTCCCTCTCAAGGGCCATTACCACGCCGGTGTACTTGAACTCTGAGGTGCTCAGAGTGCCTGGCCAGGTTTCTGGGTCCCAAACAGTTGAGCTTCCAAAGGAAAGAGTAAAATTCTCTGTCAGCCTTAGTTACAAACTGGAAATGGAGGATTAGTTCTTGCCCCTGAACTGAGGCTGGATTAAACACCTCTTCAAAAAGTGGTTACAAGCACTTTTGATAAATTTATCAAGCTGGGGATGGTGCCCCGTGCCAGGAAGATAATAAACAGAACACTCAACAAAAGAAATTCAATTAGAAGCCCATTGATGCAACCTCAGTAGGTTTCAGAGTGCATTGCAAATGAAAACATAATTAAAGTTTTGCAAAAGAGCAAGAGAAGAGTAAACATTACACAGGTTTATGATAGATAAACTATACTGCAGTAGTATGGACCTAGAGTGGATGAGCTAAGATGTCCTTTCCACTGCTTCAGTGAATTGGACAGGCATTCAAGTACCAATTACTTGGTTCACGTTCTCAGTAGTTTCTGTGTCATTACTGGTACAATATGCCTACCAAATCTTATGTTTGTTTCTTTTTTATAGGTCTGGTGTAGTTCAGAGCAGCTTTGATAGTCTTAGCTTCGGTTACTTGAAAATGAATGAAGCTGCTTATATCCTCCCTTAGGGAATGAAGAAGCCAAATGGTCTAGGGACACTTGCTGGGAAAATTTCAGCTGGTAGTTCCTTTAGCACTTGAACAAACCAAGGTATCAAATTATTTTTTTAGAGCCCGATAGAATACTTGCATGGGTAAATATAGGCAATCTCATTTCAAATATCTTGCAGGCACTGGTAGATACTTAAGATATAAAAAGGGAAAGACTTTTCCATGCATGATTAGATCTACTCTGTCTTACAGCTAGATGCCCCTCATATGAATAAATCCCACTGAAGTCCTAAGAAGAGACCCCCTCCTTCGGACCACAAATCACACACATCTACTCAAAGCTGAAAATACTTTAACAATCATCGGTGAATGGAAGACAAAACCAGGCTTCAGAAGCTTTAAACACTGCAATTATTAATACTAGGAACTATTTATAAAATTTAAGAAACTTGCCTAACAGAGTAAGATTTTATTTCTGAGAAGACTGGAAAAATATGGATAACTAAGATAACACACAAAACTAGAAGTATATGCAAAAAGCTTTTCTGCAGACATAAAGCATTTCAGCTTTTTTGTCCATGTACTTTACTGAAACAATCAAGGAACCTAAGAAGCAAGACTTGAGTCCACTTTTCACCGTCCGTAGCTGAACATTATACAAAGACTTAAATGATACAGCTGCTCCATATACAGCTGTTTTGACTATGGGCATCAGAGTTTTCTCCATGTTTCCTGCATGCTACGTGATTATAGCATAGAGATGTACTATTTTTGGCATTCCATTCTAATGAAATTTTGCTTTGCTAAGAGACTATATACATTTTTGGACAGTTTAGCTTATTTTGAACTCACTTTCTTCAGAAACCTTGCATAAGTTTTGAGTATCACTTCCTTTCTTAATATTCAAAATCTCCTTTTTCTGATAGTTCAGCCTCCAAAAATACCAACTGTCTGCAATAAAGAAAAAAGTTAATTGTAATAATTTTGCTAACATAACCACTGAAGCATTTCACAGACTTTTTGATCTGATATTCATACCTATTTAGTATTTAATTTGTAAGTTATGTTGCAGACTAAACTCAGATGTTATTTTCTTAAGAAGCAACTATATAATCTGTGAGAATTTTATGTGCTTCATTCCTAAATTTAATTTAGACAAATTTAATATTTATCCTTTCAACTGCATTTTTGCATTTATTGAAATAATTAAAAACCCTAAATATTCTTTGTCTCATTTTCATCCTTTAGTGCAGTATCTGCTGTGAGACAGCAAAAATAATTACAAGGTGTTTTTTATTATTTAGTAGCTCATCTATAGCAACAACTTGAATTAGTGCCTGTACACTACTAGGCAAAAAGTGAAAACCCAACATATTTTGTATGCCCTTGGACTCCCAATTTCAAGAGGAAATCATTAACACTAATTTTTTTTTATTTTAGACTCTGACTCATTGTATCTTTAGTTAAGATCTTTGTCCACTGAAAGACATTCAGTTCCCCTACTCTTATTTTTTTACTTTCTGTTCTTGGTTATAGAAATTCATTAGTTTTGACAAAGGCACAGAATAGTTCCTCTTAGCTTTAGGTATGTGACTGGAATACTTAGTTTGAAAGCACTGTTTTACATATCTTGAACTGTTCACTGAGAAAAAATGGAATTTTCACAGATAATTTGGCCTATGTAAGATCTAATTTACTTTTCTGTGGAGTTGCTATGGAAACACATCTATTCATCTAAATATGGGTCCAGAAATATTGAAAAAAAAGACTCACAAGAATAATTACCAATAATCACTATCAAAATAGAAAGATGCAACAACAGTCACAGGACTTTATCCTTTGTCCAGTACTATGCAGTATTTTATTTAATTACTTGGGTGGAGTAAATATACAATTCCATAGATGACTTCAAGATGGAATAGTAATACAAATATGTTGAAAATTCAAATATATAACTTGAAAGTCATCTTGATATATTGGACATAATGTTTAAAATCTGTTGTCTAAAGCATACTTTTGGACTTCAGGTTTCTGTAATAGTATCTGCTTAAGCAAAAGATTACATACATTATCCGGCATCTTAACTATCCAGAAATCCTTAACTCCTCTCAGAAATCTTTTCTCACAGTTACTATTTTTGCCTTTTCTCCGACTGAACATGTATGCACTATTTTACTGCTGATTTCAAGAAAAGAAGCAGAAAATGGCTGTAATGGCATATATGGGAACATTACCACAAATAATAGGACTTAGGGGAAAAAGAGGAGGGAAAGGTGTAAGAAATAGAAGCACATGAGAAGTACTCTGTCTCAGGACATGAGAGATGTAATATAAAACATTATGCTCTTAGAAGCAAAGATGAGACATTTCCAATTAATATGAAAGTGCATAGAGAGAAGGAAAGGATTCAAGCAGTGGGATGATATTGTTGAAGATGCTAGAATATTTATTAAAAGGATTAGCACAGCAAATCCAATTTTAACTTGTACCATATTGCTGAATGAATTAAACCCATGTAGCAAAATACATTATCCAGAATGTCTGATGCAGAAAATTATTAATTCAATTTGCGTTTAGTATACTAGCAGGGAAAGCTAATTTAAAATAAAGAATAACTTATGAATCAGTGTTTTTTTTAAGTAAAGTTTTACCATTTTTCTTTGGTATATGGGAAATGACTGGAACTTCTATTAGAGTTTGCACCTCTTTTCATGATGAAAAACTTCTGGTAATACTGAAGAATTACAAAAATACATTAAAAAGAACCCCTTTCACTCTTCTACAGAAAAATGTAGATATGTTTGAAATTACAACCAAAGGGTGGGAAAGATAGAGAAATCTCAGCTGAAGCAATTTAAACACATTTTTATGATGTGGTTACATTTCACAAGAAATGTCCGTAAGACACTAAAGAAGAAATGGAGCAAATAACATTCAAAAGATGAGATAGGAAAAAAAAAGGAAAGGAGGGGAAATATAAAGAAGTATCAGTAGAAAAGAACAAAAGAACAAATGATATAATTAATATTTACTTCTATTCTTTTAGAACTTTAGATTAGTATTTGAGATACCTGGAATAGCTCAAACCTTACAATATATAGTGCAACATAACTTAGAGCATGACCTTCCTCCTATCGAAGAGAATGACATTAAAAAGAAGTGTATTTTTTTCTTTAATATGAAATCAGAAGTAAGTTGAAGAATAAACAATATTGTCTCCCCATGAGGGCCATAAGGCAATAGATTGATGGATTAAAGGAAATAAATGAAGCCTCACCACTTAATGGTATTTTAAAGAGCTAATCAGACACAGCACTTGATCTCCTGAGGTAGATTGTAATTTTCTCTGAACAGGGATATCTAGAGCAAATCTAGAGCAAAAATCGGGGAAAAAACTCCCCCACAAACTTCCCTAAATTTTGTTTAATAGTGGTAGTGGTCAGGATTTTGACTGATATTTCTAGATTATTCACCCTACCTAGCATGCCACCCAGTGAAAATACATTAATGCTTGTTACAGTCACTGAAGAAAATCAACTCTCGGACCATGCTAAGTGGCTTAAAGCATAGGGGATTAATTGGGATATCCCCAGCCCTCTCCACCAGCACCTGAGAGCACCAGGAAGACAGAATGAGTGTGTGTCTGCAGGTAGAAGGGCCTCAGAGAGCAGACCCCAGACATGATTGCAGAGTGTGCTGCAAGTCATTTGTCCCTTATCATCCAGGAGCAGCATTAATGGTGTCAAGAGAGCTTCTACAAACAAACAAAAAAAGACACTGAAGGTAATTTCTAAATATGCTTATCCATATGGAGCACAAACAGTGTATTTGTACAGATTTTTCAAACATTTCCACTGAATTCCAGAGTGGATTTATGATTCTATGTGATTTAAAATAATCAAACATGTCAGATGTTGACTATGAGGTTTATATCAAAAGCTTATTTTTTTCAGACTTAAGACAATGCCTGTTTTTCAAAATAAATCAGCCTTTCTTTACCACAGTCTATAAAATACACTTAGAATTCATGATTATCTTAGGTATTTAAATTTAATTACCAAATCAGCGATGGGACATTTTCTCAAGGTTGTAGCAGCATGACCATTCACAATGCTGACACGATGTTCTGTAAAAGTGTCTTTCACAATGACCCATTATTGAGCTATTTACTGATGAGTTTCAATGTCTTATGAATATTCAGTTGTTACTTTTTAAGTGGATTTTTAAAAATCTAAACTCATTGCCTTTTGGAAACAATAAACTAATGTTTTCAGTAATTTCATGGATGTACAAAAGTACTTGGGATTTTAGAACTTGTCTGCTCTTTGGAATATGCAATCAGCAATTTTAGGCTGTTGTAATACCCATAACAGACTAGAACAGCTTGTCAAAAAACCTGTGCAACTTCTCCACTGTAGTTATTAGTCATCTGTCCAAAATGTTTGGACCATCAACCAAACATGTGGAGAAAGTTGAAATTAAATGGCATTAAGTATCAAAGTAAAGAATGACTTGGAAAAACCACCAACTGTATTTGTTATTTGTGATAAACTGGGTTTGCCTGGACAGTTTTTGGCAGCAGGGAAGGGCTCCAGGCAGGGGAGGCTTCTGTGAGAAGCAGCCATAAGCTTCCTCCATGTCTGACAGAGCCAATGCCAGCTGGCTTCAAAATGGACTTGTCACTGGACAAGGCCAAACCATCTGTGATGGTGGTAGTCACTCTGGGATAACAGTTAGGAATGGGGAAAAACGCAGGAACTGCAGATAGAGACAGAGGAGTGAGACTATGTGACAGAAAGAACTCTGCAGACACCAAGGTCAGTGCAGAAGGAGGGGCAGGAGGTGCTCCAGGTGTTGGAGCTGAGATTCCCCTGCAGCCCGTGGTGCAGCCCATGGTGAGGCAGCTGTGCCCCTGCAGCCCATGGAGGACCACAGGGGTGCAGAGATCCACCTGCAGCCCAGGGAGGACCCTACTCCAGAGCAGGTGGATAACCAAAGGAGGCTGTTACCCCATGGGAAGCTCATGCTGGAACAGGCTCCTGGCAGGACCTGTGTGCCCATGGAGAGAGGAGCCCATGCTGGAGCAGGTTTGCTGGCAGGACTTGTGACCCCATGGGGACCCACACTGGAGCAGGCTGTTCCTGAAGAACTGCACACTGTGGAGGGGACTATATTGGAGCAGTTTGCGAAGAACTGCAGCCTGTGGGATGGATTCATGTTGGAGAAGTTCATGGAATACTGTCTCCCATGGGAGGGACCCCACTCTGGAGCAGGGGAAGAGTGTGAAGAATCTTCCCCCTGAGGAGGAGACAACGTGTGGTGAACTGACTACAACCCACATTCCCCATCCCTCTGCACAAGTTGGAGGGAGGAGGTTTGAGACTGAAGTTGAGCTTTGGAAGAAGAGAGGAGTGAAGGGAAGGTGTTTTAAGATTTGGTTTTATTTCTCATAGTCCTACTCTGATTTGACTGGTAATAAATCAAATTAATTTTTTCCAATGTCAAGCCTGTTTTGCCTGTGACAGTAACTGATGAATGATCTCTCCCTGCCCTTATCCCAACCCCTGAGGCTTTCATTATTGTTTCCCTCCCCTGTCCAGATGAGGAGTGATAGAGTACTGTCAGAAAATACTATGTACTGAAACGCATTTGAAGAAATGAAAGCATTCCCAGAGAACTGCACCAGACAGATTCAGCAGCCACAAACTGTCACTGACAGGTAAGTTGGAGTTAGGAAGAAAATTACTTTGGATGGTGTAGTTAACAATATATTAGCAACAATTCCTGTAGTTTGTGTTGCGTGAGAAACAGAATTAAGGTGAAAAACAGCAAAAGCTGGAATAAAAAGGACAAATTCTCTGAAAGTCATAGGGGGAAGAAAAAAAGAGCTGCTAGGGAGTTTTTTTTTTAAAATCTCCAGACTGTAAGAATTCTGCTTACATTGAGTGACACTTTCCTTGAGGACACATGTACTGTCAGTTTTCTCAATGCAGTATTCAGGTCATCTGAGGCAGGGAAATCACTTATGCATCCACAGAGCCTCAGCTCTCCTCTGCAGACAGCTTTGATAAACAAGATTAATGTCTTTTCACAACAAGAAAAAGTACCTTCAAACCCTGACTTTTCAAAATAGTCTATCACTAATTAAAAAAGTGGGTTAGCAAGATAAGAAGCACATGGGTGGTAGGGTTACTAGCAAAAATGCCCACATGGTGAAAGGAATTCTAGTCACTAAACAGATCTGAGAGTTGGTATATAGAATACCATTATATAGATGGTTGGTATATAGGATACCATTTGTATCATTACAAATGTAAAGCCTTGAAAATCCTTAGCACGGCCACGCAGAGTTCAAGGGAGCATTGGTGCTGTCAGAAACACTACTAGGATTTCCTACAGGACTAGCCTGAGAAAATTTACTTAATATTTCACACACAAACATAAGCTTTTCAAATGTTCCAAAAACCTTAGAAATTAATTCTGATCAATGAAAATGACAGCAACAATAGTGGATAGTTGTCTGAAATCATCTGAAAGATGTTAACTTCATTGCAAATGGCTAAATTGAGATGTCTTATTTCTGGGTATTAATATCTTGCTGTCAGCATTCAAATTGTGGCAATTTTATGATTTAGCGAACTTTCAAATGTTGTTTATCTAAACTGCTCAAAGACATTGGATAAAAATAAATTTGCAGTCTGGAGGAGAAACTCTGCCCAGTAATAAATAAAACATTTTCAGCCCTACATATTATAAACCTCATAATTAACCTCTATCTTGAGACAAAAGTATTACTCGAATGCAAACAAGACAATTTTTACTATTCAGGAATATTAACTTACAAATATATTTGTAAGAAAGGTGCTAATTAAGTGTATCATAGACAAAATCAAATCTGTTATCATCACTTACTGTTGAAGCTATTTCATGAGTTATATTTAGAATAAAAAACTATGGGTTGGAAAAGTATTTATTTCCAGATATGCATAAATGTATCAAATTATTGAATATACACAAAGACAACACATTTATTAAACAACTAATTTTTTCATATTAATGGGTGTATAATCAACTGGAGATTATACATTTCCAAGTCTTTACAAATTAATTAAAAAAAAAAAGGGGGCAGAGGAGGATACACTACTAAGTTTACAGAAAACCACAGTTCCCTTGGATTTTAGTGACAAGTTTTCCTGCATGTGGATAACTTGGAGCCTGCATACAACTGTGTCAAGTATATTCACTACCCTGAATCACAGAGGATTTTGGGGATGTGCAGAATATTTCACAAATGGTCTTTTGTATTATACATGTTAGGGTCAATTGGTATTTGCTTAAAAAAGGAAATTAAATAAGATTAAATCCTATTACATAAACCTTGCTTGCTTTATAATGCCTTATTAAGTAGTGGTAAATAGGATTTATGCTAATCCCAAATTTATACCATTAATCCTGTTTTACAGTGCATTTATTTCTGAACTTTTTTTTCTCTTACTACAGTCCTTTCAACATTTTCTGAGTTTACAAGACTTTCATGTAATAAAATAGCAAGGGTGACTGCTTGAAATGAACATCTTGCCCGATCTATACAATTACAATTTGTATGGTCATTACCTGACACAAGAATGAGTGATGAGCATTTGACAAAGACATGGCAATTTGTTAGCATTGCCTACTGGCTTGAGTGACACTTTTATATTACCTCATTTTTTTTTTCTCCTGGAGTCTTTTCAAAGCTTTGGTTTCTGATTAAATTCTGGGACAGGCAGTTGCTGCAGCCTCTAAAATATACTTTTGAAATAGCTTTGATAGTGTTGTGTCATTCATATATTCTGGCACATTCTTTTCTACATACTGATTATTCCACTCTTTACCTTATACCCCTGTGTTCCCAAATCCCCATCACTAATACTGTTGCACAGCAAGCAAAGGGCTGCTCATGTGCACAGCACATGGTCACTCGGTACAGACATATCCAAACGCAAATTAAACTAAACACCAGCATACACTCGTACAACGTCAGTCATTCTGGATTTTGGACAAAGCAGCTATTAATGACACAGAGAGCTGCAACAAGGCAAAGTACACCACCAGCCGTTTTCATCTGAAATTGCCTTGTATTTTAGGACTGAGTATCATGCACATATACACACACATTCCCTGAGGTGTGTGACTGTTTTGGAAGTATTGCATAGTGCAACAGACTGTGCAATGCAACATGTCCTTATTTTTGTTGTAGACAGGGAGGTTGCCTGTGATTGCAGCTATAAAAACAGCTGGATCAAGGTCAGTAAGTCAGTTACCTCCAAGCCACTCACACTGATGCAATCCTGCTCTTTTCCACACTTCACACTGGTACACAAATGATTAAAAGCAAGCAGCATCTGACATTTCTGTGGCTGTTTCTCTGAGCTGTTCCTGATGCTTCTTCTGCACAATGGGTTTTGCATCTCGACATTAGCTTTTGATGTGCTTTCAAGATGTATCTCAATTATAAATATATCACAAAGTACCCAGTGGCATTGTGTCCTTCCTAAGATAGATAGGTTGAGGTTTTAACTGAATGGAAAACCTCCAGGGAAATCTAGGATTTGGAGAGAAAAAGGTAATGCCGACAGTAACCTCTTATAATTAATTTATGACCCTTTTCATTACTTTTCTCACAGTAATTTTGACTGTGTCATTTATTGCTGAAGATTTCCTATTTTGCTAAACCTACTCCTTACTAATGTTTTACTTCATGATTATATCCATATATTTCAGTGGCAACATGCATGAAGTAATATTATGAGAACACTGGCACCTGGCTCATGGCTTTTTAGCATGGAGTAACCACTTAAAACCAAACCACTAAGGAAAAATGAATCCTGTGGTTTTTTCTCATCTATTGTGTACAAGTATTGTTGTTTAATGCATGAAATAATTTTCATATTTTTTCTGTTAACAAAATCTATAGGCAATTCTTTTCCTATGTCTATTAAAATGATAAATTACTTTGATTTCAGCCTGGATTTATTTTTGGCTTTAGTATAAAACAAAAGAGAATTGATAATGAAGTTGAAGCCTTTTTGCCTAATATTCTAAGTATATTCAGCTTGAAATAAGTTCAGCAAATCAAGCTCCTACGTATGCACATTTAAATAAAATGGTGCAGAGGCACAAATTTTTTTGTGCGCATTTTATAGTAAGCTATATTTATTGTATATGGTATGGTTGTCATAACTGGAATTCCAACTTGGATTTATGTCAATTGTTTTCATCTTAGATGAGTAATTAAAAATTACAGCCTGTTCTTTTTTAGTTTGTTTCATTATAAAAAATATACAACCCCAAAATAACTTCAGTTTAATCTCCTCATAGTGAAGCTAATGCTCACTGTAAAGAACACAATTGTTACAAGGAAAAGAACAAATGCTAAACTACATCTCCTATTTAAAATGATTCTTACACACGAGCAATTCACTGAAAACAAAACTCCGTAAATACCTTCAGATTTAATAGCTATTCCTTTTAAAATACCCTGTGCAGCATGTAGTATGTCTAGTGCTAATAATGCTCTGCCAAACATGTCAGAGGTATGCAGTAAGCATACAAATACTGCAGATAGATACCATGTATGTCAGTAATGACAATGACAGAAGGGAGATCATGATAATGAGAAAGATCCCTTTAACGAAAGGAAGATTTTTTAAAGAGATTTCAAGTAGGATAGGTTGAACATTCAGTAGAATCTTTATATTAACTTATAGTAATTTTTGGTATTTTTCTTGGAAATACATGAATTTTCTATTTTTAGAAATAGAAACATGAATTTTTCTATTTTAACATTTGTATAATGTTAGTAACTTCTTGTTCATACCTGAGCCTTATTCAACCCTTTTTCTTCTCCTATCCTGTGATAGCTACCTAATTACAAATAACCAACACAGTGTTAAAATGATAACCCACAGAAAAAAAAGAAGAAAAAGAGCATATTGCCTTCAGCGACGATAAAATTTTACTGCAGCGCTGACCCCTTCTGACTACTGACAGTTTGCAGTGACTGTCTGGACTGCTCTCAGCTAGGTTCTTTGCTCTACTCCATCAGCCCTTGAGGGTCCCCAAGGGCTTCTCAGAACTCAGGAGACAGCAGAAGGTGCCCCTCAGATGTAATCTTTGCAGAACATAAAAATGGATAGTCTGCTCCAGTCTCCTCACTACAGCAGAGCTGGTTCCTCCTTGGAACTTTAAATCTGGAAATCTCATTTCAAGACGCTGATACTGTGTTACAAACTGGAGTTCACTGTCACATATGGGGGAGAAAAGTAGTTCTGAATATCCAAATACCAAAACTTTGACTCCTTGCCATGTCAGTATTAATTTCCAGCTGCCATTATTTGACCAGTACCTTTCTACATGGGTTCTTATTTTTGATATAGTTAAGTATTGCAAGTCTTGGTCTTGTAAAACAGACTAATATAAAGCAGTAATTTAGATTCATTACTGGCAGCATCTCAGTGCATATTTCCCAGGACTCTACTAAATCACACTATACATTACCTCAGTTGGCAACTTTGGGGTTGCATTTTATTAAAATGTTAAAATACCAGCAATTTCTCTTATAACTGTAAAGCACCTTGTAGATACAGGCAAAAGTGGACTCTGTAGAAAATACGTTCTTTGTGGAGAAAAACACTTAACATTTTCTTAGCGTAATTTTTCTGACAGAAGATAGCTTTTATTAAAAAACAACAGAAAAGCCCAAGCAAAAACATCTAAGAAGGACTAGACTATAACTCCATTTACCTCCATGTGACAATTGGTATACTGCCAAGACAATACAGCCTGCTTGAGACTAATTGTCTGCTGCAAAAAGCAGCAGCTCTTAGTAGAGCTGCTACTAAGTCCCGCTGTACTGGGGGTTGTTGTGCCTAAGGCTGTAGTGTATAAGAGTGTTTGCCTTCTTGAGAAGTGGCCAGTTTGGACAATTAATAGAAAGTACAAGAGGACTTAATTTACTTACATGCCTAATTAGAAATCTTAAAGTACATATAGTCAATAAAGAGAGACAATGATTCTGAAGAAAAGGTCTGGCTTTTTGTTCAAAGTAGTATCCAAGGAAGTACATCTGGATGAGCATTATGGAAAACTTATGCAGTGTAAGAAGTATTAGACTGTTTTCACCTCTGAAAATAATTTTATGCAACCATCACAAAAAGTCTCAATTCTCATTTCTGAATTTAGCTGTAATAAACCCATGCCTTCACTGGAACTGCTCCACACGTTCAATATTGTGGGACTAGGAATCAGACTCCAGCTATTTAATTCATTGGCAAAGAATCCCCCATCCCTGCTCTAGGGTCTGTCAGATTGTGTCCAGTCAAAGCCAATGTTACTATCAGCAGTGGTAACTGGTAAGATAACATCACTATAATCACTTGTTTTCACATATCTATAAATGGTTACTGGTGTATTGTCTGCAAAGCACATCTGCTGCAGTGGAATGTCAAAAGGCAGGAATTTCTCTTTTAATGAGAAAATATAACACATAAGCAAACTGGTCTCCACATAATGTATTTGGACTAAAAACCACGCTTTGTATGCTTTTATAGTCTCTCCCCAAAGAAGTTCTTCTTCCCTTATTTCATCCCCACTCATTTTTTGGCATGAAGGCTTCAAGACTGTAAATGTTCTGGAATTAATTTTATTTTTTGTTATAAATAACTATACTCTTAGTGTCATCACAAGGGATTTCTGCATTCCACAAGTACTGAAACACAAAAACATTTATGTCTATGCTGATGGACATTGGTCTTATACAAATATCCATGTACACAAACCAGATTTTTGCCAGAAAAGCAGTAGAATGGCTGTATGCTGAAAAAAAGGCTGCTTTCACAAATAATAATTATCTCTAAATACCAGAGAGTGGAAGAAACAAAAGCTTTTAATCAAAATATCTTGCAGAATCTTTGTATAAAATGAGAAGTGTATCAGGTTCTTCACCACTTTTCAATGCCCCTCACGAGAGATAACTAGCCTGTGCATAAGTATATATGTATATATATATTTTCTTTTATAGCAACAGATCTGTTTTGAAAGCTTCCAGCTGTGGTTTGAAGTCTGGAAAACATGACTCATAACATTTTAAAATTCCTTAGGTTGAAGACATTAAGGATTACACTCGCTTTCAAGTACAAATCTGCATAACTGCCTCTTTAGATACTTGTCTAAAATTCCAATTCTAAAAATTGCCATTGTCACATATCATCTAAGCCAGGAATATGTAAGTTTTCACAACTAAAATTCATCAGATGCCTGAAAATCAGTTTCTTGTATTAATGTTACCTTCCTGATATGATGAACTCCAAAACCAATCCACAAGGTAAATTCTTTGCCTACAGCACCCTAACTCAATGTGTGATTCCAGAGAATACCACTTCACTAATTCCCACTAACTTTTTATTTAAAAATTCAATTTTTAGACTTACTATCCATGATGTAGAATACAAAAATGTAATTCTTTCCTGCTTGGGGAGATTTAAACATCTCAGAGGTACAGTATGCCACTGGGATTCCCTGTGCCATCTGCAGCACCTCCTGAATGCTCTGCGCTCCCTGCTGCTGGCTGCAAGGGTGTGATTTGCTGCATCGTGGCTCTCCTGTGTGGGTTTGAGATGCCTACAGTTAGGGTTACAGACACTAAAATGAAGGAATGTCTTGCTAGAGAGAGTGGCTCCAAAGTGCTGAAGGGGTGTATGATTTGTTAAGGGGTTTCTTGTTTTACCCCTTTCTTCTTCTTTGTATTCTCTATGGAAACTTCAGTGCCTCCTCTGAATTTCATGGAGCTAACCATATCTTCTCTAGGGCATTTAAAAATACTGGTCATTATCTATCAGAATAGAAATGATCAATAATTAACAGTAGAAGCAACGAGCCAAAATAATACCATTACATGTATGTGGACTCCACCTTACTTGAGTGAGCTGATCATCATCACACTTATTCCATACTGATATAAAGAAAAGTAAATTTGATCAGACCCTTGATAAGTGTGCATGGTGTACTGTAAACAAATAGACATATCAATGTAAAAAATGTTGTTAGTCATGTTGTGACAAAAAAGATACAAGGCATCTCATCTGCAGAACTTCTGCAGGAAATGTTAAACACCAAACAGAAACAAATTTTAATTACATGGACAATTTACAAATTTTACTTACATGGACATGGACAATTAAATACAGCCAAGTTACTAAAAATAATGTAATTTGGAAGCAAAACCACAGTAAGATGCTGAGCACAAGCAACATGGGAACTGAAGAATCGTTGTGCAAGTTTCAGGAACTGTGCAAGTAGAAGCCTGATGGATGTGGGGTCAAGAGATCAAAATCTTATTGCTTTGTTATGATTCTATTTTTACTTAATTTTATTAAAAATGGCAATAAATCAATTTATGGTTTGAAAGCTCTGAGGTCTTGCTTACCATTACTATCTCTGCACTGAAGATTACTGGCATAGTGACATCACTCTGTGATGTTATTTGGTTATTTAGTTATGTGTATTTCTAGTACTTGAGGTTGGCACTATCTAGAATGGGCTGGAAATACAGTATTCTGCTTCACAGCTCCCCACTGCAGATACAACCTCTCAGTTACATCATGAAAAGTGCTAGCACTGAATTTCAGACTTACTATAGCAGCATTTATTAAGAAACATACTCATTTGAAGCAGTAATTGTTCTGCTGCCAGGGCACAGCCCTTCATAACATCCTTTTAACAGTATTTTTATGAAGATAGAACTTCAATTTTTCCAGTAGCTACAAAGTGCAATGCATGAGTACTTTTCCTCATTTGTTTTTCATTATGTACCACTACCCAGAGGCAATCATTAGCTAATTTGCTGATTTACAGTTGCAGTTTACTAGCTTTAAACAATGCTAAGTCATTATGATTCCATTCTTAGTGCTATGAAAGGAAAATAACTGTCCTTTTACTATAAGCTGCATAACAAAGTCCCTCAACTTATGTGCTTCTAGCTTCCCTCACATCTAAAACTCTTATGTTGTCTTCCTTGCTAGTATTAACCCTAAATGGTGTTTAGTCTTCTTCTTTCTCCTGTACTGCAGAGAACTCTTTATTTTGCCACCTATCACAACCCAAATGAGTTTATGACAGAAAGTAGCAGCTATTGCTTACTCAGTTTCCCAATGAAATCCATATTGAAAAGTAAGTTGATTACTGCTGGGTTTTCCTTAGCTGCCCAAGACATTTTTTTAGCATACTGTAAAATGCAAGCAAATGAATTAAAGTGTTGCATGTCTGTTTAATTGCCCTAATATGCCCTAAAATGATACGTGATGAGATAAAATGCTCCTCTGTATGCTGGCAAAGCAGCACAAGAAGATGATGGCAGGTGGGACAGCTCAGATACCACACTGCCCAGCTCCTCCCATCCCGGGAGGGCGCATCCAGCTCCTGGAGGGACTGCAGAGCAGTGTGTGTCTGTCTGTGTGTGCGTGTGTGAAAGGGCTCTGAGCAACAGCAGCTGCAGAGGGGTGGGACCTCTGGTGACACGAAGGACGTCATCCTCTGGACAAAGCACTCTGGTGAAAATTAAAGCCTACTGTCTTCAGTATCTTCCATGTATTGCCTCTAGGAAGACCCAAGAATGAATGAGTGGTTAGGGATTCTCATAAAGTTATAAGCCTTTCTGTTGATATGATTTAAAAATCTCTCAAACATAATTTAAAATTGAATGTAACTGAAGTTCCGCAAACAGAGTAAACAATTTCTATGAAAAATCTTCACAGCCTTCTGGTACAACTTGAAAACCTGAAGTTGGAATTTTCATTTGTAATCTAAAAAAAATGTAATAGGTATGTGTTATGAAGCTGTACCAGACAGCTAAATTTTACACTGCCATATTACATAAGATTAATCTCAGCCTACCTAACATGCTATAGTAACGTGTTTTAGCATAAACCGTGAAAAAGTAACAGATCAAATCTGCTGAGAAATACAAGATGTTTAAGAACCTCAGTCCTATCACAGCACTAGCTTGTCAATTAAACTGCAACTCATTTTCTAAGTGCTCTGAGCTAATTTAAACCGCAGCAAGCCAGATCTAAACCACTGTGGGATGCCCCTACAATCATGCACAGTCCTCTAATAAAACACGCAGACACCTTTCTTTCCTCTGATTGCTTACAAACAAGCAGCAGGTACTTGATAAAACGCTTGGGCTTATCCAGATACGATGTGTTTTGAATAAGGAGAATTTTTCCACTTAAAGGCATCTGGAATATAATTTAGGGACTTCATTTTAAAAATGAAGAGCTGATCTAAAATGACTGGAACTGCAACTTAAACTATAGTCTGGATATCTTCCAGTTGTCTTAGGGAAATTCAGGAAAGAATGCAAATGTTCTGGAGAAGGAAAAAAAAAGCCTAACATGTAAATCTGTCCTGTTGCTGATGAGATACTGCAATAAAGGAAATTATACCAGTTTCCTTTAGAAAGGTTAACACATTCTTACTTAAATTAGCAATAATGAAATAATGAAATAACAAATGTGACAGCATGCCTAGTTTAAATTTTGGATAATTCTGAAAAACAGCACCTTTCTGTGACAACAACGTGTAATTAAATCAATGAGAACTTGTGGAATGACATTTCATCTAACACAGGGATTTATTTTGAGGCTTTTACATTTTGGTGTTCATTGACAAAAAACCCCCCAAAAACTCGTGACATTGAGTTAGCCATAACTATTTGAAAATAAACAACCTTTTTAAAGATGACATGATTTAATACTTTTCAGAAGAAAAAATTATAGTGTAAAATATTGCTTTGGTCACTGTTGTTACTAGCCAGGATTCTCCTCTGACTATCCTATGTACCAGACAACTCTCACACTTTCTAAATGTGAGACTCTGTGACCTTATTTGTTTCCTTGTTAGTGCCAGACTTTCCCAGGAATTACTCTGATATTACTGGTGTATGCTTCAGTCTCTGTATGGGCTTAAGAATGTCACCTTTTCTTTACCTGCTAGTTTAAATAATCACTTGAAATGTAGCTAATTTCTTGCACAAGAAATGGACTTTCAACTTCTCTCACCATTTATATGTGTTCCCTCCATTCTGCAAAAATTTGTCTGCATCCTTGTTAGCATAGAAACACATAATCACGGTATGATTATATGCAGGTGCCTTTATTGGAGAGCTCTGGGAATCGGGGTACAGACCCAAATCTGATTCCGACATGGATTCAGGACGGATACATTTTATACTCTTTCCTTACATAACTGTTGTATAATCATATATTAATCATTAACTTTATATTGTTCTATTGTTTTCACCCAAGCCTGAGTTTTAAGCCCCCTTCTCATAACTTTTTCCATGTTTGTTGTTTCTTTCTCATGATTCTTGTTGCGATTAAATGGCAATTATCGCATTTAACCTTATCATCTACCATACAGGTGGGTACGCAGGTGCAGGTTCACATGATTGTAGCAAAGACAATGCCCACTCCCGTTCCCAAGGCCTACTTTAGCTACCACGATTTTAGAAACATTTTAACCCTATGCTATCATCCTTACACCTACACAAAATGTAGTAAGAATCAACAGTTCCTCAGTCTGCATCCTCCTGAAATTCTTCAAAGGCCAGAACATAATCCTCTTTTCTCTAGTAATAAAAATGTACTAAGTTTTTACTCTTTCTCATTACTATAGTGCTAGTGATCTACAAGACAAACTAGTCTTTATCCCAGCTCACTCTACGAGTTGGTACTTGCCACACATTACTGTCCTCAGTTAGACGCATACTAGACCACTATCAGAAATGTGGTGGGCTGCTCAATGACTGAATATTTCAATGACTGAATACCTTCATGTGCTTCCATACATATTTTTGGAGTATGAGTCACTACCTTCCTTAAATCCTGCAGGGGAAAATGCATAACTTTGTTGAGAAGGATTTTTTTTTAAAACTAGGTTATTTATTCCCTCCTATGCATATGATTAGATGATATTTTGAAAGTAAATGCAAAGTCAGTAAGAAGTGTGAGGATACCTGGATCTGACTCAGTAGCATACATTCAGATGAGGTTTAGTGCAATGCTGTTTCAACACTGCCATAGCACTTCAGAAATCTCATAAGCACAGGCAGAATATTCTCCTACTGGCTCAAAGGCTCCAGAACTTAAACACATGCAACCACATCCAAACAGAATTTGCAAGTTCAGATAAAAAAATTTAGTATTGAAAGCAAGTGTTAAAACTGAGCCCAGCAGAGTGGCAGGTAAGTCCCCACTTATCTGGATCTAGCGCTATTTTATTTTCCCACTTCTGGTGCCGGTTGGTATACTTCACTGGAAAAAAAAAGGGACATGTCAGTAGGAGTAAAGTGCTCCTAGCAGCAAATGATGCTCCAAGGGCTAAACTGCACATAAAAGAATAAAATTGTTAATTGTTCAAAGCATTTCAAAGGTTGCTTGCATGCCTAGGGATTTTGTAGGATAACTAATAATAGAAGTGTTTGGGAAGGAGGAAGATGTTTACAACCTTTCTTGTCTTATCTTGAATCTTACTAACATAGCTTTGTTTTATACTTTACATTATTTCTTTTGCATTTTTGTGCCTGCATTATTCGTCTGTAGCAGAAATTGAACAGTCCAGATAATAGTTGTGCCACTTACATAAATAAAGATGTCATAAAATCCAGCAAGTTTCTGCAAGCTGCCTCCCACATTACAGTCATAAATTGATCTTGGATATTGGTTTGAAGAACAAAGGAAAAAACATTTAACATCAAGTGGTTACTGTTCAAAGTGGGAGGATGACACGCTTGATAAACGAGAATCAGAGAGTGCACAGGAAGTTTTCAAAATTTTATAACAGACCAATAAATTCCACGTGAATGGTTAGTGCATAATGAATACATTCAGGACATTAAGTACAAAGGCCAGGAATTATGGCCAATTCATGTGACAAGCACCAATACTGGATACTTTTCAAATCCCACCAACCACCTTCACAGAGTTTAAAAAAAACAAATAAGCAGGCATGTTCATCCATTGCACTTTCTTGTACCAGAGAAATATATCTGAAGGTCAACCTACATGATTATGCCAGTTTTAAGTATGTGATTGATGCTCTTTTTAATAAAGGCCAGCCAGGCCCAACAATTTGTAGGATAGTGGCTACAGATAGTACTACAGTTTGAGCCCAAGAGGAATCAAGTTTTTTAAGAAACTGGTATGTTTTGAGAAAGAACTAGATCTGGCTACTCAAAATAGTCATTCTCAAATAGTTTTAAGTGAATGTATAGTCTAAACCGTTGCTTGGTGACAAGTTAGAAAGTGAGCATCTCATTCCTGTTAACATCATAGGTTATAATCTCACAAAAGAATGTATTCTTCAAATTTGATAGGAGATAGGACTAATGGAAAAAAGAATAGCCTACTAAAATATTTCAGGAAAATAATGCAAAATTTCTGAAGCTGAATGAACAGTTATTTGCTAATAATCCTAGATAAAATGCTATCCTTAGCCCAAAAGCTTTGTCTCCAGAGGAAGAATTACATGGTGTTTCTAACAATAGAAATGTGTATCACATAAAATGTGAAGGTCTGCTTGCTTAATTTTAAATTTTGAGAAAAATGCTGATGTGAAATAGATGCAGAGAAAGATGTACAGCCTCCTAATACATCATTGCTTCAATTTTTCAGGCATACAAGACCTAATCCAGCAAGGTGTTGGCTGTTACGAGACTTCCTGCAATGCATCAGGTTGACTGAACCACTCAGCTTCATAAACTTCAGAAATACACGTTCACAGAAGTGTTGACACGTATTATCTGTTATGAACAACTGGCCAGTCTTGTTCAGCCATGAATATGTCTCACAGCACAAGTACAGGTGGCCAGTTCTGCCCTGTGGTTAAGCTAATGGGACAACCATGCGAGAAGCTGCTGGACATTGCAGACAACTGAAGAAAAGCACACAGTCAGTCCTGACCTGTCCTAGACTGACAAAGCAATAATGCAAGAAGACACTACCAGAAACCACAGAGAATGGAGGGGGAGAATCAGATACAAAAATAAAATCCCCCTTCTTCAGGTATGATTCTCCAGCACGTTAAGTCTTTTGGTGCCTACTGAATTTTATTTGGAACTGGAAGAATTCAAGGTCTTTCCATGTCTGCTATTTCTTGTCTTGCTATACTCCCAACATCTTCTCTCATGCTCTCCTCTCCTGTCTCTTGTCCACTTCATTACTTTCATTCTCTTTTCTCCTCTTTATGAGTAATCCTTTACTCTCAGCCCAAGTTTAGCAGGGTTTATTGCTTTGTTCTCATTCTCTCAGCTGGGATTTTAATCTCTCTTTGTTTCACTGAGGCATGTTATTCCACTGCTCCAAGTACTTCTGTCTTTCCTTAGACTGCATTCCTTTATTTCATCACCATCTTTACCTTTTTCTTTGAAAATTCAAGTTTGCTGCCCTCACTTGCTTTCATTATCTGCTTTCTCTTATCTTATTTTTATTGCTTCCTCACATCTCTTTTCCCTTTTTACTGCAAGTTTTCTTTGAGGTTCTTCTTGTTTTCTAAATCAGATTCAGTACACTTGTACCAATTCAAATCCAAAATAAAAAAGCTGGTCCACTGCTTGCTCAAGATGTTTTCCAGCAATTTCCTTTTAGATGCCAGAAAATTGTACAATCTGGAGGTTTATTTTGTTCTTGCCAATTCTCTTTCAAAACACTTTAATTATCAGTGAATGTATAATTTGCATGGATGCAAAAACAGTCTAAGATAGTCTTGCAACTGTTCCCTTCCTGAAATATCTGTTTGCTACAGTTTTAGGAAACAGAATAATTCTCAGGATAAAACAGTTCTGACTCGCAAGCTGGAAAGCGTAGCACTCTCAGCATATGTCATTGCTTGCAAGATTTAAATACTGCTCTTGTGAAACTAATCTGATGCACTGCATCTGTAAATTTTTTTCCATTTCATTACACTGCAGAAAAGTTTATGCAATCTAATGTGATTTGAAACAACTGCATGGTAAGTCTGTATGGAATACTAAGTGTTTTGGGAGCAAGTGTTTCTCATATAAATGACCTTTATAATAGAAATAAAATACCTTTGCCAGTATTAGAGAAACATGCCAAAATGACCAATAAACAACCCTCTTTTTTTTCCTACAGTTTTCCCTTTAATAACTCATTTATTGGGCTGTTGTGGTATTGACTGAAATATGAGGAGGCTTAAGTCTGGGACAAATCCTGAAGATTCTGACATCCCAAATGTGAATTCTGATTCGTAATCTTTGTTGAAGATTTCACTCCCAAAATCTAACACCTAATTCTCAATCTGCTCTTTCAATATTTTAAGCACTATTTTCATTGTTGCCTTCCTTTAATTTGTTTTCTACTTTCTTATGTAATTTAAGCTACAGACATGCCTTTTAAGTAAATTGAAAATGGATCTGTTGTACAGATTAAAGATGACTTTTCCATTATGTTTCTACTGCTTAATGAGTGTATATTTTTATGTTTTCATACAGAAAAGGATGGAGTTTTGCATGTTGCTGAGGTGCAACTGGGGAAAGGCTGTTTGTTGAACAACTCTGGTGCTGAGATTAACCTAAATCAATTCTTTCATTTCAGTGCAAGAAGAAAAAATTCTACAGGAACATTCTGCTAAAATTAGAATGACTATTAATTCACTACACCTACTTTTCCTTACTAATGACTTTGATGGTAATCAGACTTTGCAAAACAAAAAAATCTTCCGTTCAGTTTAGATTTAAGATGTGTGCAAGTTCAGGGGACAGGGAGTGTTATCTTTAATTCAAAGCAAAATCACCATTTAAAATATGGAAATAAAGCAACTTTGTGCCTGGTGTTTGATGAACAGATTCCTTTAAGAGATTTTTTTGTTAAAGTTAGCTCCTAAGAGACCTAAAAATCATGTATGTGAGTTGGATTTGCTTGTTGCAAGATGTTTGGCTCTTGATTGCACAAAGTTTTCAACCAAGCATCCTTCCAAAAAGAATTCTTCAAGGACTGGACCCTGATACATATCATAGCAGTGAGCTTTCACTTACTCTTTCCACTTTCAGACCCTAGTCCACACTTTATTTATTAGTATGTACTTGTCTTAGTCCAGGCTTTGCTTTTTGATGACTTGATAAATAATGCATGGTAACTACAATGCTAATTCTGTGGGTTTGGGTAGGTAATTAAGAGAATGCAATATGAGAGGTGTCTGTATTTTGGCTATTTTTCTCTTCACTGTAGACTCCTTTGAAACCAACAGCTATTTTTAGAATCTCTTACGTGCTGAAAAAGGGTCATCTGGCAAGATGAATGTGCTTTTTAATACCACATCCACTGTGACAGTGATGACACACTGCCTCCAAACTGCAGTTTGCAGACCTAAGCCAGGCATTCAGAAGAGACCTCTGCATCGTATATCTTATAGTCTACTTCTCAAAACTTAGATCAAAGATACCAAAAATGAGATATGCTGAAAGAGGCACCGCCTATAAATTGGAGCAGAATGCTTCTGCTTGACAACAGAGGAGATGAAACAAAAATATGAAGAATAGAAAACATGGTGTTGGAGCATGACTGAATTTTCTGTCTCACCCTCATCATGAAAAGGCTTTTTGTAAAGTCAGCAGTACCAAGAATAAATCCAGGTCCAGAAGATCAAAAGGTTCAGTATCCAGATAGTAGTGTGTTGCATGAATCAGCAATATCTATGGGGGATGACTGGAACAAAAGCAACCCTTGTATTTTTTCTGTCAGAAATCTATGATGAAGGAAAGGTTGCATGGCAGCAGTAAGGCTGCAAAGAAAAATACCAAGAGCATAGTTCCCAATTTCTATTTTCTTTTTTTTTTTTTTAATGTATTACAGATACAAATGGATCATTATCCATATTGTGGTTACTTGTCCCCAAAAGAAAATCTGTGCAGTTAATATAAACATATTTTTTAAATAGTCAGACATTATGCTAATAACTCCCATGTGCAGAGTATATGACTCACAGAAAGTGCAGGTGTGCAGGAAGCACCTCAATGATTAGACAATATTAAGACAAGTTGTGAACAGAGATCTGAATATATTTTCATTGCATTCCCACCTACTTCATGTGCAGCAGCTTTTATTAAAAAACCATCTTTCTCAAAATGCAAAGTTCAATAGCATTTTTTCTTTTGTAAGAACTTCTTGTGGCTTGGTTGAAGACAATTACAAATGCATCTCATACTTTCACACATCCTGTTCATAGACATCAGTATATTCTGAATAGGTCTAGTTGAGAACTTCCGTTTCTGAGCTCCCCCCACTATGTACTCAGTATACATCTAAGCAGGATGAGAGCACAGGCCTGAACACCAGACTACAGTGCCATAATGGGGCATATCTGCACCACTGGTTCTTAGCAAAATCTGACTAGTTCCCCATGCAGTATATGTCCTCATTCCTGTGCATACATTATATATCTCTTTCTCTCTAGAGAGAGCCTTGAAGCTGCTGATTTTCTTATTCCAGATGCTGACTGGACTGAAAATTTTCAAAGACCTACTGATCAGATGCTGGCTTTCATTTTCAGAAAGAACTGAACTTTTCATGAGGAATTAAAGCTTTGCAGCTTCTAGCATCAACACACAATTATGTCATGACTTTCATGCAGGGTCTGGTAGTGCACTGTAAACCACAAGGTGAACCTTGCCCTGTTCTTGAGACAGAATGTCCTCAGGGACCAGCCAGAGATGATGGCATGAGCTTCAGTATGAAGCTTTCACAACCTAATTTTCTTTCCTTCTTACTGCAGTCAAAACTTACTAATTTCTTTAAACATAAACAAGTTCTAACTCAGATGCAACTGAGTCTAAATTATGCACATCCTTAATGGAACAAAGGACTTCTATCTAAAAGAATTAGACTCATTTAATATGCTTACTTATGGTGCTCAGTCCCCATGCTGATGACATTAAGGACCAACATACCACTAGAGAAAATTCCTACACAAAATGGAAACTCTTTCAGAGAACAATGTGTGCTTGTGTCTCCTATCTGTACACTATATAAACAACTTTGGAATCTTAGATAAACACAAATAAATAAAATCATGGCACTTCACAATGGAAGATGTTTGGAACTCTCCGGTTCCCCCATCTTAGTAAAATATATTGTGAACATTTTAACATCTCATTAAATAACTTTGTTACAACATCCAATCTATTTTCCAAGATGTTTAGGGGCCTTTTTCAGTTCCTATTTATTTACTTTGAAAAGGATCTGATAAATTATTTCAGTCTAGATTAGTACCTACAGTATGTTACAATTTCTAGTTTAATAGGATTATTAGTATTACACCTAAAGCATGATGTTCCAAACCACAACACTGTTTTATTATTAAGGAAAGAAATTACAGTCATGTTCTGAAATGACCATCACTGTGAGACTGGCTCAGTTATCTCCAAGGGGTGACTTTATAGCTTCGAGAAGTGACAGATTGTTATGTCCTGAAATTCATGCAGGGAATGGTATTGTGGCTGTAAATCACAAGGGCAACTCAGACAGTGGCCAGTACCCTTTGGAACAATCTTTACATTCCTGTTTTGCTCAATAAGCCTCTTAGTTGAAAGATTACCTGTGATGAGTTTTTTTCTCCAGGACTGGTAAAGGATAGCTCCTGTGTCTTTGACAGCTGCTTAATAAAATTTAAACAAGGCTTTTTGTTGGGCATTTATCTGTACTTGTTCTCCCTCAAGGACTATAAAGGGCAAGCAACTCAAATCCAAAGTCAATTTGTCTTTCGTGATTTGCTTTAGGCATATTTAAATCTAAACTGCTAATCTAAAATCCTGGAAGCAACTATATCAATTAAAATAAATAAATCAAGTCATCACGGCCGGATTGTACTAACATTTCAGCATTTATTACATTTTCTGCTTTGTCTGACAGAGATACCCTGCCCTTGTTAACTGAGTTTACTCAAAAATCTTGTTGAAAGAGCAGGTTGCACCACAGTCCTGGGACAAGTCCTTTCCTGCTTGGCACACACTGAAATGTTACTTTGAAGTTTATGGCTTCTATTGATACCTACCAGAGTAACATCAGCAACGCCTTGGAGCTTCATCCCACTGTCTTTCTAATTCCATCCTTGGAAAATTGTATCTGCTTCACATTAACATCTTATTGATTGCATCAGGCTTGAAAATTGTTACTGCTACTCCCAGATGTTCTTAAGGTTTTTAAGCCTTTCGCTGAGAAGAGTAAGATGCCATAGCAACATTCTTGATAATTTGCTGGGTGGCCCAACCAGAAGTATTTCAGGGTACCAAAGCTTGCTTCAGCCCACCCAGCAATAATTTTCTTGGAAATAGCTAGAATTACAACCCTTCTCACTTTTCTTACTTTTTCAGAATAGCCACTTTGGATTAACAGTGATTCATTCACAGAGTTTTTGCCTTATGACATTGTTTACACTTCTGAACGCCACTCAGGAGATCAAATCAGACTTACATGACCACCTGCCAACATAAAATGTGACTATCCTTATCTTCAAGAGCCAAGTAGATAATATATATAAACACAGTCTTAAGCACTATGATGATTAGACAACAACCCTGAAAATCCTGCTGGTTTTGTTAACTTAGTGTTCATTTTTTTTATCTCTATATTCTCCTCCTCTCAGTGGATGAAGTAGGCTACAGCAACATTTGCTCTCTTTTCAGAAGTTTTTACAACGACTTTCAGAATTTTTTTCCTTAATAAGGAAACAATAAAGCAATCATAAAATTCTAGGCTGCATCAGGCAGATGTCAAGAAATAAATAAGCATTACGTTCATAATGCTTTGAACTTAGAAACAAAGTATATCCTTGGATTTTTCATTTTCTTTTTCTAAGAAGGTCAGCAAGTCTCAGGGCAGTTCAAGAATACAACCTACAGTAATGAAACTTACAGTGTTAAATTAACCAGCACGTTTAGAAGAGCTAAAGTGTTCTTTACAAAACAGATTATTATGTCAGCAGGCATCATTTTGAGAGGATGGAAAATACATGAAAAATTCTTAAAGGTAATTTCCCCCCAGAATAATGTTCTAGTTTTATATCATAGCTACTCAATACCTAAGTCATACAAATTTGTACACTCATACTGACTGTGGCAACACAGATACACAGCTCTAAAGGAAATGTTCAATGAGATTATCCCCCAAATAGGGAAAAGCCTCATGCTACTGAAGCTGGGAAGTTTATTTTGACAGCTTTCAGCTTTCATTAATTATTTCTGCTCTACAGAACGTTAAACAGTTTCTCAGACTTTATTCAGTGACCTGTTTGCTTATCCTCAAATATCCTGATCAAGGATGGATGAGCTGGCATTTTCCAAACACAGTGGAAGCTTGGTTCTTTGTACCAATTCCCTTCCTCCAACACAAACAACAAATGACTGTGTACTCTGTACACAACTACTGAGATCCTGAGGAAAGAAAATAGGGCCTTTAAAAGTCTTTTCTTTCAAAACTGAATTTCACCTCAACAACATCCTCATTCAGTCAAAGACTATCAAAACAGTATTGCCTCTCCGCCATGCTGTAGTCTACCTTCCTCCTAGAAAGGTCACAGACTTTGCCAAAACAGGTAGGTAAGATTTTTTTTTAAAGAGCTAAAATAATTTCCCCCCCACTTCCCTGTAAGTTTTCTACAAAATGAATAGCATGGAAAAAATAATCTAAGTTATTTAGAATTTAAGTCCTCTGCTAAGAAGTCATTTAAGGACTTAGAAGCCTACTTTGTTTGCAAATTTTGTGTAATTTAGGATCTTAAATTATTGGATCCTGGATAAACAAAGGAAACATACAGGAATCAGTGACATCCAAGATGGATGTACTGTCTTGAAAGATATACAGGAAAACTTAGACAATTAAGAATGGTACCCACAGTGCTGTACTGTTTAGTACCCTTTAGCTGTACTCTTGGAAAGGATGACAAAAGAGCACTGAACGAACCTTGATTCTCTCCAAGACTTAGGTGCCATTGTTTGGGTTGCAGGAAGGCAAGTCCTGTTCCCAGAACTAAGCCTGCTATAGTGGAGAGGTGGCATGTTATTTCTGTAGACACTCTCGTCCCTGTTTGAGACAAAATTCAGAGGAATGCCCGAATCTGAACATCCTCTCTTAGAAGGAAGGTTACAGCCACCCTGCCCTGCCCCGCACCAGGTTCAGGAAAGAAATATTCCTTGGAGGAAAGTGAAAGGAAAAAACCCCTATTTATTTAACAAACACACAGGAAAAGAATAATAATGCTAACTAATAAAACCTCTCGCTGTGGAGAGAAATCTGGGAAGATTTTTAAAGTCCTTCTGTTGGTGTGGTCTCTCTCCTCCTCTTTGGAGCTGGGTTGGATTGGGCCCCCTCCAGGCCTCCCGGATGATGTTTTGGTGTTGTTGCACAGTTCCAGAAGAAAAGAAGAAGCCAAAGTTCCAGGGAAAAGAAAAGTTTAACTCTGTCTCTCTCTGGAGAAAACAGACCCAAAAGCTGGCTGAAAAGCAGGAAGGGTGCTTCCTCCACTCTTGCCACTGCAGAAGCACGCAGAGGAGTGGCGTGACCTTGGAGCACAGAACTGCTTTGAAAAGTTTGTCTGGCTTTTTTTTTTCTTTCTTTCTTTCGCACCCACTTTTAAAGGCACGGGATTCATGTCTGGGCATAGAGCAGTGATAGGGGATACAATATCATAAAGTCACCCCAAGACAACTCTGCAAGAGATTGAGTCTTTTAAAAAGAATCCAGAAGAGTAGAATAAGAGTAGTCCCTTCACTCTTTTTTTATCCAGGATTTCATTCATTCAAGAATGAAACACACTGACTTGCAGTTTTTCCTCTGCTTCATTCCTGATGGTCCCTACTCAACTGGATACCACAACACTGGACTGCAACAGATTCTGCCCAAGGAAAACACTCTCACTCCCCTTCACACTGCACTGTGCATGGAAACAGAAATAGTTCACATAATGAAAGGATTGTCAAGCAAGGGGCTGCTCAGGGAAGTGGCGGAGTCAACATCCCTGGAAGTGTTCAAGGATTGGCTGAACATGGCACTTAATGCTAGGATTTAATTGACCAGGTGGTGTTTGGTCAAAGATGGGATTTGATGACCTTGGAGGTCTTTTCCAACCTTAATGATTTTATCATTCTATGACTCTAAGCACTGATTCAGCCACACAGCTCTTGGCTACAGCTACAAATGTAGTAAGCTCACTTGTAAATATACATCACAACTATACACAGTAAGACCATACAAATACAAGACAAATCACGTGCATGGGAGATTTTTTACCCCTTAGAAAATAAGAATTGAAACCTGAGTGAAATTAATAAAACTCAATGAAAATTACCTTTTTTCCCCCGTTTGTGCTATGTTTAGCACATACAAGCCACTTCTGTTGCTTTTACAAAATGGCAATGTGTAATAGGCACCTCAAGAGTAATAAGTTAGAAAAACTCCAAATGGCTTTTTGGATTTATTTGTTTAGGGTGTTTGCATGAAGGGTGGCCTTGCAAGAAAGTAAAATGGCCGTTCAAGGTAAGTGAAAAATGACCAAAGTTTTGCTGCTTCTAATTTATTTGATAGATGCACTCAGGCTCAACAACTGCACTTCAGTGATTCTCTGCTTTTTCTTATTTTTATTTTTCTCATTCTCTGAGCTGCCGTGTCCACACTTAAATTTGGCAAAATTTAACTAGCAATGAAACACAGGTCCCTTCTGCATCTCCCCTACAGCCTCATTTACACAAACTTGATTTACCTGTTTTTAATATTTTTTCTTTATTTGCATATAATCTATGTAACTGGTGCAGCTGTGCCAAAATACTTGGAAAACCCAATTTCCAAAATTATAATTTTGATTTATAAGCACTTATTCTTTCATTGTTATTTATAGGTAAATAAAATTAAAATAATCTGTTAAGCTTTCACACATATGAACAGTTTTGGCAAGAAAAGCAAAGCAAAGCAAGACTAATTCTGAATTTTGTTTTGTGAACAGGTAATACAAAGGGAACTATCTATTCTTAAAATAGGAATTATTTCAAAAGAAAGAAGCATACATCTTAATTCTGCATGTCAGTTAAATTGTGCAAGCAATGTTTGTCCAAAAAAGTAGAATGGGTGATGGCAACTGGTTGGTAAAATAGAAAGAAATAAAGTTTGGATTCCAATGTATTTTCTTTTAAATACATTATTTTTTCAGGAAACTTCCTGCTGAAGCACGTGTGAGGATCGGTATACCCATGCAAAGTCCTAATAGAGACAAGTTCATGGGCTACATGACATTGTAGAGATCAGACTTGAGTAAAATGGTGCAGCATCAGACTTGGACAATTTATTTTTACAATACCCAAATATGCACTGTTCAAATGTATACTTGCTTGTTTTACAGTTTAGTCCTCAGAAAGATTAGTAAGTAGTGTTCATAATATAATTTTTTGAGATTTTCTGGGGAGGAAAAAAAAGAACTGAGAAAAGGAACTGGGAAAAGTAGTGTGATTCTAATACATAGTAAATGAAACTAAAACATGAATATTAAAATACTTCAGTATAGTACATTATTTTATATATTTGCCCCAAATAAGACTCACTTTTGGTATATCTGGCTGTTTGATTTTTTTCTTTTCACTTCAGCTTTCTAAAAATTTGGATGTCAGAGGTCACAAGACTGTACAGTTAGAGACAATATTAAGGGACTGGAAAATCCAAACAAAAGATAACACAATATGGAGTTTTAGGCTTCTGTGTCCCCATTTAGACTTAAATTGCATCTGACAGACACTGGGTGATGAAAAGAATTAATGTTGGTATATTATCTAATAATTTATTAATCTCTTCATTACAGAACCTCAGTAACTGGCCCAGAAAGAGTTGGAGATAGTACGAACACCAGAGCTACAACTCAAACACATTGTTAGGAACTTACACGTACTGTTATGTACTCCACTTGCTCCACTAAAATCAGATATACTGATTTTAAGAAATATTTAAATGCAGTTTGATGGTATTGCATAAAGTAGTACAGGATCATGCTTGGGTCCTTGTGTTCTTATGATCGTGCTATTTAAGAAGCATCTACTTATATAATTTCACTGAAAAAAGCCCCACTACACTCTATGATTTCACATGTGGCACTCCACAGATTTTTACGCCATAACAAGAGCTACAAAACAACAGTAGGTATCTACGAGTAACAGCACTTACAGTGAATTGTAAAAGCTATTAAAATGCAGGCAACCATAATTTCATAATGAAAAAAACCAGGTCTGTATGGAGAAAGAACATTTTTCATCTCTAGTCTTTTACTTTATTGTCCTGGAGCTTTTATACTACAGCTCCCTCATCTAGTGATTGCTGCACTCTCTAAGAGTCCTGTAGGTCAAACTGAAGGTACTGTGTTACATAACAAAATCAATTTTCACAACATTTTTGCTGCAGTTTAAAGAGTTACACTAAGTCTGCACCTTTGATAAAATATAACTGATCAAATTGCTTTAAAAATGAGCATATTTCAGAACTACATTGGTCTACCTATATGACAAAGGTATTCCTATGAATATTCCAGTCACTTTATTACCACCATTGCTAAACAAAAGGAAGAGTTGTCCCTCATCCGGTCCATCTGATTGCACAAGTAAAACTATTCTTTTAACTTATTCCTTTAGGACACTTGCTTGTATTTTTTTTTCCTTTCTATATTTACGTTTTTTCCCCCAAATTTTATTGTTAGGAAAGAAAATAAATGCATTAAATTTTATGTTGCTGATCCTTCAGACTGATTCCTTGCACAGTTCCTCATGCAGGTTGCTTGCTGTAGAGGAGCTCTGTGCACTGTCAAGTTGTTATAAACAGATGGGCTGGAAGAAATGGACCATATTTTTCCGTGATGTAGCTACAGATAACATATATATATACATATCTGTATCAGAGTGTAAGAACATATCTTTATACCCACGCAAAGATTTACTGGAAATATTAGGACAGTTGGAGAGTCAAACCTACTCCTTCCAAAAGCAATAGATAACAGGACATTCACATGCTGCTGCTGGGGAAGAAGCTGCTGTGTATCAGCAGATATCCTGTGTTCTAGGCACAGCTTGAATCATCTTTGTCTGCAACAATATACACTCAGGGTATATATATACCTTCCCAGATCTATGAAAATAAAAGCTCACATATATACTTGAGCCTTCCTTAAATACTCAGAAGGAACAGGCATATTGCTAGAGAGGTGTTTTTGTGCCCAATCCGTGAGATAATTCATCCAGCACAAACCTTTTACTTCCTATGTATAACTGAAATTCAGTGCTGCAAATGTAATGAACACAATGAGGGAAAAAAAATTACAGGCATATAAGGCTTCTTTTCAGGCCTTTTATTTTACCAGATATATTTCCTCTTCTTCTGTTATCCTGAGTAAGCAATAAGTGTATGGATATAGGCAACTAGCTAAAAGGCCCATCAGCCAGTGAATGAAACTGAACTGTGGTCTCTAATACTTGTATTTTATTTTAAGTGCAATTGCTAAATATGTATCTCTACAGTTTCATGCAGAAGTATTTTTTGCAAGATGACAATATCACAAACGTACCATAGAGAAAAACACATGAACTCTTCCAGAAGTGGTTTTTAAATACATAGCCCTAAAATTCCAGTAAAACTCAAATACTATTTTCGAACAAACCATGTAAGTTTTCAATTAACATGAAACAGCTCCTAAACTGTGCATTTTACTACATTAATCAAGCTCAAATTTTATCTACAATGCAAATTCTTAATAAATAATCATAATACACAAACTAGAAGTTCTCTGTCATCTGTACATGGAATCTATTGATATAAAGAGCACTCTGTGTATCTACTTTAATAAACAGTCACTAATCTGAGTTCACCAAAAGGCTAGACTGAAAAACAGAAATACAACTGGTATGCTGAAGGCAATGTTGGTGTGATAATGTCAAATGCCATGGCCTCTTACTCCCCAGAGCCCTTCCCGAAAACAGAGCTCAAGGCTTCTGTACTTGCCTGGCACAGCTGAAGTCTCTGCACTTGTGTATCTACTTTAATCCCCTGCAGATGTGTCTGCCTCCCCTGGAACTGATGAACCTTGAAGTTCAAAATTATTTAGTTTTTTAGTACCTCAGTGGACTGAATCTGGTTAAGAAACTTTGAGAATTGAAAGAAAAAACCCAAGGTTTCCTTCTATCTGAGCTGAATTCACACAGTAACTGAACTCTCAATAATTCTAATTAAACTGAACTTGTCCCAAGTCTTGAAGAGCAAGTCTTTAAGTTTCTATGAGTTTGTTAGAAAAAAAAAAAAATTAAAAAAATATTTTTTGCTTTGCAGTCTGTTGGGAAAGGATAACATGGGTGGAGATACAGTCACCTGATAATGTTTAGCCTGCAAATGCCTTATTTTGAACCAGTCTAGACTGTTCTCATCAGATAAATACCCAAGTGACAAGTTGTGACTGAGCTAAATGACAGTAGACATGTATTTTTGGTAACAGGCTCCTGAACAATCACATTGTTCAATGATCAAATGGTGCATTGCATGATGCAGACAAATTTGGCTCTGTGGATAACACTGCATATATTTTTTATGTAGGATCTTATGAATACAACTGCATACGCTATGAATATTTAAGGACCATATGCAGGCTGGATCAACTGAGAGATGCCCTTCACTTAGATCTCTATATAACAAATATAAATATTTATTACATTGTACTTGTATTAACATAATTTGTAATACTGAAACATGTACAGCTGCATCAGCATTTTCTTTTATATGCTGTTTAGCATAGAAAATAATTTTCATCTGAAAACTTGGTAACTCATGTCAAGGAGAGAACTACTTCTGCCAAGTAAGGACAGCATGAAGGGGATGACAGAAGAACTTACCCTCCACAAAAAATACTTCTGCAACATTAATACCTAGATGTAGGAGTTTTATGCATTTTGTTAGTGTTTAGTCCACTGAATAGCTATGATTATGACAAACAAATCAAAACAAAACAATTCAAATCAAGAAAATAATATAACGAGGTCTGATTTAGACCACATTGTCAATATGTGATAAATTCATAGCAGTGATGAGTCTGAAAGCAGTATTCACTTTTATTGCTGCACTGCTGTCAGGACAATTCTTTTGGTTTCATGAGGCAAGCCTTATTTATTCAGACTAAGATCTTTCAGAATAAGATCCAAACTTCAGTTTGCACAGGTAAGCAAAAAACTCTGGAACTGCAGGTTCCCAGCCACTGAAGATTTAGTGCTGACTGTGGATTCTGCTCTTACAAAAACATTAAAAACTTGCCATTAATTTAACTCTGTATTTATGTTTCTGGATTTTTTCACAATAAATATATTTATACTTTTCATGGACAAAATTCTCCAAAATCTGAATAAATCCACTATACCTTCATCAGGCTGCCATGCACAGCATCCTTCCAAACCTCAATAGGGTCGTTCAGATAATATAAACATTATCCTCTTTATCGCTATTGTACTAAAAATAAAATTGGATTTTTCAAGTCACAGCAGATACAAGCTGAATAGAGCTTAGCTCTTTTTCTAAGTGCCTTGGGCATAAATAGGTAATCAATCATATTTAATCAATATGTTGTTCAACCATGCAGATTCCCATGTCTATAATTCCAGCTTTATGCAAATGATCTTTAGTCTCAGTACATTCTTCATTGGTTTTTCTTTTCTCACCCAGAAAAAGCACAGAAATAGATAAGTGCTACATTTAAAGCTTGGAAATACCAGTTTAGGAAAAAAAAAGAAAAATAAAGTAATCCCTATTGCCTATTATTATATCCAACATATTTCACTATTTTAAGGTTTGGTACAACCTTAAAAGTCTTCTTAGTTGTCCAGACCTCACTCTCATTGACAATGTTCTACTGTGATTATGGGCTTCAAAAGTACCAATTGCTCACTTTAACATATTTAAAAAAGCAGTAACACAGGAGCAAACATGCCATGAATAGGAAGTTTAGGTCTTTATATACAGTTTCCATCTACATCCAGGAATGTCAGACAGAATGGATTTAAAAGCCCTAAGAATTCCCATTTAAATTATTAAGCAAAGCCTCTGCAAGCACAATTTTGTGGATTGCAGTCACATATAAATGTTGATTATTCTTTTAAAAATCTTAAAGTGTGACAAAATGCCTCTTATTGTCAGTCTTTTCATTGTCTAGGTTGGCACTGAATAAGCACGAGCATAGATGTTTCAGTTTGTTTGAAAACTATTGAAAAATGTAAATAACCATTGATCTTAGAATAAACAGTTGAATGTGGCATTTGCTTTCATATTAAATAATTTGAAATGAGAGGAAGAACAGCATGGCATTAAAAGCACAATCTATCTTATTGTGTGGTTCTTTTCCAGTGACTTTGTAAAAGCACTGCTCTCCACTTATTCCAGAAAATAACAAGAATCTGCGTTTGGCTGGTTTGATCAGTGAAATGAGAGAAGAGAGAGAATATTTGCATTTAAAATTGCTCTTTAATCTGTCTGTCCTAGACCTAGGAGCTGTACCAGCTTCACAGTGTCTCGACAGACTGGCCTATTTCTTGCAAACAAATTATATATTTGTTCGTAAAAGCAAGAAGCTTATCTAAGTATTCATATTAGGATGAGTGGCTTTCTGTGCAAAAGTCCTCTTTTTTATCCAAGAGCAAAAATGCAAGTGGAGGTATATATAAAAGCAATGTGTATTTTAGTCCCAAATGTACTCTATTTTGGTAATTCTTTCCTTTTGGTATAAGGGAACATGTGATAAGTCACTTCAAAATTCACATCAGACCTCTTAGTAAGGCTCACCATAGCTTCTAAAAAAGTGTAAAGAAAAATATCACTGGACAGTTCATTACTACTTCTGATTCAAAAGGAAAAAATATAGATCCAGATTCGAATGCCCTCCAAAACAGGATCTGAAAGCAATAATAATTTTGGCTTAGATTTGGATTAAGCACCCTTCCAATATTCAGCTTTAATCTTGAGTGGAAAAGTCTGGATGCTCAGATCAAAATATACTGTGCCAAACACTGGCTTTGCCCAGTCAAAGTTGCCCCATCCCTACAAGTGTTGAAGGCCAGATTGGATGGGGCTTTGAACAACCCGGTCTAGTGAAAGGTGTCCCATGGCAGGGGGGTTGGAACTAGATGATCTGTAAGGTCCCTTCCAACTCAAACCATTCTATGATTCTATTATTTATTGCCTCAATAGCAGCAAACCTACTCAAGTACTCTTCATTTCTGTATAAATCATGAATCTCAATCTGTCATGCCTATTGCCTGTTTTGTAAGTTGCCAACAAGACCGTAGCCTTTAGAGGACCCTCAGGTCCTTCTCCACAGAGCTGCTTTCCAGCAGGTTGGCCCCCAGCTTGTGCTGGTGCCTGGCATTATTCTTCCCCAGGTGCAGGACCCTGCATTTGCCTTTGGTGAGTTTCAGACAGTTCTTCTCTGCCCATCTCTCCAGCTTGTCAAGGTCCTTCTGAAGGGCTGCACAGCCCTCTGGGGTATCAGCCACTCCTCCCAGCTTTGTGTCATCAATGAACTTGCTGAGGAGGTCTCTGCTCTTCATCCAAGTCTCTGATGAATAAACTAAACAATACTGGGCTCAGTATTGAAGCTTGGCAGACACCACCAGTGACAGGCCTCCAACTAGACCCCGTGCCACTGATCACAACCCTCTGGGATGTGCCATTCTGCCAGTTCTCAATCCGCGTCCCTCTCTACCCATGTAACTGTGCTACTGGGTTTGTGTGGCCAGCTTTTGATAGTTGGGGAGCTACAGGGGAGGCTTCTGTGAGAAGCTGCCAGAAGATTCCCCCACGTTTGTCAGAGCCAATGACAGCCAGCTCCAGGACAGAATCACCACTGGCAAAGGCTGTGGCCCCATGGAAGGCCCATGCTGGAGCAGGTTCCTGGCAGGGACCTGCAGACCTATGGAGAGAGGAGCCCATGCTGGAGCAGGCTGTGCCTGAGGGACTACACCCTGGGGAAAAGTGATCCACGTTGGAGCAGTTTGTGGAGAACTGCTGCCATGGGATGGACTTACATCAGAGAAGTTCATGGAGAACTGTCTCCTGTGGGAAGGACTCCACGTTGGAGCAGGGGAAGGACTCCTCTCCCTGAGCAGCAGCAGAAACAACCTGTGGTGAACTGACTGTAACCCCCATTCCCTGTCTCCCTGTGCCTGGGGAGGAGGCAGAGCTGGGAAGGAGTTGGGGGGGTCGGGTGGGGAAGGTGTCTTTTTAAGACGTATTTTGCTTCACATTATCCTGCTGATTTTGTTGGTAATAAATTCAATTAATATCCCCAATTGAGTCTGTTTTGCCCTTGACAGTATTTGGTGAGTGATTTCTCTCCTGGTTTTTATCTCAACTCCTAAACCTTTCATTATATTTTCTCTCCCGCATCCAGTTGCAGAGGGGACTGATAGAGAGGCTTTTGTGGGTGCCTGGCATCCAGCTAGTGCCAACCCACTCCAACTATCTTGTCTCAACCCAAGAGTTTTCTCACTTTTACACTTCCGAATCTCTCCTTTATCTCACCAGGGAAGTGAGTGCCTGCATGGGGCTTAGTTGTTGGCTGGAGTTAAAACACAACACTGGGTCACAAACCCAGGACCACCCCTCTTGATCCCAGAAGCTGCACAGCAGCTGCCAGTTACACTCTCCATCCAAATTCACACCCAATGAACTGCTTTTAAAGTGAATAAGGTTCACATAGTAACTAATTCCCTCTGCATGTATTTTCTAATGCCACTACCTCCTCTTCCTGCAGGTAAGAAGTTCCTGTAAAATACTATCTAGGCTACACCCAATATAAAGCAAGTTTCAAAGGCAAGTAAAAAAAAAAAGGCATGAAGTAAATTACTCCCCCTTCCCACTCTACCTCTCTTCTTTTCTAAAAGTTGTTCCAAATGTTTTTCCCTCTGGCTAGGCCTGACATTCAAAATGTTGCACATGAATATATTCACCACTATGACAGGACTTTACTTTTCTGAGAAACCTTCAGACATCTGCTTTTATGGATTCTCAGAAAGGCCATCAGGAAACCTCAAAATATTTATATATTGGATAATCCAAACTTTTAAATGCTTATCCAAACCAATTTGAACAGTTAGATGTTTCAAGGTCAAACAGTCAATACTATCTCTGATTAGTAGTGCTTAGCAAATGGGTAAAGATTTTTTTTCAGGAAATGCTGTCTAAACAATTTTAAAAAATCTGCTGTAGCCATTTGATTCTATTTCTTGAATTCACTTTCAGATCAACATTTAAGTAACTATATTTCACTAGAGAAAAGAAAAATAAAGAATATGGATACCCACAATCAATGACAGCGCATTCATATGTACCACCAATCAACCCAATAGTGCTTGCATATAGTAGGAAAAACATGGTGTGAAATACTGTAATCAAAAATGAAAAATATAAACTCATAAGGAAATTCTAATACACTTGTGGGTTGCTCAGAAGCAGAAAAAAAGGTAAGTTGGATAAATTATTCATTATAAATTAGTTTTTCATCTGTAGGATTAAGTGTGAAAGAACAATTACACATGACATTTGCTGCAGGTCAACAAATAGATCCACTTGCTTTTAGTATCCAGCCAGATATCTGATTTATTATATGGTTTATTTAGAAAGAAAAACTGTGTTGATTAGTTTCTGCAAAAATAAAAATATTTTCCCTAAAACATAATTTACAATATTATATGCAGATATGTGAACTTTTCCTTCTACCAGCACAGCATCAGAGTTCTAGTTATTATCTCAGTCCATAAAATACCAAAATGATTTAGACTGAACTTACAAACTTTCATAAAATGACAAGAAATTTTCATTGCAAACTGGTGCAAGATAGCAATCTCATATATTCCTAGCTGTGAAATATAGATGTTGAAAGGACACAGGAGATGGAAGGATCTCCAAAACATGTGAATTTTGTCCTGTAAGGCAGCACGTTTTTTTGCTGCTATCTAAGAAGGGGAAAAAAACCCCACAAATATATATGTTTGTTTTTACTGGACTAATGTATTACAAACTAAACTGACTCTTTTAACTGTGTATATATTTTGTGCTCCTGAGAGTGTAGGCATTTCAAAAACACATGGAACTGGCTGAATGCCTTCCTAACCTTGATAATCCAGCTGCCTCAATTTCTCCTCCTGCTTTCCATATATTTACTATGCAGAAAAAGTGCAAGAAATGCTCCCTAAAAGATGTTTAATACTCTAGGACATTTACTAGTACTGTAAATGAAAAAAAAATTACTTCAATTATAATCTTAATCTTATATTACAAGGGTTCTGTATCTGCACAGAAAGGAAGGTCTCATACATTTTGATACTAACAGACAGTAATATACTGTCTGTCAGGAAGGGTATACTTTTGAAATTCCATTTCTTAGTGGGACTTCTAGCTCATTTAATAATGAAAACTGTGTTGAGGCAAATAATACCGGAGTGACTTTTTTCTCCTTCCTTTTTTGCTACTGTTGCTCAGTTGTGATTCTTAGAATTAACAGAATGTGCATCCCTGATTTGAAGTGGCCATGATCTAGTCGCTAAACTACAAATACACATGGCTGAGTGAAGCTTTAACAACAAAGATTAATTTCTGTTTCATTTTCCTTTCTTCTGTTCTAGGAAGACTATTAATTGAATAAAAGTGCATCTTTCCCTGGTGGTAGAATTAGGGAACAGATCAGATGTTCCTCTTACTCTTGGGCTTGCCATAGCTGGAAAAATTTAGACATCATATTTGATAGCACGTTCTTCCCTATTTGGATATCTGTTGTTATGGTGATAGTTCCAGGAGGAAACATTAATGAGGATGACTTGAAAGCCTTGATGTGTACAGCACAATTATTTTAACACCTCATAAGAAAAGGTGACAGTTAGTTAGTACTGCTCCTGGCTAAAGATGCATCATTGTATCAGCTTTCATGAAAACTACCGGTATTTCTATTTGTTATGTATCTGTAACACAATGTTGAATACAAATACGTAATAAAAAGGATTTGGAACAACATGCCCCCCCTCATTTTCTCACAAAGGATACAAGCTGCTATTCTTAGGAACCTGGTTACAGTAAAAACTGACTTTAAGTACAAAATGCAAATTTTAGAATATCTGTATTACTCTTTTGTGACACCCCAAGAACTATCCAGCATGATCTCTCATATCCAAAACTAAGCTGTGAACAAATCTACGAACCCACATCACCCAGCACAGGCCTGCAGACACACTGCATCACCCAGACTGTCGTTCACCTGCAGAGGGGAAGTGTTAAGAGACAGAGAAGTTATTGGCCTGGACTATTCCATCTCAGAAGGTCTTGATGTTCATCATGGAGCTTGGCTTACACGTTGTGAATGAAGGCATTTACTTACATAGTCTTCATAGGCCTCGTGTGCAGGCGGCGGGGGTGGTCTGTAACCCGGGACAGACGGGGCGCCCCTGGCTCGAGGGGTGGGCACGCCCCTGGCCACCGGTGGGACAGGGAGCGCTCCACGCGTCACCGGCGCTCCTCGGGGTGCTTGGGCACCTCGTCCAGGCAGCGGGGGAGGAATGGCACCGCCACGTCCCCTGTGGGGAGCAAAAAGGAATGATCACTCTGGCATGTACAGTGAGGGAAGACATGCATGTGCTACCCCATTTTAAAGGTTCTCACATTTTTACTACTGTTTAAAGCATCATATAACTGGGATTTTGGCAGCTACAGTGTCAAGCACTCTTAGGCAATATCTCAGGCAGAACTCATATTATGGAAAGGTATTATTTTTAAACCATCCAGTGCCTTTTACACCTGATCCTCTTGTTGCTTGTACTAATAAAATTCTAAATTGCTGTAATGCACAGACTTGCAGAATTGCTCCAAAGCAGTTCTAGAAGATGAAGATGAGGAACCTCTCCTGTTGCTCTCAAACTGTTTTACAAGAGAAGTCATCACTCTCCTTTTCATGTTTATTGGTGGGTGGGAGAAATGAATTGGCAGAAGATACTGCAGGACAGCAGAAACTTGCAAGGCAAAGTAGAGGAAGAGCATAAAAGGAGAGTCTCTTCCTGTCTAATTTCGTTCAGCATAAAACGTCTCTTCCTGTCTAATTTCGTTCAGCATAAAGGAATGGTAGCATGGGATTCTACTTTCCCCCACTGCACAGAGAGAATAGAGCATATAGACAAGCATGGAAAGAGATTTAGCATCCTCCTGGCTATTTATGCTATATTTCCCTTGCTGTACTAATTAGTAAGTCAGAAGAAGCTGATACTGTTTAAAAAGACTTGTAACTATACCATATATTGAAACAAAAGGGGGATATATCAGGGTAGCAGTCTGTGGGTTTTGTTTCAGAGCAGTATGCTCCTGGGTGTGCTGTCTTTTTGGAAGACTGTGAATGCCAGGTGTAACAACCACGCATGACACCCAGATCCACAGCTGTGAATGGAACTCAGGTCTCCTGTAGCAGTAGGAACTGTGCCTTGTTCCCGGCTGAGACAGCCAAACCCATTGCATTAGCTTGTGATGTTCATTACTACAAGTTTTCAATAGCTGATTTTAGACTTGCAGAATCACTGAATGGTTTGTGTTGGAAGGGACTTTCAGAGATCCTCTAGTCAAAACCCCGTGCCTTGGGCAGGGACATCTTTCGCTAGATCAAGTTTTTAAAGATCTATCCAACCTGATCCTTCCAATGATGGGGCATACACAACTTTTTCCAGTGTTTCCTCCCTGTGTCCAACTTCTTTCCATTTAAGACTGGTAAAAAGTCTCTCTCTTTCTTATAAGCCCTCTTTATATATGGAATGGCTGCAATGAGGTATCCCCAGGGCCTTCTCTTCTCCACGCTGAACAACCCAGCTCTCTCAGCCTGACTTCATAAGGAGAGGTGCTCCAGACCATTTTTGTGGCCCTCCTCTGGATCTGCTTCCACATGTCCATGCCTTTCTTGTTCTGAGAACCCCAGAGCTCGATGCAGTACTTGAAGTGGGTCTCACCAGACAGGAGCAGAGGGGCAGAATCCCTTCCATCGACCTCCTAGCCACACTGCTTTGGGTGCAGCCCAGGATATGCTTGGCCTTCTGGGCTGTGAGCACATGCAGGGCTGCTCTCAATCTCTTCATTGCCCACTCTCTGCTGACACTGGTGATTCCCCAGGTGCACTTGGCCTTGTTGAACTTTACAGGGTTCACACAGGCCACATCTGCCAAGGTCCCTCAGGACAGCATCTTTCCTTCAAGTGTATCAACCACACTACCATAAGTGTAATTATGCTATTAGCATAAATTATTACCATAATTATTTAGCCTAAAATACTTCAGTCGCAATTTGGTTTTTTTAATATTCTCCTGGGATTTTGGACTGGAAAATAGGGAAAGCATCCAAGATATAGGATCTGTGCAACTGATTTGATCAGCTGGGCATTTTGCAGGAATTAGGAGCCAGCACTCCACCGATTATGCTTTGAACCCAATTTAAAAGCTGCCAGTTTGTTGCAGTGACATTCTGAACATAATTATTAAGTCAAGCTCTTCAGGGATCTTGGGTGTAAGGAAGACTGAGCCCAGAGACTCTTTGAATGTAAGATGGTCATGAATGCCAACTGCAAAAAAAATTTTAGGTAAGTGCATCATACTACCGACTAAAAAACTCATGTCGGAATAACTGATGGCACACATGGTAGACACCTTCAGGGAAAAAACCTCAGAGGTCATAGGAAAGATCAGTCTGTTCAATTACTGAAGAACTCCTTTGTCAGCATAACATAAGGTACCCCCATATCCTATTTACTCCAAAGGAAGAGTCAATTTTTTAGGACTCATCTTGAAATGACCTCTATGGAGAGAAGACTAGAAGTGGCTAGGTAACTTAGATGCCTGAGGCAACAAAGTTCTTAAGGGTTCACAGTGAAAAACAGGTCTGAGAGAATGTACTAAGATTTTACACTGGCTTTAATAACAAGCAGAGATATATGTTATTTAGATATGAAAAAAATATTTGGAAGAATTCAGGAAACATTCACACCCCAATGTTTTTAGATTATGCCAATCAAATTCACTTAAAACTTATAGCCCATCAACAAATAACATATAATGCAGTTTATATATATAGGTATATTTGTATATATACACAGTATAGCTGTAATATGTATAAAATAACTATTTGGCGAATAAAGTTCCACCTAGACTATGTGGCCTTCTCTGACTACACTATTATTTTGACCAAAGATTTTATGCTACTAACCATACTGCCTTAGTATTAGCATAAAAGTATTCTTTCTTAGAAATATCCTTTTCCCGTCTTCATAATCCGCTTTTATTTGTTGTATATTACTTGTATACCACCCACCGTACCCTGTGACCTGTAGATCAGAAAATCTGGAACTATATAAACCACACAGATTATCAGAAAACAAATATTTTGGTTTACTGACCAGGATATGTATGTATTTTTTTTTAACTATGGGGTTTTTTACTATCGCTTACACTTTGTAAAGCTATTGACATACTAGTTCAGGTTACCACACCTTGAAGGAGCTGCAGGTGGCACACGGATCCCTCTTCCTCGAATGCCCCGTCCACGTGATGAATCCTCAGAACCATTCAAATATGAAAGTTCTCTCAGCTGCTCCTGGCGAATTTCATCATTATAATCCTGAAATGCAAAAGGTGAAACTTTCTGAAACTTTATATTTTGGCTAAGCTGAAAAACCACCCAAACCAGAAATTTCATGGATGGTATTTGGGTGAACTGCTCTGCTTTATCACTGGTATGCTGAAAAATTGTACAACTGGGAGTGGACAACTACCTATAATATACGGACAGAAAAATATATATGTATGGGTAGTGAAGGTGGTCATAAAGAGCATGAACACACAAAATAAAACACAAAAGGCACAGAAGGCACAGACAGAGAAATGTATCTGTATGCAAAATGCAAATGGGCTTTCACATACAAAAGGTACAAATTGCAAGCGATTTGTAACTAGACCAAAAAAAGTGGTTTATAAATATTTTGTATTTTTGGCAAACTTCCCTGGCTACCTTTATGCACTTAAAACACAAATTCTACCTTATATTGCACATTAGCATGACTGGATGATTTAACTCAATACCAATTAGCATCTCTGAATGCAGCCTTCAGTTATTTTGTATATCCTGAAAGGAGCTCTCTCTTTAGGAGTCAAGTAACAAAGCTATGTTTACTATAAAAAAATTGTTAAATGAAATAAAATAGATCCATTCCAAGTCAGCAGGGTATCAACTTCAGCACTGCAATTTCTGTTGGCTCAGTAAACAGAACACCAGATGAACTTCCTTTATTTACAGATACATAGTAGAATCACAGACTCATAAAATGGTTTGGGTTGGAAGGGACCTTAAAGATCTAATTCCAAGCCCCCTGACATGGACACCTTGTTGACTTCCTCTTCATTGGAATGCAAGACTGGGAGAGGTGATCCTTGAATATTAACCATGTCTATTGGGCCCCTCTTCCTTCCAGGGCTCTATCCCACTGTATTCCACCAAGCAGCTCCCTGAGGAGACCAAAGTCTGCTCTCCTCAAGTCCAGGGTAGACCTTGCTGTGCACTCTCCTCCCTGCCTTAAGGATCTTGAACTCCATCATTTCATGGGGAGCCCGGGCTACCCTTGAGCTTCAACTTCCCTACCAGCCCCTCCCTGTTGGTGAGAACAAAGTCCAGCATAGAGGATCTCCCCATAGAGTGGCTTCTCTAGCACTTGGAGAAGGAAGTTATCCTCAAGGTATTCCAGGAACACATTTGCCCTGCTGTGTTGCTCCTCCAACAGATGTTGGGGAGGTCGAAGTCCCCCATGAGGACCAAGGCTTGTGAACATGAAGTTGCTCTTTTCTGTCTATAGAGTGTCTCATCCACTATAATATATAATATTGGACAATTTTTACTTATTTTACAATGTTTGTCAAAATTCTTTCATCAGAAATTCCGTTTTTTAAGCTTCCTTCCATTGTATCCAGCTTTTTATGGGCTGATCACTGTACTAAAAGTCCACTGCAGCAGCCAGCTCACTGGCAGCACAGCTGTGTGCCAGCTAATTATTGTTTCAAAACAGAAAGGGTTATTGAATTTCAGCTCTTCTGTCCTCTCACTCTTCCACAGGCAACTGCATTGACTGTCATGCAAGGACCTGAACATGCATTACAAGTGACACCTCTTTTAGCCAAGTTAAAGATAATGCGAATGGTGAGCTGCAACTGTGGCCTTGCTCGTCACTTCTTCTTCCTGAGGAGGTCCAGGAAATCTGTTTAAAGATATGATCCTGATCCTGCGTTCTAAGAGAGTGTAGGCCTGGTCACGATTTCCTTTCTAAATTTCTAAAGAGTGTAGCTGGAGAAAAATCTATCAATGAAATTCACAAAAGAACTCTATTTATACAATATAGTGTGTGATAATTGTGGCACAGCCATAATTAAAAACAAATCCCTAATTTGCCAATAAAATAGATAATGGCTTTCATTTCATACCATCCCCAAGTCTTTTTGCACATTTTTCTATCCTTCTTACACTAATGGTTATAAGCTATCATCTTCTAAATCAATGTACTCTGTACAACACAGAGGGAAAAACACAAAATCAATGAAATCACATTTACAGCAATTGTTGGAACAGGTACCATCTACTGTGCCCTCTTAATATCATCTGTTATTCATACTGGCTTTACAAGGATTAGGACTTCAAACTTGCTGATTGAGTTTACCCTCCAGATTCCACACTGGTGCTGAGACTGAACTTCATTAATAATGCAGGTACATTTTGTAAGAGGAAAATGTGGGCAAAAACGAAAAAAGAAAGGACCTGCAAGGGACAGAAACTGGAATTTCTGCTTTGCTGCTTTAACCTCTTTCTTTTGGAATATTGCTGTCTAAATGAATTCTACTAGAAATTGCCTCAAAGACACTATTCCTCCCTCAGGTAAAAATATAATTTAAAATCTTAGTATCGACAAAACAGAAAATCCAAATCAAATTTATAATAGCAACAAGATCTGCAAAACTTCACCATTCTGGTATGCAATGCCCTCAGTTTTAGCGTGCAGGTTATTTGCTGCAAGTTCAGTTAAGAAACAGTGTATTTTGAAATGACAAGGTAAAGACAGCAAAGTACATGGAAGATGCTGGGACAGGTCTCATGAAAGAGAAAGATTTCATTAAAAAATATAACTCTACATAGATAATTTATCTTATGGGCTCCTTAAGAAGCATAGTAAAGATCATAATTTCTAAACCTGAAACCTGAAATTTTCAGCAGAAATGCTCATTTTGCCTCTTCCATTAAACAGAAACATAACACTAAATTAATCTTTCATAGCTGCTACAAGTACAGCTAGAGTCTGGATATCTATCCTGATGAATATTTAATTGTATCTGAGTTCAGAGCCTAGCACATGAGCAAAATTGTGCTGCTGATGTTTCACATATATATCTAGTCCCAAAAAAGAGTACATGACGTTGCAAGACATACCTATACTGAACCAAGTACAAGGAAGTGACTGCACACTACAGTAGTAGATTTTGTTTCAGAAACCACTCCCCACAAAACAACCTCTTTTTAATGTTAAAATAAGCTCATGAAAAATGTCCTATACTTCATAACTTTTCTTACAGCTTTCTAATACTCTTATAGCTATTCTTACAGCTGATAATCTACATTAACTTATATGTTTTGCTCTTGTTTATATCCTTAAAGATATTACTACCTATAAACAGCTTTTCCATTTACTGCTGATAAGAAGGGTGCAATTGACTTGTATCATGGTGGTCAGTGTTTACTAACACAGTGAGCTAACCACCCATGCCCATGACTATTCACCTAAACATACATCTTGGCTTTAGAAATGCCAAGGATTTACAACATCAGCAAAGTCATAGCACCCAAGGCCACCATAAATTGCTGTGTTTATGTAAATCCCTAAAAAACCAAATTACGTGTTTAGATAAAACATTCAGTAGTCCAGAAAACATCAACATGTTTACCCCAAATTACCACAATTATGTCTACTAATGAAGGTTAGGAGTGATTAATTAGGTTGGTTGCCTTGACTGTTGCAGGAACAAAGGAAACCCACGTCCAGGTTTTCCAAAGGAAATCAGAGTCTGGCTGGTGGCAGCTCACCCACAGGCCCTTCTGGCAGCGGTGACAGGAGGTGCAGTGAAGAGGGGAAAGCACAGAAGCTGATAGAGAACTCAATAAACCATTTTGGTAAAAAAATAGCAAAGTATGATGCACACTGCAAAACCTGATCTGAATTAACAAGAACATGTAGTGACAAGGGAGGAGAGTTAATAAAGAAATCAAAGGGTAAGGCATAGAAAGACCAAAAGGATTTGGGGAATATATATCTATCATTACCATAACAAAGGCTCATAGAAGTCAAGGATAAATCAATCCCTTAAGGACTGTGATCTCCTGTCCTGATGTACTCTGCACATTTAAGTTCTATTATAATTCTATTATAAATATCATTACTCTTATCTGTGACAGCCAAATTTCATTCTTACCAGATAGTTAGGGGAAGAGTAATTTAGGTTAAATTCAAACTACCTTGAGAATGCAGAGTTATACATGGCAAATCTAAACTGATAATCCCAATATTTCACACTGACAAATTTGAAGCATGAATAGGGCACACTCTTTCACTCCTACACATATAATATCCTCTGAAGCTCCGTGTTGCCAGCATAGAGCACCACATTCCCAGACATATGTTTGCCCATCCTTCCATACTCTCTTCCTGTGCTCAGGCAGCAGAAAGGGAACAGGAGATGGATTTGTACTCCTGCAGCATTTCTGCATCCTGCCCAGCTCCTCACATCAACACAAGAGTTTCAGGGCTCTGTGTACTTGCACAGATTCACTGAAGCTAGACAATCTCCCCTAAATTCTGTTGGTGCTGCCTTGAGGCTATTTTCAGGCAGCTTAAATTCTAATTAGACTAAAATTTCCATTGAGTACATGCTTCAGAAAGCTCACAGCCAGAAAATGGGGCACAGAAGACACAGTGTATTTTAGATGGAGATAGGTGATGGGAATATAGCCCTTTTGTTTGGTTTGGTTTTAGATGCATTCTTATTTTGGACACTAAAAGAGATGATGTCCACGTGTCCCCTTCTGTATATGGGGAAGCACTAAAAAACACTGTGAAAATAACTGGTGATGAGGAGTTCCTGGAGTCCCTGCTTCTTTGTGTTCTCTGTGGCCTTACAAGGGTGAACTGTGCTTCACATGCTTCAGCTTCAGAGCATAGTGAGAACCACTCATCTGGACTCATGGGGTCAAGATCTGCAGTTCAGTACACTGAAGAAGCCAAGAACCCTGGAATTCCCACTTTTTAGTTGAGTGCTTTAATATCAGGCTGTTACAAAAAAGAACAGTAGTGGCTGCTCAGTACTAGAAGTACTTGATGAACTAAGTCCTGAGTCGACGAGAGATATTTGGCATTTCCTGTTACTTTTTTATATTTTAAAATCCTGTTCTAAGACTCCAGTGCACTCAAATATAAACATACTGAACTTTTCCCAGTACATATCAATAGCATTTATCAGTGTCAGCTTAGTAAATTTAGAACAATTGTGCCAGGTAGGTTGGATAGCCCTCTCCATCACCTAGAATTTGGGTGATGCCTCAGGTGGGCATGTAAATTAGTTGCTGCACCTGGGTCGGGGCAACCTCTGGTATCAATCCAGGCTGGGGGAATGAGCAGATCGAGAGCAGCCCTGATGGGAAATACTTGGGGGTGCTGGTGGACGAGAGGCTAGACATGACCTGGCAATGTCAACTTGCAGCCCATAAAGCCAAACCCATACTGGGCTGCACCAAAAGCAGTGTGGCCAGCAGGGTGAGGGAGATGATTCTGCCCCTCTGCTCCACTCTGGTGAAACCCTGCCTGCAGTGCTGCATCCAGCTCTGGGGGCCCCAGCACAGGAAGGACGTGGACCTGTTGGAGTGAGTCCAGAGGAGGGTCACCAAGATGATCAAAGGGATGGAGCACCTCTCCTATGAGGAAAGGCCAAGAGAGCTGCAATTGTTCAGCCTGGTAAAGAGACGGCTTTGGAGTGATCTAATTGTGTCATACCAGTAACTGAGGGGAGCATATGAGAAAGATGGAGAGAGAGATTTCTTAAAAGGGCACAAAGTCACAGGACTACTTTCAAACTGAAAGAGTAGGTTTAGATTAGATAATAGGAAAAAATTCTTTACTGTGATGGTGGTGAGGCAATGGGACAGGTTGCCCAGAAATGTTGTGGATGACCCATCCCTGACAGTGTTCAAGGCCAGGCTGGATGGGGCTCTGAACAACCTGGTCTAGTGGGACGTGGTTTGAACTAGGTGATCTTTAAGGTCCCTTCCAACCCAAGCCATTCTATGATTCTATGAACTGCATGCTTAAGCTTCATACTTTGTCCTTCTAATACTAATTTGAAGTTCATTGCAAAACATGAGATTCAGCTGTAGCTGAGCCCATGCTCAACCAAGCAATCCCTACAAAGTTTATCAGAACTGTGGGAACTGGCTCTAGCCCACCCTCCGTGGGTGTCTGATGGGTATGACGTATGTTCTCAACAGTATATGGAGGAGCTCAAACCCCACAGCTGTTTTGATGTTCCTTGATAACACCCACGCTCTCTGAACCCATGTTTAATGTATATGCATGGTTTCCTGGTTACCTACAGTCAAAGCCATCTGTTAGGATGACTCTTTGCCCATTCACAGATTGTTCTGGTTATCACACCAGAGCATAGGTGCCAGGTAATGATGGGTTTAGATGGACAGCCTGCAGTGCACCACAAGTGACAAAGCTTCTGCCAGAATGACTCCAGTACTGCATTAGCAACACATGCCTCTTTGCATTTGCCCATATATATTGGCACTCAAGTAAGGCCATTTTGTATGCATGTAGTTCTCTGGCAGACCCCCAATAAATACATAAAAATATAAACATAATCCATCTGAGCCCAAGAAAGAAATTCCTTTCTCTAAGCAATCAGCAGCTTAGCCAGACCCATAGCCATCAACATTATGTGCTTTCACTTGCCCTGTATGCAAAAGGTGCTGTCTTTACCTGCTTACAGTCTGTCTGAAAAATAAACCTTAATTGTGTGGATCACCCTTAGAGATTGAAACACATAAAACAGACCATACATTTCTTTCAGTAGCAGTTGGAATGTGTTGCAGCCAATATGAGTTTCAGCTTCTAAATGCCTATGGGCAGAAAGCAAGCAGACATAAGCTAGAGCCACGTACACTTGCCTTTGAGGTTAGTTGACAGCTGGGGGATTTGTCAGCTTGCCACAGAGAGCACTCACCCAAGCGTGGATGTCATTTTTCTCTTTGAACATGCACAATTAAATCTGCCTGGCATCATCAGCATGGGGCACCGCTCTCTACAAGCAGTGTGGAAGGGAGGGGGGTGTTTTCTCCTCGGCATCTGAAGAGAAGCTGCCAGTCCCAGGGTGGAAATTGTACACAGGCAAAGTGCTAAGAAACTTCGACACAGATATTTTAGTCTTTTGACAGAACAGAGCAAAATAAGTCTCAGCTAATTGTATAATCAATCTAAATTTTGTTTTCCTTACTAAAGAGACCTTTCAACAGAAGATTATTGCAGTTTACATGGAAATGCTGTTAACCACACAAAATAATCACACTGAAGATGGGTGCGTGGCTTTTGAAAAATTTGCAGAAGCCTGTATTAAATTTCAGCCATTTACCCCAATTTGTTCCACCCCTCTTGCTCACAGGCTTCACACAAATGGATACTGTGGTCTGTAATTCATTCAAATGACAGCTATGCTGCCACGGAAGTCGGTTAGCTGACAGCTCCCTATCTCTGAATTTAATTCCAAGTGAGCTCTGGCTGCCAGAGACTTGTGCTTATTTACAGCTGTCACTTGAAGGAGACATATAAGGGAATTGGTAATATGAGCAGAGGGCATATAGCAGGCTGCAGGAAGGGTGGTATAGCCACCTAATCCTAAAGAAATTGTTATGGATTCCCGCTGGATGTTTACACTGGCTTCTAGGAAGGAAGGGATGTGATATGGCTGGTCTTTCTCCAGGAAAACCCATTTGCTTCAAAGGAGGCAGGGAGAGGAGTAGGACTGCCACTGTTCTCCCGCCTATTGCTGAAGCTCTGCTACTAACAAGATCATTACCTGCACTTAAGGCTGGAGTAACTGTCTACTATAATTTACATTGAAGCCAACATAAGTAATAAGCTATACATAGTACCTATGCAACTTTTTTTACTCCAGCTGTGCCAGGTGGGACCCAGATTGCCTCCTGCTAACCCACTGCTGTAGGTTTGCAGCTCCCTAGTCAAGGATAACAGGGATGGCAACAGCAGCCAACAAAATTCAGACGTGTTTACTCTTGCTTAGTGTGCCTGTCTCATCCAGCCTGGCTACAGCCACGCTCCCTCAGTCCCATGTGGCACAGTAAACAACACATGCTGCTCGACCTGAGGAGACTAGAAAGGGCAGCTAAGAATGAGAAGTCTGGGCAAGAAAGTATCTTACTACACGTCTGTGGAGTGCCCTTTCTTTTACACCTGAATCATTTCAGAACTTTAAAAAATCCTATTAGGTGATAATCTGTACAGGTTGATAGCATATAATATATTGTGACTGAACTTGATACATGACAGGAACTAGTTTTTAAAGCAATTTTAGTGGTTTTTTTACTTATTGCAATACAGGATTACAATAAAATGAGCTGTTCTTGGAGTAAGGACTGTCTTGGCAAGCACTAAGTCTATTCTACAGATGCAGAGCAGAAATTTCTTAATAATGCTGCTAGGATATACTGAAATCTATTAATAACCATAAGTCAGGAGATAAAGAATATCTTAAATTTCAGTTACCAGAGACCCAGCTGTAACATCCTGGAACTAGAAGCTGGCAGAAGGCTGATTCATTATAGTCAGCACTCTCTTGACAGAGGAGCTGTGGGAACGGTAACATGGCCTGTGTGTTTGGTCCTCCGTTTTTTTAGAAAAACAGACTAACCCAGGTTCTGGTCTAGATTCTGCAGCATGCAGGACCCTGTAGGAACCCTGAATATCTCTTTGATCATCCAATTTAGTCATAGTCTGTATCTATGAAGTTTTTTTGTAGGCTTAGAATAAACAAGATCACCCAGGTCACTGATGCTCTGACTGGAGCAGCATTGTCTCCACTCCTGATGGCACGGCACCAGCACCATCACTACCTGGCACAGCTGCTTGGCAGAGAACAAACTGGTGGCAAAGCTGGACTGACAGCAAAAGAAAGGTTGGAGACAGAAACTCCTTCTGGGAACCTCAGGCTGCCACAGGGGCTTGGCTTTGGAAGGCAGCAGCAGTGCCTGGGCATTTTCCCTAGTCAGAGGTTGAGACAGAAAACACAGTATCTTTATTTCTCATGTACTCCTCCTACACAACAATCTGACTAACCCAAACTAAACACCATAGCACACCCCATCCAGTGCCAAGACTTTTTTGCATAGTAAGGGAAAAAAAAAAAGATACGTGCTGGGAAGACGGTCTGTAATAGCATCATAAAAATACAAGAGCAATTTTCACTGCTGGAATCAAAGATATTTTCAATCTGCTTGGTTTGAACTGCTATAATCTAAATTAGTTTCATTGCTGATAGATTTATGGATAGCCAGTGTAATGGTACAGAGGACAATCACAGGAGAATAAGCAGGTATGCGAGGAGTCCCCCTCTCCATACTAAATTCAATAAGCATGAGGAAAAGACAGTGAAAGAATGCTGCTATTGAACCCCAGGGTCACTGTCTGAACCATCACAGAAACTAGAAATATTAAAATAATATAGATTTAGCTTTCTGAAGTTGATGCCTAACTTCATGTGAGAAAGAGTAGAAATACCTAAATAAATAAAAAATAGTGAAAGGAAAAGGAACAAACAAGAAAAGCTGAAATCATGTCAGTGGAAAACCAAAGCAAATGGCAAACTCAACAAATTAGCAACAAAAATGTAGGTTTAAAACAGCTGATTTAATAATCCCATTAGAAGGGTATACATCAGGTGTAAGATGTTTTAAGTTTGGTTTTTTTCAGAATGAGATTTGAGAAAGAAGGAAAGATTATTAAGGAAATGACAAGGAGTAACAAGAGGTAGAAAATAATTTACAAAGAAAAGCTTAGACCATGTACCAAGTACAGATATACTCATTCCCAAGTGTCTCTCTGCTCTCCTTAAAATACATGGTGTATGAAAGATTGGGAATGAAGTATATAAAACTGAGTAAGTAATTAAAGCAGCCAGATCTAGGTGAAAGTACTGTCAGAGTTTCAAGCTAAACAATTTAATATATAGCATGATAAAAATGTAATCAGTTCTATATTTGTTATTTAGGTTGAATATATTTTATTTTGCTATTGCATAAACCCTTTAAATAAGTTTATCCACCAGGATATTTATAATGTCTCCTTTTTTTCTCTGTAGCGTGTGTTGAAGAGGGTTTCAGGTATTTTAACAGAACTACCACTTTTTTTTCCCCCCTGTTAACAGAGTATCATCTAATTCCTGCTTATTACCTGGTAGCAAAAAGTCTTTTTGCTTCTTACATTTCTTCATGGCTGCTGCATCTACCCTATCCCTCCTCAGGTGGCTGCACAAGAAGACCAGCTTTAGATCAAATACAAACTCTATAGGTTCAAGGGGAAAAGTGAAATAAGTTCCCTGGCTGAAGGACCCTCTCACTGAGAACATCATAACAAAAACAACTGAAGATCAAGCCCAACTGTTAATCCAAGAAGTGGCAGTACAGCAGAATGAGAGATGTAGGCTGTCATGTGGAATGCTGCCAGATTTTTACAGGTAAAAGAATCTATTTATAAACAGCATCCAGAAGCAGAAAAAAAGCTTCTAAACAGCTGCATTTATAGCAAGATATTCCATTTAGTATATGATGGTCTGTATTTCATCCCAGCTTCTGCATTCACTCTCCTGTTGCTCCAAATATGATATATTCCTCCATCAGGTAACCCTAATGATATTCACTGGGCACAGAAGCAAACTATATTCTCAAGAGGAAAACCACAGGTATATTGAAAGATGTAAATGCCATAAAAAGAAGTCAGACTTAACTATCATATTTCCTGGATAATACTAGATTCATTAGCATATAACTTATTCAACTCCATTTCTGACTTTCCAGTCCACTGGTGTATTTTCTTAAAAATGGTTTATTTTTCTTGAAGCAAAACATGATGGAATTTATTCTAAACTTTTAAACAGTTTCATGATGATAATCTTAACACTGAAGATTAAACTCCAACTTCCTGATATCTGAACACATTTCCTGTAATAAGAGAAAAAATAGTATTCAATACTTTTCTATCATTTCCAAGAAATGTGATCAGTAATTATACATGGTATTGAAAAGGAAAAGAGGGGAAGGAGGTCAAATGGGCTTGGAAAACACATGTCCAATTTCTTTCCATTATACGTTATTATACTGTTATAGACATATCAAAGTATTTTAAAAGTGACTCTACCTAGCTCCTTCTTACTGCAATCCATCCAGTTTTGCACTTGCAAACATTTAAACATTTTTAAAATAATACTTATATTTTATAATATTTCTAATATTCATATCATATATACATATATTTACAATATTTAAATAACGGCATAGAAGAACATACATGGTTGTCCTCCCTGCTTATTATGAATATGCATCACTGAAATGTATCAAAATGTCTAGGTCTCTTTGAAGCTACTGATCTGGACCCTTATCAAAGAAAAGCCTTAATAAATTGAATTCTGTGCTATGAGTCAGAAATCTACAAAAAGGGAATTATTAAGTTACTTTTTTTTTTTAATTAACAGAGATGAATTATTTTTTATTTTTCTTATGTTACAGCAGCAAACGCACACATGAGGACTGGGTGAAAGGAATGCTCATAAAACTTTTTCCAAGCCAGACGTTAATAATTCTTTTATATTAGAACTATATGCTTCAGTCTTTCCTAAACAGCTAAACCAAGAAGTTTCTGTAGTTATTTATTAAATCTGTGAAAGCAAGCATAGGTGTTTAAAATACAGCATATATTGATGACTGGTTATTAAGTCAATACTGTAATTAGTAATATGGCTAACATTATCCTGGCCATAAACTGCCTTTCGTAAAGTCACAGTCTGAACTGGGATAGAGAAAATACGGCTGAGTAATTAGGAATTGAGACTTAAGGTCTCACCTTTTTTTTTTTATCCTCAAAATACAAGGCCAGATTGAGGAGGTGTTACATGAGTAAGCACAACTCCTATGCCCTGAAGTATTTTGCTGAGCTCAGTCGCACCTTAAAGGTGGACTCACTAATTCCATCTGGAAAGAGGATCCCAGCAGCTGTTAACCAAGTGCCACATAAGCTGAATTTTCCAAGCAGATTTCCCATTCAGCACAAATGTGGAATGTTTGTTCAGAGCCCATGTGTGAGTGCCACTGTCTCCACCTGTGCTCAGGACAGTTACTCGCTCATACAAACCCCACAAACACACCCAAACCAGGCACCCAGAACCTTGCTGTCTGATGATCTCAAGTCTCACCCAGTTTCACTCCAGAATCACAACTGGGGTTTGGTATCAACCCTGTATTACAGACTACGAAAAAAGATCTCACTGATTTCAGTGTTTTTCTGTGACTAAAAGCTGGGGCAGGTGACAAGTTGTGGAGATGAAGTCATATAGCCAAAAATGTGACTTCCTTTATTTTTTTATCTAAAAATAATCAGTAGTGCTAATAAGCCTCAGCTGTGATATGAATACAAAAAATTTCACCCGAAGGATGATTCCTTACCTGTATTCTATGCTGCTAGACAGTCTGTGGTGAGCTATCAACATCAAAACATCAGTAAATAGCTGTCACCTTACTTTGCATGTTTTCCAACCAAAAAATTAAATAGACTTGCAGTGGAATTATGTGGAACTGAATACGAGTGATTGTGAACCCTTTAGTTCCAAATTATTATTTAACCATAATTAACCCAGTTCTACATTATTTTAGATTTTAGAAGCATGGTGGAAATCTGTGCTAGACATTCCTTTTGGTTTTCCATAAAATTAAAAAAAAAAAAAAAGTTCTAAATTTAATTAAATGGTTCAAGTTTAGGACAACTAAATACCTCATCTTTCAATATAATTCATTTCATAATAGAAAATATGAGTGGACACTAAAGAAATACCAATAACTCCATCACTTTTTTTTTTTGAAGGAAAGAGTGCTATAAATGTAATGAACTGAGACTAATTTCTTTCTTTTTTTTTGGTAATTCAAATGATCAATTATTTTAACTGAAATGTATTTAATTAAAACCAAAATATATTTAATTTAATTTTAAATGTTTGCCATGTGTTTCAATGATTAATCTGGATAGGTACTGGATATCAATGCCTCATTATGCATTTATATTCAGCAGAGCAAGCCAAGGCAAACACACATGACTTCAAGGTGCTGAGTATTCTCAGCTTCCAGTAGCTGCAACTAATCCTACTTAGCAGCAAAGGCAGATTATTTTATTGAACTTAAGCTTTCCAGACCTGGAGTTTATGAGATTAACGTCTCCAATCCAGCTCTCTGCTGGGCAGGTCTCAATAACCCACAGTTATTTACACTCATTACTGCCTGGGCTAAGTAGCTTGGGTAAAAATCTCATGATTCTCCTGGATTCCTTAAACCTTCTTTAAATAACCTGGGTTGAAAATTTCCATCTTAACCTGAAATTTTGATGTCCAAGCTTTCCTGCTATCATGCCAGAGCCTCACTAAGGAATGCTGAATATTAACATATCTGATATTGCTGTTAAAAACCCAGAGTTTTTTCATCACTCAACTTTGTGATTTCAGAGAAATCACTCGGAAATTTTAACTGCTTTCAAGTCTGCTCCTGTAGGTCTGTTCACCAGCATATAAACCATTAGCTTTGTTTTTCTACACACACAACAACAGTGAGAAGACAGGTATCAGACATCTCTTCTTGCCTGTTCTCTTTCCTTTGAGCATCCTTTTCTTTAGCTCTGCTAAAGGAAGAATTTGATACTAATTTCCAAAAAAAGTTTTCTAGACAATCACCATCACCATGTTCATGCTAACTGCATGACTGTGAATTTATTTTTATTTTGAAATATTTGGCAAGGTCTGTCCCCTGTCCCAGGATTCTTCAATCTCAAGAACCCCAAAAGCAAGCCAATCCCAATCCTATACTTCCTTCTGTAGAAAGAACAGGAGCAAAACAAAAGCAAAACTTTAATTAATTCATTTAATTTCAAGTGGTTCTACCTTTTCTCTGGAGATTCTGGACTCTGCTGTAATAAACTGCTGCCCTTGAATGTCTTCTATGCTCCTGAAGTATAGTAAGAGCTATCATCCATATCCTTATGAAAAGGATTTTTAAGTAAGAGTAAGCTGAGAGAGCTGTTAGAAGAACCTTTTTTAAATACTACAATACATACTACTGACCAATGTTAGTTTTCCTCTCTTACCAAGTATAGCCCATAGTTTTTTCAATATTTGGAAACCTCCAAACAAGTCTTAATACAAGCCCAGCCTCACAAATGCCACATTTCTGCAACCGTGTGAGAAGTGCACCAGGTCTCTTCATTCTAATTGGAAATTTCACTTCAGTGATTGCCTTCATGTGGGTTGATTTCAGATTGGCAGAGATCAAGTGTCTGGGAGAATGTTTGTAAACACATCAGTTCTTGTTGAACATTTAAGCATAAACCTAGATATAAAGAAATTAAAGATACCCCATAGAAATCTATCCAGTATCTTTTCAAACACTGCCAGGTGCTCTGCACAAACCAGGAGCACTTCACATTTCTCCAGGTTTTGTTCTATTGGCAAAGCAATCTTACCTTCATCTCTCTAGGGCCATTTCCCAGCACTAACTTAAAATATCCAGAACAAGGCAAAAGGCTGTATGTGCTACAGAATGCAATGCAATCCACCATCAGCTCAGTTTTATACACTCAACACAGTAATGTGAAAATGTTGCCTTTTTTCCTTATCTTTTCTTAAACCAAAACATCTGAGGGGAGCTCAGGGACTGGTTGAAGACTCAAGCATGACTAATTAGACTATGTCTTCTGTATCCCAGTGAGTCTCTTGGTATTGTGTAATTTCAGTATTTTCTATTTCCCCAAGCATCACTTACAGTTAGTAGAATTATAATTTTGTTTTCTGGTTTTAGAAAAAAAACACTTGTTTCTTCCTAATTAACTCCTATTAACACTTTTTTTTTCTTCTCATCAGGGCCATAAGTTTGAAGATTTGGAAAAGAGAATTTCCACACATTACCAAGAAAACCCCCTAAACCCCATTAAGACATCAGATTATCAAGCGCTGATGGTATGTATTTGTAAGAAGAAAGATGTGAGCAGGTGAACTTGTATTTTCAAGGGTCTGGGAGTGGGCCCAGGGGTTGTGGTCAGTGGCCTAAAGTTCAGCAGGAGGCAACCCACTAGTGCTGTACGCCAGGGGACGGTGCTGGGTCCAGCACTGTTCAACTCCTCTGTTCATGAGAGGATGACGGAACAGAGCACTCCCTCAGCAAGTTCACAGGTGACACAACAGGGAAGCGTGTCTGATACACTGGAGGGCTGTGCCACCCTTCAGAGAGATCCTGCTATGCTGAGAAATGGGCAAAGAGGAATCTCATGAATTTAGACAAGAAGTGCAAGGTCCTACACCTGGGGAGGAATAACGCAGGCACCAGCACTTGTTGGAGGCTCAGTGGCCTGAAAGCAGTTTCCTGAAGCTTTGCAGAAAAGGACTTTGGGGTTCTGACGAACAACAAGCTCACCAGGTACCAGCAATGTGCCCTCAGGCCAATGGCATCTTGGACTGCATTAGGAAGAGCACTGCTAGGAGGTCAAGGGAGGGCATTGTTCCTGTCCACTCAGCACCAGCGAGGCCACAACTGGCTGTGCCCAGTGCTAGAATTCCAAGTAGAAAGATACAGAGCTACTGGAGTGAGTCCATCATAGAACCACTGAGATCATCAAGGGACTGAGGCATCTTTCACATGAGATGAGGCTATGAGAGTTGGGGCTGTTCAGCCTGGAGAGCAGAAGGCTTAGGGGAATCTCGTCAATGTGTACAAATATCTGAAGGGAGGGAATGAAGAAGAGGGAGCCAAACTCTACCCAATAGACCCCACTGATACGACAAGAGCAAACAGCTGCAAATTAAAACATATGAAATTCAATCTGATTATGCAAAACTGTCCTTTTTTGTTTGTTTGTTTGTTTTGTTTGTGTGAGGATTCTGAACAGTGGCACAGGTTGCCCAGAGATGTTGTGGAGTCTCCATCTTTGGAGATACTCAAGAGCTGTCTGGACACAGTCTTGGGTACCTGGAAGTGTTTGAACCAGATGACCTCTGGAGGTCCCTTCCAGCTTCAACCATATTCTTATTTTGTGAAAGGAAATCCTATGTTATAAATTATTTGATGGCTTAAAAACAAGTTTCAGGTTCATACTAGGAACCCATACAAAACTCTGCTGCTGAATGACTCATTTCTTATGCTGAATTACACACTCCCAAAATGTGGGCTGAAGTAATTCTGAAAAAGTCTGTTAACTGTCATCACATTCCCCTGCAAATGTAAATTAATTCACATTCACAGAATCACACCTCCTTTAAGATGCAATTTAATGTTCATAATAGTTCTATTTCTTTTAGGTCTGGGATTTTCTTTGCCATGCAAGTTTCAGATCATCACATTAGAAAATGCCCAGCTAAGACTTGCTATGGTTTATTGCCATGTTGTATTTTGTTAAGGCAGCCTGCATTTACAGCCATGGTTTGAAAGCACGTGGTTATGCAGCCACAAAAGCCTGGAAACACAAAAAACTGTTTTGCAGTTGTAAATCTGCTTGTTCGACATGCAGTTGTGTGTGCCTGTACTTGTACTCATCTTGTATTCACAAACACAGATTTTGCAAGGAACTAGTTTTCATTGCTGTGAAAATGCATTTGGACCTTCCAACCTGGTACATGCTTCCTTTTCCTGTTTTTAATCAGTCATAAGTTAACAAAGTATCAATTTTTTTGATTCAGTGCTGGCTGTTTTTCTAAACTACAGGAACAAAAGGAAAAGTCTGAAGCTTTTTTATTTTCAGTTCAAATGGCCATTTCAAATGCAGAAATGTTGATGAGTCATGTTAGAAGCATATAAATTTTTTGAAAGTGATATTTGGCATACACCACTGGCAGCCAAAGGAACATTTTCACAGACAAGCACGTCTGTCTGCAGTTCAAGGCAAGATTTTAAATGGGAACTTATTTCTACCTTTTCCTTTTTACATCTTTGAATTATATTAAGGCAGCTTCCTAAAAAATTCCATTCCATGGCATACAAAATCTAAGAAAGCCTAAATGAATTCAAATGCTTAATGATTGCATTTAAATTTAAGAATCAGACAATAAAAAAATTCAGCACTGGATTATGCAATTTGTTTCCTGGGAACAAAATCCTTGGATTCTGTTTTGTTTTCCCTAATTTATATGTATTCTAACTGTAAATATTTCTACTCTGTCAGTTGATATATAAATGTGTATATTGATCCTCTGTACCACCAAATATTTTGTGGTTTCATTAATGCAAAATAGAGCTGTTCTATAGCAATTAAGGGCTAAAATCCTGTTTTATGGAAAAACTTCAGGGTTTAACACTAGAAAAGAAGAAATATGTGCAATGTTTTCTGTATAAAGTTCAACAAATAGCTTGTATCTTAGTTTAATGCCAATGATCTGAGCCTACAGGCTACTATAACTAGGATAGGAGGAGTGCTAGAACATGATTTTCACACTAACCTATGAGAAAGGTTAGATTCTTTTTTGTCCCATAACAACAATGGTTTCATTTCTCATTGTGAAAATCTGATACAATAGCTTAATTATCTGCAAAAACAGTATCTTCCAAGTTCATAATCTTTGGTTATTGTTTGGCTCCATGATTTGAGTTGTTTGCTATTCAGCCCTGAGTGCTGATGGGGAAAATACAATATATTGCTCCAGTGGAAACTATGGAATCTAGTTGTCACCAGTGATATTACAAGCTGCCTTCTAAAGCAGATGTTGGATAATGAATTTCCTGCATTAAGACAGCAGAGTACTGCAACACTCAGTTGAAGTTAATATACCAGATGCATAAGTTATGGAAAAATGCTCATCCATTTAAGACACTGATGTGATTAAATAGGTTTTTGAAGTAGAAGTATGATATAAATCATCATACATTATCAGTACATCTCATTTTAGCACAGGTACCACATCAGATATAAAATTACAGTTTATATCTTTCACATTCATCTGGCACACGCCAAGAAGATGCAATAACAAACCAGTTCACTAGTTCCTAATTTGAAATTAATTATATGTATCTAGGGTTGAGTATTTGCACAGTCCAGCTCCACAGAAATGTCTAATGAAGTTTTCATGATATCACACATTTTTTGCCCAGGTGTACTCTTTCATTCGATACACAGTATACAGCTGTGCTGAGGATTTATCAAGGTTAAAGGGTGAAAGGAAAATTGATCTCAAACACACTGCCTTTCAAAATGAAAACTTCATTGCAATGGCTTCCATCTGGATCACATCCACAGATTTTTCTTTCTCTCATTATCTCACTAGAAAGGTTTTTCAGTTGTGTGAGCCATCCTGTAACAGATTAATTTTTTTTTTTCTCATTTCATGGAATAAAAGATTAACTTCTATATGATGGATAATATGGTAATTATTTTAGAACATATCAAATTTAATAATAAGCATTTCTTATCAGACAAATTCAGCTTTTTCAGTGTCACTCAAGCCTGAATATAATAACATGATAATGATGTTTCGTGCTATTACCCTGCATCACTTAATGTCCACTTAAGCTTTCAGATAATAAAATGCATAAGGAAGAGATTTTTCCTTCTCTGTTTTAGCGTTTTCTGCCTATGATTAAGTACACATGATTACACTGTTGCACTGATTGACGCCAATTTGGCTTGAGGACATTTCGCAGCAATTATATTTGGTTAAAGTATTCAATATTACATGTCATCCCTCTAGGCTGAGAATACAGTGCTATTTAAAAGCTGGAAAGCATCAAACAATAAAAACATACATATATATATGTGTGTGTATGTGTAGATACACATACACATATGCATATATGATCATACATATATAGAGAAAAATACCCATATATGAAAAGACTTGCAGATTATTTCTGTGTTATTAGAGATATGCACTCCTTTAGAGAATTTGTCTTGTCTGCATAATACAAATAGGAAAATAAAAAAATATTAATCAATTTTCTATTATCTGTTTTTAAGAGAGAATTCTAATGACTTAGTGTTTAGCCTCTTTTCTAAAAGCCACAAAAAATATTTTGGTTTAGCTCTTTGCTGGTCAGATTATACTTACTTTAGCAACTTAAAGGACTTTTTGCAATTATAGTACCCATATTCAGACATTAATTATTTGAAGAACAGCATTAAAAGATCACTATTCTGTATCAAATACAGTTATTCTATCAGAATCACTGTAATAGAGGAGGAATCTGAAAATAATGACTTTTTGTGATGATCACTGTAACTAGAAGTTATTTCGATCATCTGTTGTTCGCTTACATATAATGCTCACATTCTTCTTTCTGAGTTTGATTTTAGTCTTTATTTTCTCAATTAGTTTTTTTTGACTATTTTCCAGCTACGCTGACTGGCACTGCTCTGCCCTGCAACAAGTGAATGGCTCCATGCATATTCTTATTTGTACAATGTAAAGTTGGGGCTACAGTTGGAGTTTATTTGCATTTATGCAAATCAAAACTAAAAAAGAAACATAGTTAGGACTTGTTGACTGACCCTTCTATTCCAAGTTTATTTTTAAAATTGCTTCCAGTTTTGCAGGTATTTAAAATCTGACTGAACATGTAAACAAAGTAAACATTTAACTGAGTAATATGTGGATGTGCAATGTCTGTCTCCGCCCGAAAGTGTAAATTCTATTTGTCTTCAGAACAAAATACTCCTAAAATATGAGAGTATGGTAATGGTTTTGAGATATGTCCTTTGGTAGGGATATTTACCTGAATGTGCAGGAATTTTCTTTAAGAAAGACAGGGTACTAGTAGAATAAAGTCTTTTAGAGATCATCTAAGACAGTCTTTAACTAAACTGGGCAAGAGAGTCTTGAGTAGATTGGAAACCTTAGGGTAGAAAATGTCCTCATGTAAGGACAGATACGTAGTATCTGATCTATGAACTTATTTTTTTATTTTGCTTCTGGTTTTGATACTTGCCTGGTTCTTTCCAGTATGACAGATGTATTAAAACAGATCAATTTGCCTTGTATTTAGTGGCACATGTCTGTGGTGGGTTTGGTGTTTTTTGGTTTTTTTCTTTTTTTCATTCCTTTAGTACAGAAAAAATTAGTGGTTTATTCAGTAACTATATAGGAAAAGTGTCAACCATACAGCATGCTAGCCATCTAACACAAGATTGCTCATTCATCCAGATCTCTTAAATCTATTAGCCTGACAGGAAAGGTACGTGAAAGCTTTCAAAGGCCAAATTACAAAAATTCAAATACAGTCTAAACTACTGAACACTTCCACGTGATGTCTGTTGGGCCCTGGCCATAAAGTGACCTTGGCAGAGCTATTTACACCAATGTTTTAGATGCATGATTTAACCTGGAGCAAATAAAAAGGCATTTATCACATCAGAGTCTGCATAAGTAATCCCTCTCATTCCTGGACTTTGGCTCCCACTCAGCAAAGTTCAGAGAACTATCAGGAAGGTTTAATAATTACAGTTTCTGTTACTCAAACAGAACAGGTTTGTTACAATGAAATAAAATGCTGTGTCTGCATTCATGGAAATGAATCAGCTGACAAAATATGTTTGCTATAAAGGTTTCATAATTGTTTTAGGAAGACTACCACAGTATGTGACATATTACAGAACAAGAATAGCTATTAGAATAGCTATTAGTATGATAGAGTTGCAACCCATTTATGTTCTACGGTATTGTAATGCTCTTCCTTTGCTTACTTAAACACCTGAACACATTTAAAGCCAGCCTAGAACACAGGTTTCTTGATTTTTACTCTGAGGGAATATTCATCATTGTACTAAATGAGGCAGGAGAAGTAGCTGCTTCTTATGTATTCAATAGGAAGCAACACCATGTGCAAATACTTGTCAGAAAATTTCTGTTCAGTGATAGAGGAAAGGTTGAAGATTGGTTTTCATTACAAATTACATTTATTTTTCTACCTAACAGAAAAATCTGAGGAAAGTAAACCAGACAAAGCGACATCTGACTTCAGCAAATTCTCCTAACAAAAATCAATCTGAATGCCTTTAACACAAGTTTGAAGAATAGCATATCAGGAGTTCTTAAATATTCTTCTGGTAACCACGTGAGGTTGTGCCAGTTCCAGTAATCACTGTCTGGCACATCAAAGAAATCCTGGAGTCGTAACTTCTTATTAAAAAAGCAAATGTAACATTTTTAGTCTTTCCCCTGGAAAGTCAGAGCTCACAGTGCAATCTGATTGCTGCAAAGGCATGTCAGTGAGGAAGGGTGTTGTTCCTTCCCACCCTCATCAAAACACTTGTGAGAAATCCAGTTAAGCAAATCCAGAGGAAAAAAGCACTATGTCTTCCTTTAATTCAGTCATATTCTGTTCTGTTTGTGGGAAACTCTGAAACTGCTGCCTTTCTAGGTCTTGAATTTCTTCCCACTTCTTTGTCCTGGACAGAAAAAAATCTGTTCACCGTACTCAGGCCAGGAAAAATTTACACTTATATGAACAGAGAAAAGGAATTTAGCTTGGAGCTGCTGGGGATTATTCAATGGGAAAAGGAGAGACAAAAAAGATGGTGGGGGTTATCTGGAGGGATAGAGAAGACTTATCAAAATCAGAAAGAGAGGATTCCAGCGTAATCTGCTCCTTGTGTTAACAACATGTGCAATCACTTGTACTGGCAGTTTGTTTGCTCTGATTTTTCACATTATCCAGGGGCTAATGTGTGTGAAGCTGTGGGTATGCATTTACAATGGTTAGTGAGTACCTTGCAATATCTCTGGTGACACTATCCTCCAATCTCTGCTTCCCATTTATTATGTGGTAGAGGTCTGTGACAACTAGCACAAAGCCCGTGGAAGCAGTGTATGTGCTCAGGTCTTCCTCCTCCTGTATGAATGCAGTATTAGAGGATACATGCTGTAGTTTCCAACCTTCACAAAGGACTAGAATTCCTAAACCGAAACTGCAGTTTAACACGTACACATACAAGCAAAAAAACCCTGAAACAAAACATAAAATGAAAACAAGCAAATTTTTGTTCATCTTTGGTTTAAAATGTTTTCACTAGTTAATTAACTTGAACCATGAAAGTAGTAACTAACAATATTCTTAATGAGTTTCTTCATTGGTTGTGTGCAGAAATAAGTTCCTGCTTGTATATTTAATATCTGTTTACTTGAATTACTCTATCAAATACATGTTTATGTGAGAGATTTTTAAATAAGGTTGCTGAGAAATTTAATATACTGAAAAAAAGACTTTTGGTTAGACATGTCACTGTTTTGAAAAGCATTACAAACATTAGAAAGAATCACTGTATGCATCAGATGGCAAACAAAATTATTATTATTATTAAACTTGTCACTAAACCTAGAGGCTGTCAATTATAACTGCTATCATATGGCTCTCACTTTTTATTAACATTAGTAAAAGAGAAAAACATACAAAAGTACTGATGCTGGGGTGCTGCAGCTGCTGTGGTAAATGAGAAAGCACCACTGGCCTCCAAGAGGCACAGGTTCCCAAACACCAGTTCGCTTCCCCCCTTCTCAAATGCTTCCCTCACCCACTTCCGTGACAAAACAAGGTAACCTACAAGTTTATTTTCTAGTGAAAAAATGCGTTGTTAGGCTGCTGATCTCTGACAGGGATTTTTTTCTGCTTCCCCACCTGCCTACTAACGTTGCTGTCCTTCAGCATTTCTGACATCTTAAGAAACAGCCTATTCTTTAAACGCTCATCTCAGCACAAATTTGTGGAGACTCACTGTTCTTTCCCTGTTCTGTAGAGCACATCAGTTCTGACAATGACAGGAGCTGGCATGACCCAGTCACAGAGCAACAAAGAAATAACTTGCTGATGTTGCTTGTGAAGTTGTGCGAGTCCTGATCCTCCGACTATTTAGAGAACACAAGTGCAGCCTCCTGTTTCTCTCCTAAAATCTGCAAGAAAAGGAGGCCAGTGATATCTTGCAGTTCTCAATCAGAAAACTACCACTTAATACATTAAAGGGACTGGTATTGATAACAAGTATGCAACTGCACCAGGAGATGAAGGCAGGATGGTCCTAGAAGCCAGACTACAAGAAGATTGGGATGGCAGACAAAATACTGAAGCTTCTGAGCATAATTCTGAGCCATCATATGGTAGAATTAAAGCTGAAAGCAAGCACAAATTGTCAAACAAAAAGCTTGGTAGCAAAATGGAGGCGGTAGCTGCCATCCAGTTCTGACAGCTCCCCTCCTGCAGCCCCTGCAATCACACTGACATGGTGGTGTCTGTGGCCATGACCAGTGCTGGGGCTGTGAGCCCTGTGCAGCACAGAAGAGACATAGGGCTCTTGCTTAACTGCCATGCATCCGTCTGTCCCATGCCCAGATGGAAAGGGTGTGAAGCCTGTATCTTGGTGAAATTATCTTGCTATTTATAGCAGCATATAGTGGAATTGCTTGACACCCAACAGTTATTTAGGCTCTACAATAAGGGTAAACAAGACTGAAATCTGGTTATTAGTCTGAAGGTCAAAGAAAGGGTAGGCACCTAAACTCTATGCTAATCAAACCCACAAACTATTTAAAATACTAGATGAAAAGTATACATATATTTACACTGAACATGACTTATGATGTTAAAAACAGAAGAAAAAGCAGAGAGGGAAGAAACAGATGGTGTACCAAATGTCAGAAGTGAGTAAACAAGGAGACATAAGAAACAAAGTCACCACAAAATCAAGACCTGTCAAACAAGTACTGACTTTAGTAAAGGCACACTCGGGCAGACACAGGCTCCACAGGCATCTCATGGTGCCACGGGGCACATTACTGAGACAAGGCTTTGTCAGGATGTTGCTGTGTCACAATGACTCCAGCAGCACCTGTGAGACTATCTGTGTCCTCCCCAGCAGCTGCTCTCTGCCACTGCCACTGTCTGACCTGTCGGTCTGCAGCAAGTCTGGCCATGGGTGTTGCAAGGCCATAGCTGTGTGGGAGTAATTTCCCCTTCTTTTTCCAGACTCCTGCTCACCCTGTGATCACTCCTTTCTCAAGCTCATCTTTTTCATCTGGTCTATTTATACCTTCTAGCAATTTTAAATATCATTCAGCTTTCACACTGTTATTCTGATTCCACCTGTTATTCCAATCTTGCCACTCTATTTCCAAGAAGACATAATTTTTCTCAGTTCAAAATTAGGAGGAGTTTGCTAAAGGAAAGAATTAAATGTCTTTTCTACCTCATGGAATCTATGATGGACATGGAAGAGCACCACTATCTGAGATCAGTGAAGTCATGGCCAAGCTTTGGTAGTGGGGGGGCTACAGGGATGGCTTCTGTGAGAAGCTGCCAGAAGTTTCCTCCATGTCCATCAGAGCAAATCCTTGGCAGCTCCAAAGACAGATGTGCTGCTGGTCAAGGCCAGGTCAACTGGAAATGATGGTAATGTCTCTGTGATAACATATCTAAGAAGAAGACGAAGAAGAAAAAAAAGTTATTGCTCAGATGTAATTGTGGCCAGGGGGAAGCAGGGTGAGAACATGTGAAAGGAACAGCTCTGCAGACACCAAGGTCAGTGCAGAAGGAGGGGCAGGAGGTGCTCCAGGTGTCGGAGCTGAGATTCTCCTGCAGCCCATGGTGCAGCCCATGGTGAGGCAGCTGTGCCCCTGCAGCCCATGGAGATCCACGGGGATGCAGAGATCCAACTGCAGCCCGGGAAGGAGACCCATGCTGGAGCAGATGGATGTCTGAGAGGAGGCTGTGACCCGATGGGAGGCCCATGCTAGAGCAGGCTCCTGGCAGGGACCTGCAGACCTATGGAGAGAGGAGCCCATGCTGGAGCAGGCTGTGCCTGAAGGACTACACCCTGGGGAAAAGTGATCCACGTTGCAGCAGTTTGTGGAGAACTGTCTCCTGTGGGAAGGTCTCACACTGGAGCAGGGGATGGACTCCTCTCCCTGATCAGCAGCAGAAACAACGGGTAATGAACTAACCATAAGCCCCATTTCCTGTCTCTCTGCACTGCTGGGGGGAAGAAGTAGAGCTGGGGAGAAAGGGGTGAGGGGGAAGGTGTTTTTAAGGTCTTATTTTGCATCTCATTATCCTGCTCTGATTTTGTGAGCAATAAATTCAATTAATATCTCTAATTCTCCTCTGGTTTGCCCTTCACAGTATTTGGTGAGATCTCTCTCTGTCCTTACCTCAACTTATAAACCCTCCGTTATATTTTCTCTCCCCTGTCTAGCTGTGGAAAGGAGAGACAGAGAGGCTTTGGTGGGTGCCTGGCATCCAGCAAGGGTCAACCAACAACAACCACTTACAGTGGAGGATGGTGCCACTCCAGCACAGGACTTTGAGCTAGAAACATGGCATCCAGTGATTTTAGCACAGATAAATCATAATTCTTGTAGGAAAGGACAAGTGAAAGGGAATGTAAAAGAATAAGGGATCCTGATGATAGTTTAATATTAACAATCTCTCTAAAGATTCCTTTTCCTAAAGCTTGCTTTATTCTTCTATAAAGATTCATCCATTTTTGTCTCCTTGGAAAACAGTGGACACCATAAGGATAATATGTTGTTTCTGCCCAGTACATCCTTTTCATCTTTACTAAAGAGGAGCTTTTTTTCCTCAAGATGATGGATAAATGACCTGCCAATAGTCAACTTGTTGCTAGGCCTATACCCTTGGCCTACAAGCATTTCAATAAATCTATTATTTTTAGCTTAGTCACCTCCCTGTTTGTTTTCATACCTATCATTCTTTTTTCCCTGCCTAAGTGGGTAACTCGTATCATCATCATCATCATCATCATCATCATCATCATCATCATCATCACCTGCTGAGCCTGTTTGATCTACTTTGTCCATGGACACTGTTTCTTACAAAAGAATCTTTGCTGCACTTCAGCAACAGAAGGTTATGATAATCTACATGTCTTTATACATATTGCAGCATATTCATACATGAGGCAACATTTCAAGAGGCACTGCTTATTTTAGCATCTCGATATACTATAGTCAATAGTAGTCCCTGTCCTCCTTGAAAACTATTACCATAAGACCAACAACAGAATTTTAAGTCATTACAAAGAAAGGAATTAAGCATAATATTCCGTTTCCTGCTCTCTTTCCTCTTTTGATGCAACTTTCTGAGTTGTTACCACAGAGTGTTTTCTCAAAATTTGAGAAGGCTGCGAAGTAGATATATTAAACCCCATTATAGCAGAAAAATCATTAGTTAACACAGCTCTTTCCCATACATTTATTAGCTGCAGCTTCTTCATTATCAGTTGAGGTCAACAGACTGAACAAGTGGATCATATTACCCACTTAGAAAGCTTTTTATATTTCAAGCTCTTATTCCTAATTTATCCTCAAACTCCCTATGAAATAGGCACAGTAATTAAGTATGATTATGCTAATTTTCCTAATTAGGCAGCAAGTGGCATCAATGTTAAATATATTCCATAAGTTTATACAGTGAATCAAAAGCAGAAATTCCTACCTGACCACAATGTTTGACTACAAGTTTCCCTGGGCAGCTGGGAATTTACCTACAAGTTCATGGGGAGCTGACTTGGCTTTTCTTTATGAAGAACATATATGGACATCAAGACTAAAAGAGATAAACCAGTATCATCATTAGCACCCCCTTAAGATGCCAAAATTTGCTAGACAACTGACACAGAACTCCTGTGGGACTGTCCTACTCTTTCCCATATCCAAACCATCCATCCGATCAATTTCCAATGCACTAAAAAGTTTACCCCTGCATAAGCAAAATGCAAAAGATGGAGAAGTTTAAACATTTGTAGCATATGTACAAATGCAAAATGCATTCTTTTATTCCTACTAATTATTACAGCAGACTTTTTTTCTTTTTTTTAAGCATACTTATAAAAGAAAACACTGAGAGGCTTGAAACAGAAAGAGGAATCCACTCACAGCAGCACAGCTTAAGCATCACTTTCTGCATTGAACACTGGGTCAAAGATACATTAGCATAATTGCAGAACAGACAGTGAAGCTTTCAAAACTGTGAGTAACAGCATAAAGGGCAGGTCCATTATTTATAAATTAATTTCCCCTGGCCTTGAAGAGAATAATCATAAAGGGCTCATTTTTCTCTTCTTTATTCAATCGTATCAGTTAAAGTATCAGTTTACAAAGCACATAACATTTCAATAGGATCCAACAGAAATAGCAATCATTGCTTGCTCTCTTGGACTTTTACTCCCTGGTTTCTATTATCCCATCAGTAGGTCTTAAAGCCAACCAGCATTTCCAGACTTGAGCTTTATAGGGAAGCTCTTCCAGATCTCACATTGCTGAATTCTGGATGGTTGCTGTCCGATTCACTAGCCAGTCACATGTATCACAAAGCTGAGCATTGAAAATTTTCTTTCTCAAGAGTAGGAAATAGAGCATACCTAAGATCTCATTAACATGCAGAGATGAAAAAAATATTTTTCCTAGAAGAAAAGGCCATCCTATTATCTAGAGTTCTATGCTTTCTTTTTAAACAAAGTTATGAGTTAGCCATTTGTTAAAGGAAAAAAGTTTTGAGACATTGGGATCCAAATTTGTTACATCAGATATTTCAAATGATTCAAGAGAGATGAGTGACTGAGTTACAAGGCTGAGTTAAAGAGACAAATTTAAAGTAGAGTTCTTATTTTCAGTGGCATATCTTAGAAAAATGATTCCAGTAATGTTACTGTATGATACAACAAATGATGAAAAGAAAAATCAATTTTGATAGCATTATTAGTCTCACTTCTATGAAGACATCAACTTCCTCTATTAAGCCACACCAGTTAGAGGCCAAAGAAGCTGAGGATACATGTTATTAAACACCAAACCCCAAGCTAAGCATCTTCAAATTCAGTTCCTGAAAGTCTTTATCTCCTATGTGGTCAGTCTAGTGACGAGAGATTTAAATTGCACATCTACATAACACAAACACATCTGCTGTCTTTGGGGATAGTGAAGGAGGAGGAGGAGGAGGAGGGGAAGAAGGGTTGAGTTTCTAATGGGTATCACCTAGTGACGGGATCTATCTGCAACCCAACCCTGGCCTTCCCCTCCTCTTCAACAGAGAGGGTTCAGTGACTGGGGGAGGTGGTGAGACTGTTGCCACACAGCTCTTACCACTGGGTGCCTGTGTCCCAATATGCAAAGGAGGATGTTTACCTTTGCTGCTTACTAGCTGTCTTTAATGAAATGTGGAAGAGAAGACAGGAGCTTGGTGTTAGGGCATTCAGAGGAATCACCTCGTCTGGTTTTGACACTTATATCAATGGTCTTTGTTTTTAAGGTCTAAAACACGGACATTCCAGTTTCTCTGTTGAGATCCTATTCAGTATTTTCATCATCAATCTTTAAGACTGAAATGTTATCCACACTATTTTTTGCACATGAAAAACCTTTGTTCACAGGTAAGACAGTGTAAGCAAGAAGCTCCTGGCTTATGTTTGGTACTCAATCCTTTTCTGTACCTACTTAATCTCTTTCAGAAGTATCTAATATGTGTCAGAGGTAATTTTTAGCCTTACTTAAGAAGCACTTCTGAAGACAACGTGTCCTTAGCTTCAGAATGTTCTAATTAAACAGACAGTCATGGAATTTCAGAAACATCTCCTGGGGCCAGTATGCTTTCAGACTGCCCTACAGGGCAGAAATCCATCTGCAGCCCCTGGAGGAACCCCACACTAGAGAGGGGAGAGTGTGTGAGGAATCCTCCCACTAAGGAGGAAGGAACAGCAGAGACAAGAGGTGAAGAACTGACCATGACTCCCATTCCCCATGCCCCTCCTGCCACCGGGGGGAGGAGGAAGAGAATTCTAGAGTGAAGTTGAGCCCAAGAAGAAGGATGAGTGTGTGTATTTTTAAAATTTGGTTTTTATTTCTCCCTATCCTACTCTGATTTGACTGGTAATAAATTAAACTAATTTCCCCAAGTCAAGCCTGTTTTGCTCATGACAGTAACTGCTGAGTGATCTCTCCCTGTCCTTATATCAGCCTAGGAGCCTTTTGTTGTATTTTCTCTTCCCTGTCCAGCTGAGGTCCAACCCTGCCAACACAATACTGTATAGACTAAGGTAATGGATGAGGTGGACAATGGACGGGGAAGAGTTTCTGTGGACAATACAACTTTCCTTCCCTTCACACAAGTATACTGTGAGGAACTATTCCCCCATTAAAAAAATATCAAAAGTGCTACCAAAAATAAGAGTAAGTTTTATTTAAATAGTTTTAAGAACGACAACTTTGTTCTTATGTCTTCCAAATTTCTCTCTTCTCAAAAAGCTTGTAATTTAGGCACAACCATTTCACTCAGACTCACCACTGGGCAATAGTAGTACCAAGAAAATATACAGTTTATTCTAATTAAGTTACCCAATAATGCTAACAATCAGTCATTTAGATCACTGCTGCTTAATAACTGACTGTAATTTTTCTGCTAAAACTATAAAACAGGAGATTTATGGACAGAGCAACCACAGGCTAAGCAGGTCTGATATTGGTTAATAAAATCTGAAAATAATTAGAAAAAATATTCTCCATGCCCTATTTCTTTTGGCACAAAAATGCAGGAAAATTAGTCTGTGTAGTTAGTGCCAAGCTGGATAGATTTGAATGCTACTTCCAAAATGAGGTATGGAGTTTATGACAACCATCTGCTGAGATCTCTACACAATCCTGCCCAAATGAAATTAAAATATTGATCTAAACAGTTTCTTTGCAATAATGGAAAATTTAATAGTAGATTTGTTACCTAAACTTGAATATTACAATGTCTGCCTTCTCTTTATAAATTGTAGACAATAAAACAAGACTTTTGTACACCCAAGGTCAAATCTGCCCTTTTCCTTTCAGTTTTCTAGAACACTGAAAGCCATAGACACCAAAACTGAGAGGAAGGCAGAGGTAGCTCTAAAATTCTAACTATAATCCTGAACTTTTTCTGGCTTATCTGGTCTTGAAAGCAACAAAACTTCATAAGTTTCCTTTTCTTCTTTTTTTCCAAGGTTTTCTTGAGCACAAGTTTTTCTTTTGGCAATAATTCACAACCTATGCAGGCTTAAATGGTACAAGCTCTTCTGCTTGATTTCTGAACTCCAGGTCTACTGCAGTGCTGTGAGAGGCTCTGCATTATATATCACACGTGCCCAGTACACATTTATAGCATCTGGTGTCTCAGAAAATGTACCTGTTGGTGTTGCTGTCTTCAAACAGCAAGAAGAGCAAACTACAAAAGAGGAAACACCACATCTGAAGCCACAGCTTCCCTGCTGGAGCTTCTGCCCTGGGAGCCTGAGATCAGCTTGCTTGACGGAATTCAGAACCACATTTTCTAGATAGGTATGTGAATCATCGATCCATATACTAGGAGATGAGCAGAACATTATGGAGGAGTGAAGGCACATACCTTCTGTTGAAGAAAACAGAACACTCTTTCTGTTGTGCTAATATGACCTGCAGGTAAGAATTTAATATCCCCTAAGCTGAGGACTACTCTCTGGATGTGTGTTTTAGTCTCAGGATTTAATGTTTAACAGCCTTAGCTAGAAGTTAATTCTTATCCTTGACAATTAGAATTTATTAAAATTCCTTGACAAGAGAATTCCTGTACTTTGGTTTATACTTTCGTGAATTTTTATATATTTATATTCAATAATGAGGCCAGAGTGGAAGGGTTGGCCTGCCAAAACTCCCGGCTTCATCATCTTGTTAGCTTCTTTTTCTTCTCATTTGGGGAATATTTTCAGTTTTTCTAAGCTTGAAATACAGCAAGTAGAATAATGAAATACCTATCTCTATTTCTGGACTACTATACAACTCTCACACTTCTCTACAAGCAACTGGGGGTGAAGCTCTCCCAATGTGGCACAGCTACCAAATACAAGTATATTGTCATACTAAAATGATAAAAGCAAAGTTAGATTTCTTTTAATTTTGTCTAAGTAGTTTAATAACTATGAATATGGTCAATGAATTAAAATGTATTTAAGAATTGCCAGAGAATAGAGTGGAGAAGTTACTCACTGACAAGAGAGAACTGCATACCCCTATAGTTCATCCTTAAAATTACTTGATTTAGCACTCCCCAAGGGATTTCACAGATGCCAAAAGTGTTTTGACAACACTGTAAATAAAAAAGTTTAGGATGACTTCCGTATGTTCTCTGTAGTCTTAAATGCTACATTTAAGAATTTTACATTAATCTAAAATTGCTAAAATATATATTAACATATCTATTTAGAAAAGTGCACAGTAAATACTGAAGAGGATAAGACTGAGGTTTACAAAAATAATGAAATAATTTGACCATGTATATCCTGAATAAGGAACTGTAATACAACAAACATCTCCCCTCCCCCTGCCCACACCCCCAACCCAAGTGGTAGATGGCAGTCCATTAAGCTAGCAGGAATGAGGCTGAACAGGTGAAACTATTTTACACAACAGGTAGGGAATTTCTGGAACTTTTCTTCACAGAAACACACAGAGGCACATGGTATCTGTGGATTAAAAAAGGGATACGGTCATAACCAACAGCTACAATTTGGAGCTGGCATTAATAACTCTGTGCTGAAATCTGGACTGGTTTATTTCTTTCAGGATGCTGACAAAAATTCAAAACAGCTTGTAATTGAGCATAGCAATTACTTTTAACTTGCATTTCTTTTGCTACTTCAATGTAACAGCATTTTCACAAGCTACAGACAAAAACAATACAGTAAGTTTAATATCTGTAATTTTGATTTTGCCATATACTATTTTTATAGTTCTTCTACAAGGCACACAGATCGTTTTCAAAAGAACAGTCAGCACTGGCCTGGGGATAGAGATTACCTGCATTATTCTTCCATCGTTAAATCCCACAAAGTTATAATTGGCATGTTTGCATGCCGAGTGTTTTCCTATTGATTGTACTACTCAAAGGAAAAAAAAATTCAGAGCAATTAAAATCAGGAAAAACTCCAGCTTTCTACAAGGCTTTTCTTCTGAGTGCTGGAACTCCCTATCATGCCTTCAGAAGCTTCCATTTCAAGCATTATACTTTATCCTTCAAAGGCTTTTCTACTATTTTCCTTGACTTTTTTGCAATGAGCTCAATTCCTAGGAACACTGATGTGTTCTAACAGACTATATAGAAGTGAGAAGAAATAATAATTTGCAAAATACCATATTTCTACACTTTTCTATATGAACAAAAGTGAAATTTGCACTTGCTCTGAATACAAAAAGCAATTAATGAGGGAAATTGGGCATTGGTTGTTTTTTTTTTAGTGATAAACTATGTGTTCACCGCTAAAAGAAACACTTCCATTTTAAATTGCCTTGCACAGTTTACTTGCAGAAACTATGTCCAAAAGGATATTGGTACCTGGCTAATCCTTGGCAGCTTAATTCCTGAAATTCTGACTTTGCAATTTTGTCTTGTTATTTACACTTTCAAGCATTGTCATCAATATAACAACACATTCAGTCAACAGAAAATCAAGTAAAACCTATTTTACTTCATTTATATTCAAAATATACAAAGGCAAATATGAGCTGAACATTGATCCCTCACTTCTGAGGATGACCTCAACCAAAGTGTGCGGATTTCCAATTTGGATTTTATGTATTACCGAGGGTCTGAGGAACTGAAAAACTTAAGCAATCTTGAGAGCTAGTAAACCTCATGAACAAACATGAACGAAAATACTTTATCTCAGCTTGACGAGAGTGACAAGAGTGTGGTTCAGCTGTTTTCAAATTATGTGACAGTGCTGAAGGACTACTCTAGAGAATTATTATTTTAATATTGCCTTACTCAATATATCCCAAGCACGTCTGACAGAAAAGTCACAGCAAAGAAGACAAAAAATGAAAATTTCATTGTGACAGAAAAAATTTTCACTTGGGAAACGTTTTCAAGTTTTTTTATTCCCAGCTGGCTTAAGAGAATTATAAGTTATCAGAAACCTCTTATGATACTATCTATTGTTAATGTTTTTAATATCTCCCACAGTAAAAACTGTGAAAGCAATCAAGCTACTGACATTTTCTTTCCACTTTCACTTCAGCTTTTATCTGATCAAAACACAAACAGAGATATCTAAGCCACCCAGAAAAGATTAAAAAGGCTTTTCTCTTCTTTCTTTGTGAGTCTCTGTACCTCCCGGTTGTTTTGGTTATCAGTTTTGCACAATAATGTCCCTTTGTTGTATGCTACATTTTCAATATTTAGAATTGATTAGCTTTTTCTGTGTTAGTGTGGGAATTATTCCTTGTATATGGGGCTCTTGATACTGACTCCTCTCAGCTTGGTCATGGACAGATTGCCATAAAAGAAGATACTAAAAAAGGTTAATTCAAAAAGTGGAACAATTAGAGCTGGTGAAAGAAGTAGAGCTCACTCAGGCATCCATGAGAGCTCCTTCCGCCAGGCAAGGCTCCCTGCTACCCATCTCACATCGGGGAATGAAAGCTGAAGGTCTACGTGCTTTGTCCTGAGACTATTTTGGAGACCTGGTTGTTGTGACCGACATATGAATGACATACGTGATTACGAGCGGCCACTATGAAAACCTCTGTATCACAGAAAACTCTGTCTATGCATATTTATCACATGCTGGCACTTTTAGGTTATACCTCTGCCAAATCAGGGAGCAGGATGAATTCCTGCAATATCCTGTTCAGAACTGAAGACCAAGTTTGCTTGATTTTAAGCCTGTGTTGAGTAAGTAAGTCAGGGAAACAAGTCATACCAGGCTTCAGAAAGGGTCTTCACATATTTTGACATAGAAGTGTAGGCAAGTGTAGGCAAACCATTTAAGATGTCATGACAAGGCACAGAAAATGTCTGGGTGCAGAATTGTATTCAGATACTTTATTCATGATTTAAAACACATCTACAGAAGAACTTCGCTCTCTACCTGCAACTGATTCACTTCTATCTCCTTTCCTAAATGTTCCTGTGTAGTCAAGATTTGATATTCTTGGATAGAAATCATTATAACCTTATTGATTACTAGACTCAGCTACATAACATTACAAAGGCAACTACAATTAATAAAACGAATGAGCTATGTTAGGTTTTTAACTTCAAGTGCTCCCCCACCTCCCAACAACTTCTATCATCTTGTTTAATTGATGTGATGTGAAGTATCAGGGTCACACACGACTTGGAGGCAACTCAGTTTCATGTTTATTAGCAGGATACCCAGGAGCACAGACCCAGAGAGGTCCTCTGTCAACAAACTAAATCGTACCTTGAAGCAAACAGCAAAGTGACTAAATACTGAATATAATCTGAATGTGTTTTGTGTGGCAGAGACATTCTGTGCATAACTCTATGTCCAAATACATCAAAAAATCTGGCTCCACATCTCCGCTCACGAGACTCTGCAAAGATCTTTTGAGATCAAGAAGCAATGGCAGATTTCACCAGTCAAAGTACTAACTCATGGCTGCATCACACCTCAATGAAATCTTCAGCCCAAAACAGGACATACAAATACCTTTGTTGCCGTTCTTTATAAATGACACTTTCTTGGCAAGTCCAGAAGAAATTACTTATTTCAGTGGCTCAACTTACTTTTAAGTCTGCACCTACTAGAACAAAAACCCAAATCTGGACATTCACTACCTGAGAATGCTACCCACAAACCATAATTTTTGAAAATTATTTAAGTAACAAAATGAAAAAGATCCTTTATTAATGAAGGCTGTACTAGTACACTTCACTTAATCAGGACACAGATAATTAGGAAATCTGGTTAATTAGGACTTTTCTGAGGAAGCTGAATTAAACCAAATGAGTTTTGACTGGCAAGGGACAATGGTTAATTGGGATGATAATTCCTCTTAATTGGTATGCCTGCAGGCAGTTAAGTGGTCTGTGAGGCTCACAGGCTAGTAACAGCCTTTCTTTCCTCAAAAGACCTGTGCCCATCCAAAATCAGTAAACCAAAATGGTTTTAATGCCCCCATGTACACATTAAGCATCATTCAAAAGTTCACTCTATTCAAGAGGTCATCACTGTAGAACTTTTAAGGAAATTGGGAGTACTAAATTTTCTCCAAGTATGTTTCACCTACGAGAAAGGATATAAAAGACCTAAATTTTTCCCTTGGTGCTGAAATACTTTATTGCTGAAGTTTCTCTCAGCTATCAGATTCCAATATTGGAAAACAAAAAAACCCCAACAAAACAAAAACCCCCAATAACAACAACAATAACAACAACAATAAGAACAACAACAACAAAAAAGAAAACAACAGGAAAAAAAACCCCAAAACAACAGAAGAAGTAAATCTAGTACTACTAGTACAAAATTGCATTTGCCATTCAAAGTTATCTAAATCCTGCCTTGCTGACTCCATCAAGAAAGCCCTAAGGGCAACACCCACACCCTTGGTCTCAGTTTCCTTCAGCATCCTTTCTCAGTACAGTTGGCTGCTGTGTTTAGGATCCCTCCCAGCCACCAGCCCCTGTCCTACCCAGCACACTGGAAAACTGCAAGCCTGACTCGAGTGCCTTGACTATTTGGTTCTTAAGGCAGCAGAATGGATTTACTATCACTACACGATGGTATTTGGGACAGCTAAAACGCACAAAATGGAATGTTCATCTCCAGAAGTTAAAGTTTTGGTTTTCCTTGAGGAAAATAGTATTTTGAGGCTCCCTTGACCAAGAAACGAGTTCTCATGTAGCTTTAAGACATCTTTACAATCTTTACTCCTTCAACTGATTTTTTTTTAATTTCAAAGTTTCTGACACATAGATGTTACAGCTGCATTAGCCTCATTTAAGAAAATGGGTGAAGAATAAATTTCTTATCATTTTCCCCTGACTATATCATAGCAGAACACTCAATTTAAAGTAGTAAAAAAAAGATAAAGACTTAATGGCAAGTTAGACAAGCAGCAGTATAAATTCCAGCTTTTCCTGGAGCTTAGGAATAACAGTAGAAAGTCAGAGAGAAAAACAGTACAGAAAATCACCAAATATCTGAAAATTAATACACTGCAATGTGCATGTATCATAAGGAAGAAAGTAATGAAATTATACAGAGTAAATGTTCCATATTTAATCAGTCAGACTCTAGTTAAACAGACAGTCTCTAATTTGATTCACTAATAACCCAGTGCTGATACAAAATCTTACAATATCGACACCTGTACACATCCCTGTACATGAAGGGAGATATTATTTTTACAATATTCTTTTGTTTAATTTGGACAATTCTCTACTGACCAGTCATCATCTACAAGATGTTTTCTTCATCTCTTTGGTAAGTGCTGTCCTACAATTTGAGTCAGTGTACTGATATGCCCCCATCTGGCTCAAGATCTATGTATTTTTAAAAAGGATTCATATAGACTATTATGGAGTTTAGGGGGACAAGTATGTGGAGACAGATCTACATCTGCTTTCTTATAAAGTACTTCATTTCTTTGCACGGAGGGAGGAAATAGGAATCTTTTCCAAACCCCAGGGACACAAACTTCATGAAAATGAAATGTCATTAGCAGCACTCTCAGATATTTCCTGAGGATATGATCTCCAAATCAAGCTTTCTAACTGGAAAAGAGACTGCTCATCAATTTATTAATGGCAATGTGTAATTTTTACACGGCATTTACCAGTTATTGCGTATGTCCTTCTAGAAAATGCTTTCATCACATTTAAAATGAAAAATATAAAAATAAACAATATAAACATTATTGTTTTCTCATACACTTTTGAATTAATTTTTCATAACTAATATAATAGAAATATTTACGGTACTCTTCATTTAAAAGCTACTTTTCCTGAAAATGTAAATTTCAGGAAAAATTCAAGGCATGTAAATTTCTCATAGATGCTGCAACCACGGATAGTATCTTTCCACTGCTATTAATAAGTTTTTGTTTATTCATTTAAATTAATTTTTCATTATTATTCCCCTTGGTTTTCTTTAACTTTCCCATTCTGTTACTTTTATTTTCTCCATTCTTTTCTCCTTTACATGTGGTCTCATCTACAGATGTGACAAACACCAGCTTAGAGAATCTAAGAGAGAATTCACTGGTAGGATCTAGCAACTGGCACACAGTATGTAAAGGTGTTCAAAAAACAGGGCAGAAAAGATCCTTCTTTTAAGCACTATCTGATGGGGGCTAAAGGAGATAGGAAGACGGTAATTTACTGCAAGGACAGTGTTCACAGGAGTAGAATCAGGTTCTTGGATAACAGGAATTAGAGCTTTATTCAGGCAAAGGATGGAGTATTGGTGTGCATGTGTTACAGACCACTTCATCTGTGCAAGAAAGCAAAATATTCCTTCTGCTCTTACTACATAGGAAGAAAAATATGTATAAAGGGGCTGACTTTGTCTTGGAGATACCTGCTAGGTATCATAATATTCAACTGCAAGAAAACTATACTGTTGCTAAAAGAGGCCAGGTTGTATTTGCTGTTGAAAAGCATCCTACAAGCTACCCTCATAACCCAAATACCAAAGACAATAAAAAGTGGCACTGGGCAATAAGATATTTAGGTTTAATGCCTCTTTCAGAAAAAAAAAAATTAAAAATGACAGTAAGAAGGATGTACATGTATTGTTTTTGATGTGGAATCTAACAGACCAACATTATAGAATAATAGACCATACTGTATTATAGCAATATACTTCCTAGTAAGTACAGACATATGTATCATTATATGAAGCTCAATATATAGACTATAATAATGTACAATAATATACACAAAATCAATGTAGATTCTCTGTTCCCGCTGGCCTTAAACTACATAAAATCACTTCTAGCTCAGAACTGATTAAAGAGCTGAAGTACAAATTGAGATTTAATTGATATACCATATAAACAGCCTTCAACTACGGCTGGATGTAGTAATTTAAACAAAAACAGACTAGGGTTTGGCAGAAAATGAGATACAGTCAGATTTTGTTTGTATCCCATTTTAATACTAAGGATATGACTCAGCTGTTAGTTTGAAATGTGACAGAGAAGAAATTATTTTTAAGTGATATTGCAATACATGATTGCACTACAAAACAAAACAGGGTTTTGCAATCCAGCAGAAAGTATGATTTCTGACCATGTAAAAAGCTGAGCTCTGACTGAAGACTGATGAACCAAATTAAAGATGTCTTTAAACATACTGCAACATATTCACACTGTTTGGGAGACAGATGGAGATGGAAAACCCACATTCTTGTGCAGATATGAAATAGCTTATCAGGGACTCATCCCGTTGTATAACATGAATCACCCACTGTACCACACAATATGTGGTAGTCAAGGAGACTGTCAGGATTCCCATTGCCCAAATATTTTTTCAGAGCTTTGTATCACCTCTGTCTTTACCTGCACCTGCCTTCAGTCTGGTATGCAAGCTCATACTCTGGATGCAGCTCATTTTACAGACTCACACAAAACTATTAAGTGCTTTTCAAAGCAAAATACAAGCGTAGACCAGCCAATAGCCAAGGCACAATCTGTCTTTCTGATGTGTTTATAGGCAGAAAAGAAATCCCAATCCAAATCAGAGCAAAATCTTTGTTTACTTTAGCATTGGTTTCTTTCACTGATTTTTAACTGATCAGTTTACGGGTAATGACCAGGCAGAGATAACACTTGTTTATCCTGTGATTTACCATGATGTTACACATGCAATTCCCCTTTTTGACATTGAGGGGATTTTCTTAGCCCTTCTGAGGTAATAGCCCTGGTTTCCCAAACCCACTGTAACTATAGTAATTTTACAGCTCTTGGTTGCTTTTCTCCGTCTGTTTTAACTCAGTGACCCGTGTGTGTTTGGCACCTAAGGAAATCCTACAGGCTAGGGACTCATGACTAGATTAAAACAACTCAGGAATATGTCCTTAGAACTAGGTGTTATTTGTTCACTTCCTCAAAAGTAATAATGATGTAAAGCAAATAATGAAAACAACAGTTATCACATGTTAATCTAAGACTGACTTGTTTTATCCTCTGCAAAGTTCTCCATGACATTTTGAAGCCCATATTGGTTGCAAAAAACATCACCTTTTGCCTCTGTTGTTCTGACAGTTGTTCCATTGACAACTCTTGGACAATATAAGTCTATTCATTGTGTCTAATCAGAATCTTAGAGCCCAGGTTTAACTACTGTTCAGTGTCTTACTCCTGCATTTTAACACAGTTTATAGAAATAAATCAACAATCAAAAGGAAAATTCTGAAAAACAAGGACTTTTCCATTGTTTTCAGTTCCTTCTTGTACTGACCTGCTCAGGCTTAACTCCGTGGTAAGTATCCGTTAAAAACAGACACGTTGAGTATGTACCTTAATCAGAAATAGCCACAGATCCTGCTGAGCTTGTCTGCTTTCAAGAATTTCTCACTTCCTCCAATCTGGCTCTAAAAACTCTGATTTCAACAGCGCTATATCTGAGTTGTTACTCACCAGGTCATTCACAAGTTACGCCAACATGGAAATAACGCAGCAGTTGAGTTGGTGTCCAACAGGCACAAACCTTGTTCTAGCATGTCAAAAGGAGAGAGTTCAAACGTCTTTCCACGTTTAGAAAGTAAGAAGTGAAAAAAGAAACTGCATGCATCAAAGAGTTTTCAAACAGCTGAGAGAAAACGCAAGCAAGGAGGTAGGTAGTAATTGTACTCAAGTAATTTAAATATGCAACATGAGTTACTTCTTCCTAAGCATGCTTTTGTTGACTCCTGCATCTATCCTCAGCCTTCCTCTCTGAATGAGCTCCTGTCTCTACTAGCTAGTGATATTCTGTGCCATCATTCCCAACTGAGTCCCATTTACAGGCTTGGGACTGCATCACTCCTCTTTCTGCATAATAACCTTCAGTCAGCTCTGAACAAACTTGATCACCAGAGTCATCATACGACTCTTCAGAAAGACTACGCTTCGTGTAGACTTTCTTTCAAGAAAAGGCTTATGTACCTACAATAATTTCCTTCTGTTTTAATCCAAGTCACAGACAGTTTCCCTTTGCAGTTGATGACATATGGGCAGCTCTGGAATGCCTCCTCTCCTACTAAAAGCCTTTTCCAGTTTCACACTTAGTTTATCTGAAGGTTTTGTCTCTCACCTTGATGTTTCCAAAGTGAAATGTGTAAACTTAGAAGGCAGGCAGGTTATAAGATGCATCCTAATTATCAGCATTTATTGTATGCTGGTGTAAGTGGGCTGATGGCTGGGAATGTACTTTGAGACAACCACTCTCATACAGGAAGTCTCTTCATCTGCTAAATGGCTACAGGTTTTGCTACAGGGTCTAAGTATTGCACCACCTGTGTAGGTCTCACCCAAAAGAACGTGCTGTGTTGGAATGAAACCACCTACTATCAAGATGCAAACCTCCATCTTCATAATTTGATACACAAAGCAGGTTTGGAGGACAAAGAAGTTTCACACATCAACTCCTTAAGAAAACTGCTACAGACATATATATTTAGAGAAATGTTCTTATTAGGAAGGTTTGTGCCCTGTCACATCATACATATGGATAGATGTTTAATGGAATTTAATGTCACTAACACAATCAACAAACTCTCATTGAACAGGAACTGGGATTTGTTGACTAATTTTTCATTGTGACATAAGAATATCAAAGTAGTGGTTAGATTATTTTTCCTATTTTTTTAATAGGCTGCAAACTTTCCCTGCTATTCAGTGAAGGACTCCTGCCAGCTTGGTCATGGCACAGTCACCACACAGTCATGCTGCTACTGCAAGTTTTTCTTTCACTGGCCACATTTTTATTCCACTGCTTGTCATTCCAACACAATTAACTTTTGACTCACTGGTCAACCCCAGCTGTATCTGACAGATGTCCTGTAGTCCTAGAACAGTCAATCCTTCCCAATTTCATTGAAGTGCTCATCTACACCGTGAGGAAGATAACTGTACATGCCCTTACTGAAAAGCAAATGCCGACATAAGGTGAGCCAAAAAACCCCACCAAAGAATGAAGTGGTGACTGTCTGGTATACATAAAAGCTTCCGACTGAGAACACTCCCACTACCTGAACAACCAAGTCCAAACATGAAACACAAAGGAAGAGAAATCAGCCATTAGAAAGCAGCGCTGCTGCTCTTAGACTAGTGCACTATTCTGACTCTTCCTCTAAATTCCTGATATTTTTTCCTAAAACTAACATTACTATACTAGTAACTGCAAAGTATTGCATCATTTTGGTAAAATACAAGTATACCACACCTTATTTTTCCAGTTACACAACTGATATTTATGGAAACATCCTGGTTTTTTTGCATCATTAATGACTGATAATGCTACCATCTACAGGGATTGAAGTCTGTATATTTTCAGGATTCCTTTTATTTCTATTATGTTCCTTGAACTCATTTGTATTATCACTGCATTGATGCCCAATATTTCCTTCACAACTATTCAATTAGATATGGAATTTTTATTTTATAAACTTGATTTCCATTAATCTGTCTTTTGCATCTTTCCTGATTTTTACACAGTCATTGTTCCTAAGTTTTTGCCATCTCTTCATCACTGAGGTTGAAGCAAAACCATATTAAACTAAAGCTGGAGTTTTTTTAATGTTGAAAACTGTTTTCATAGTCAACCACCAATCTTTCCTTTTCAACTTGATACTTAAATTTATTTTTTCTTTTAAAAATCTCTCATGCCAATGAAGTTTTGTCATATTATCCCTTGCTATCAGGAGACTTAAAATCTTTCAAAACATCAGGAATATATACAAATATATATCTTTTACTTACTAAACCCTCATGTTTGCACATGCTGAATGTATATAGGCAACTCTTAGTGTCTTGGAGAAGGATATTCTGTGAATGAATGTATTTTTATCCTTCATGCAGATTATTTCTAAACAAATTTATATCATATGGCTTGGCACAGAGCAAATGAGACATCCATTTTCAAACATTTCCGTCCATGGAGATCAAAACTCTCATCAGCCACACCAAGAGTTGTCAAACGCTAAAACAGAGCACTTTGTTAATTAATAATTCTCTCTTGGTTACAGGAGAAAGAATATTAGAAATAGCTGGACTGTTATTATAATTTTCTATTTTCTGAGGGGAAGAGTTTATTGAGTGATTAAAAAATCTGGTCTGCTCATCATATTTAAAAATTTTATTACAAATTTTGAATAGTGAAGTGATAGTATTTCAATTAAATTATTCAAAGCAATAAAATCTAAAGGTTATTGCAGAGAATTGCTGAAAAGTCTCATACTCTATTACTAGAAATAAAACTGGCAGAAAAAATTGAGTGATGATAAATTCAAAGTAATGCTATGAAAATAATTAAATTGAACTATTGATAAACATCAAAATACTGAAAATAAATAGCTCTTAATTAGTTATTATCATTCAGCAAAGATGCCCTGGATTTTTTACAAATGCCATTCAAAAATATCAAATCAGTGCAAGCAGGAAGAATGGTAAATAGTATGAGAAAAAGCCCTGACACTAAACCACAAAACAACAGAAGATACATTCTATTACTGGACTAGTTCTTGACTACCAAGATGAACTACAGAGATTCTGGCCATCTCATCCCAACAGAAAAATGAAAGAGGCAAGCTAAGGAAGAGAGAGAAAGATAGTCAGAAGCATGTCATGGAAAACCAGAGCTACCTCCACTTCTGGTATAAAATAAAATAAAAGTTGGAGTCTAGAAAAGAAACAAATCCAGAGCAATGTAAGAGTGAGGATGGGTGTGAAATTATTCTCTGCTTTTAATCATGCATGAAGACGAGGGCACTTACTAACTCTTAAGAAACTGCTTTAAAACAAACAAGAGGAAGTGGAATTTGGGGTTTTATTTTTGTTTTTACACTCAGTGCATTACTGAACTGTCAAACTCACTGCAATCTTAAGTTTTTCTGAGGCCAAAAGCTTAACTAAGGTTCAAAAAAAAGCCTTTGACAAACTTGGGGAAGATAAGTAAATGCTACCAAAGGGTATAAGGCAAGATGGTCTTGGATGCAGCCTTTTTTTGAAAAATTTTTGAAAATTTTTGACCGCTGGAAGCTGAAAGAACACAACTGAAGTAAGATTACTCTGCATTTTTGCTTTTTCTTTCATGCTTTCGTGAGTGATCATAACGCAGCATCTTCAGAATTGACTACACTGACTTTTGCTACATTAAAAAAATAATGTTTACTAATACCACCAAAACCTTCTTTCTTCCTTTGTTTTTAAAAATAAATAAAGAAAATCAAAACAAACCCCAACACACTGTAAGATCTGCAGTACGGTTTTCAATGTGAATGACAGAACAAAAATTTTTTTTTTAATTTAAGTGTACCTTCACAAATGAATTAAAACAAAAATCCGATTGTCATTTTGCTGATGTGTGAAACAGAGATAAGTAACCTGCAAGTTAGAGTAACCTGGTTAAGCCAATAACCAATTCCTTGAAAGAGCCAAAATAAGTAACTCTTATCTCCTTGCTTTCAGTCTTACTTTTTTAACCAGATATTGTCCTTTTCCTTCCTCATATTGATGTCTGGGGGGAAAAAAAAGGTACTAATAGATGTGATAGGAACACATAACATCTTGCACATTTTCTTTTCATCATGATTACAAAGTAATTCTTTGCATGAAAACCAATTATTTAAAATACACTTTCTATGCCTGCTTTTATATAGAACCACATGGAATTTTATTTTCAAACCATAAAGCTGCAGCCTCTTCACTGGGTCAAACAACCAACCTTTATTTTTGAGTTGATTGACCAAATTTGTACTCACACACAGAGCTCTTAAATGGAATGCCACACGTGCAGGACGGTCTGGTGGTCTCGCTAAGGTGAACAGTCTAATGTACAATACCACAGAAAACTTCTTCCTGCATATTACAGTCCAGCAATGAAAAAAACAGAAGCAGTACTGTGGGATTCAAATTTTTCTTCATTAATTTTATCACCTGCACCGAAATAATTTCTTCTGATCTGCCACTGGTGAAAAACCGCCCTAGGAATAGGAAGTAGCAAGACAAGCCTAAAATTGCTGATGAATATAGAATCACCGAGCAAGTTGTAAATATTTCTTTGAACTACAGCCACATCTCAATAGCATGCTCAGCTTAATGGTCAGTGTGAAATCCCCGCTCAGGTTCATGTCTCTGGTTGATCTGAAAGGGCTGGCTCTAACTGTAAGGCTGTGCCTCTTATATTGATTCCTTTGTGTGTCAGAAAGAGATCACCAAGAAATTGCTTTCACAGACTGAGTCAGTCTTGGAATATCTAAAGAGGTCTTAATCCACTCATAGTGGGAATATCAACCCTTAAAGCACAAAAGATGCAGCAAAGTATCTATATCGCCTTGAAGCAGCTGGGGAGCTACGCGTAGGAAAAAGATACTGTTAGTCTGGCATACCAACAGATGACCCACTCTCTATGACACAAATATTTCAGGAATTATGTGCTCTTTGTATTGCTATCCATTTTATAGCTTTACAGCAGGAAGAACCAGTAGTCTATACTGTATATCAACAACTATTATAAAAAAATTCAGTGAGTTGAAAAATAATGGAGTTTAATTTTCAATTGAAAAATTGAAACATTTTTAGTGTACATCTCCACCCCTGTGTACATCTCCACCCGTAAACATCCACTTTGAGGGAAAGGTTTAGGATTATTTTCATCAAGCTTAAAATAAGTGATTTAAACAACACAAGTGCTGCTCAATCAGCCAGTATCTTTAATTAGGAGAAACTTCAGCATCTATGAAAAGTCAAGAACCACAGTCCACAAGTTGTGATGACTCTCTTGAGTACACTGATGTTTGAATGTGTTCATAGTAATTTGATTTGATAAGCAATGCTTAGGAAAAAAAGCTGTGAAGAGGTAAAGTGCTATGACATTTTAGGCCTTGACAGAACCTCTGAATTTTATTTCCTTGATTATCAAAACTTGTGTGTGAAATTACCAGATGTGGGATTCAGTTTTGAATTCCACCTGTTGATCTTGCTGTGCCTTAAATCATTCCTCCCCTGCTGGGGGAGGATTTCTGAGTCCTTGCCTGGATTTTTGTTAATTAATGGACATTCAGCCTTCTCTGCTCTCAGATAGTTTATTAAGTCTTATCAGAAAAGTTAGAAGTACAGCAGAGGGACGTGCATGCTGAGGAAAATGCGCAGAATGCCGCCGAAATCAAGATAACCCGGCGTTTTTAAAGCTAAACAATCCAATCAGTGTTTGAAACGACAGATATTTTCACTTTTCTACCAATATTCAACAAATGTTTTTAAAACGTCCACAGGAACTGCGGAATTTTCTATCCAATCACTTTAAGCAATTTTGCCGCATTAAATTGAGTAGCATGAAGAACAAGAAGGAGGTTATAAAACAACAACAATCCTCCATTTTGGAGTTTTTTGCTTTTTATCTATTTGCTACTTTAACAAACCCAACACCTTTATATTTTCACCCTGTGCTACCTTACATAATATTCTATCACCTAGTTCACACCGCAGTGCGTTCAAGTTCTTCCCAGAGAGTTGGCAGCTTTCTCCATGAACGAAGGTCAAAAACAGTGCTGTTCAGGGGGGTAAAACTCCTTAAAACAGGCAGAGAAATATTCCCTGCACTCTGGACTCCCACAACCAGAGATGTTGCACACTGGGAAAAACAGAACCCAGCACAGCTAAAACAGCTGCTAAAATTTTTCCTTAGCAGAGTTTTAAAATAATTACTGTACTAATTATTTATTACTGCAAGTATTTTTGCAGAATGTGCAAGTGTAAATTATTTACTTTGACAGGCATAAAAGATGTATTTTAGAGATGCAGCTGTGCTGCTGCTCAGTGTCATATTTAGGGAAATATTTTGCCTGTTGAGGTTCTTTGAAAGAGGAAGAAAAGACTGGCATCCCCCACCCACACTATGGCTTATTTAGAAACAAACATAGGATTACAAAACCATTGAGTATGAAATGGTATGTAAATAAAGATTTCATATTATACTGTAGCACAGAAGAAATTCAGATGGCTAACAAAAAATGTGCAAAACAAATGTCATATGGCTAAAACTGACAGAATTGTTACTGTGTGCTGTATGTACATATTATCTGTAACTTTGGTCTGTACTATATATGAGTTCCTTTACATACTGTAAATAGATGTTTGTGGTAAAAGAATTTCTGTTGCAATATCGGATGGAGAAAGACCTTCAAGCAACTAAACCCTACTTTAAGATGTTGTAATTGTTCCCACTGAAACAACTGGCCTCATAGCTCGTTTTCAATTTCCCATAGATCCCAATTTTTTCATAAATACCTTCCAGTGTCAAATTAGTAAATTTTTATTTCACTGAAATGCTCTTCTTCCTCAGTGATTTTTCATCTTTAATTGGCTGGATTAGTGAAAACAGATAATATTCTTAAATGATTGGTAAGAAAATTATTTTTATCAATAGTATGGAGCAAGGTGAGATGAAAGGATTGAAGTTAAACAGTCAGTAAGATATTTAGGTATCTTCAAAGAAGTCTGGAAGACATTGTAGCCTGAATTAAAAACAGCATTAAACCCTGCATTCACCTGCTGCCTCACCACAGTGATTTCTAATAACAGAATCTGATCTGATATGATCTGATCTGATAAACACCCTCAGAAAACTGTACAGGCAGATGATCACCAGTGACTGTCCATCAACTGGACGGCATTACATGACCATGTGTTTATTCCCAGCCCTTGAGTGGTGCCAATATGCCTCAGTTTAAAGCAGATACAAGTGGCTAGGATAACGTATGCAAATACGTTGGACAGCAGCTTTTAAAGTGGTAATTGGTTCAATTTCTGATCATCTGACCGCACAGTTGTAAGCAATCTTTTAAAAGTGGTCATGTCACGGCAGCTGCAATCTGCCCTCTACATAATAGCTCCCTATTACAGGGCACTCATACGTAAAATGAATGATCAGTATCTGCTTCCCTCATTCTCCCAAGGGATGCTAGCTATGTCAAATAAAAAGGCTTTGCTTAAAGGGATAAAAATGTGAATCAGAAAAAGATTTTGCATGTGTTAGAAAGCAAAGAACTCCTAAAGACAGTATAGCTCCTTACTACATGGAAATTAAGAGCTTGTTCAGAAAATATATTTGTCTGTTTGGATATAAATCAAAATTATATACTCCTATTTAACAAGAGTGATGTAGAATTTCATTGGTCATTAATAGTGAAAAAACTTAACTGCATTTAATAGCTATGAAACTTTAAAAATCAGCAGATTTTAAAGCTTGAAAAGCTTCTAGGCTCTCCTCCCCTCTCCCTGTTCCCCAGTCTCCCCTTCTAGTTTGTTGACCCTGCACCCCATTCTGAGGCACTGAGATCTAACATCAGCCTTAGGTTCCTCACCCAGACCTAGGTTCCTGGCAGTTTAGGATCAGAAGCACTTGGCTTTCAGATACACATGGATTTTATCAAATCTGTTGTTGGCCACAAAGGTGAATCTGCAAAACACATCCTCCTCCTAGGCATCCCTACTGTTTGTATTTCCCACATAGCTAATAATGGATAATTTCCAGTATGTTAGCATCAGTTCCAAATGTGATCGTTAATGTAAGACCTTGACTTGGGGAGCACATTCTGGTTTTCATTTTTACCAGGTTGACAGAAAAATAATGGAGCAGGTAGTTGTGTTTCAAAACTCTGAGATTCATCCTATTTACTTAATCATGGGTCTTTTGATCTGTCGTATTTCAATTATATGCAGATTTTCATACTTGAAAAACACCAACCCAAAATGGAGCACAGTATTTAGCTAATAAATTGGATATGACACCCCACAAAGCCTTAATTTTGCATAAAACCCACCAAAGAACTAACAAGGTCAGTTACAAAATCAACCAGTTAGCAACATCCCGCTTGCAGCACCCACACAGATCTCAAGCCATTTGCAACACGGAAGCCACAGACACAAACGAAGCAGCTTGGCTTTGGATGTGTGCCAGCTACCAAGGGCTGCAGACGCTGGGGTTCAGTCACGCACCGCAACGCCTGCTGGAGGGAGCCCAACGCATCACCTGAGACTGAGCTGCAGCTTTGAAATGTGTTATCTTGTGGGACAGACAGTGACAATAGTAGTTTCTAACTCTGACTTGGAGGTAAAATCTTCACTGGTAAAAATATAGATACCTATTACTGGGTAAGGTTGAAGGTAAAAATGAAGTAATCATACTTAAATTCAAAGTAGTTGTTTACTAAAGCTTTGCTTCAGTTAGTAAATGTTCAATTTTTTTTTCCTCAGTCATGTTCTACATTTATCTACTGTTCTCTTATAATGTTTTCTGGGCATTTATCTTAAAAATTCAGTCTCATTAAAACTTCTGGATAAGGTATAAAAACATTATTCCATTTCACTGACATGATCAGTGTAATTTCTGAGGGCAATATTTCATGTAATCTTCACAAAATTCATAAGCAATGTGAAAACTCATTTGAATAGTTTATTACGTCCTTGATTTAGTATAAATAAAACTGTTATATTCTACTGTTTTATCCCTGTCATGCAATCGCAATATTCATTGCTGCAATAAATTAGGTCTTATAAACAACAAAACATCATAAAACAAATTCAAGAGATGCTACAAATAGGGAACAAAAAGGAAATCATCTAGTGCAATCTTTTTGAGTGCAAAACCCTTGAAACATGTTGCAACCAGTCAGTTATTTTCTGCTTTGTAAATCTGAAGTGAAGCAGAGGGGATAAAACTAACAAACAAGTCATAAAGTAGAATTGTTACTTGTTTGGAGTGATTATGATTCCCTGGAGGGAAGAGGGGCACAGAAAAGCTGGTTAATGTTCAAGGATCACCTCTGCCCAAGCTCAGGAGTGAGCATCACAATGAAGAGGAAGTCAGGCAAAAATGACAGGAGGCTTATACGGATGAACAAGGAGCTCCTGGACAAACTCAAAAAGGAAGCCAGCAGAGGGTGGATGCAAGAACAGGTAGGTAGCTTGGGAGGAATACAGAAATTGTCCAAGCAGCCAGGGATCAGGTTAGGAAAGCTAAAGTCCTGATAGAATTAAAATTGGCCAGGGATGTCAAGGGCAACAGGAAAAGTACATCAGTGATAAAGGGAGGACTAGGGAAAATGTGGGCCCTCTCTGGAACATAATGGGAGACCTGGCTACCCAGGACATGGAGAAGGCTGAGGTAATCAATGACTTCTTTGCCTTGGTCTTCACAGACAAGTGCTCCAGCCACACCACCCAGGTCGCAGGAGGCACAGGTGGGGACTGGGGGAATGAAGAATTGCCATTCGAGAACATCTGAGGAACCTGAAGGTGCACAAGTCCATGGGACATGACGAGCTGTATCTGCTTGTTCTGAGGGAACCAGCTAAGCTACTATCCATTGTATCTGAGAAGTCATGTCAGTCCGCTGAAGCTCCCACTGACTGGAAAAGGGGAGAAGTAACCCCTACTTTCAAAAAGAGAAATAAGGAAGACACGGGAAAGTACAGCTCTTTCAGCCTCACCTCAGGTCAGAAAGATCATGGAACAAAGCCTCCCAGAAGCCTTGCAAAGACACATGTAAACTGAGGAGGTGAATGGTGACGGCTAACTCGGCTTCACTAAGGGCAAATCATGCCTGACAAATTTGGTGGCCTTCTATGACAGGGTCTATTACTGCCACTGTCAACCATGTTCAAAATCTCGTAACAAAGAACCTGTTTTTATATTTCTTCTAGTGTAGCTATTATACTTGTGCTGGAAAATACATATAATTCTTACAAATAAATAACGTGTCACACAAAATATATGCTTGCACAGATGCTGAATATTTACAACAAATTTTAATACTACTCCCACAACACACTGGTCTCTCTCCCTTAGTCACCCAGGCTGAACAGAATACATGATGGATGTTAAAAATTCAGGTGCCATCATCATTGCACCATGCTAGAATGCAGGAGCTCTCTTCCAGAATGAAAAGGACATAAGAAGATAACTTTAAATAGGAACCTCTTACAGAAACAAGCTGAAGTTTAGGAAAGTCATGAACAACTAGAAATAGGGTTAGCCAAAGGACAAAGACTGGAAAATTTTATAATTGGCCCTGTTTTCACTTTAAGTTGTAACACCCCAGACTTTTCAGGAACCTGTAACTTAATGATACATTTTCTTCCAGTGTAATGGCTTGGCAGACATTCACCATTAGCTTGCAGCCAAAATGTCATTCCACGATATGCTGCCAGCATTACAATATTGACCTAATTTGTTCCTTGTATTATATGTTCAACATAAAGTCAGAAATCATGAAAAAGAAAATGCTTTCTTGTCTCACAGTTATTTCAAAGAATTTTAAATGGTATTTTATTACCAGTGCTCCCAAACTGGAAACATAATAAGGAGATGAGAAGGAAGAATCAGAAAGACAGATTTAACTTGTTTAAAATGTAGCTCATTTCTGGGCATTCACTTGATGCCAATAAACTTTTTATTTAAAAGAAATATCCAGATGTTTATTTTTAACAATCTTAAGTTACTTAGTTTGTGCTCTTAAAAAAAAAGTTTATTCGCTCCTAAAAATTTGAACATTTAAATAGTCTACTTCAATATTTTACTTGTAACGTATTCCCCTTTTCCCCCACCAAGAAGCCCACACCAAAAAAAGCATTAAAATTCTGCCATGCAATTATTCATATGCCTCACCTGAACATCTCTTATCTTGGCTTCATATTACTCATAACAAAAAGGCACTCATTGAATCCTTCCATTATTATCAAGAGACCTGCACAGTTACCGCACTTCATTTTTTAAAATCAAAAATAAGGAACAAGCTCTCATCACATTCTTTTTAAGGGATATAAGTTCTGAACATTTTTAGAGCACCAAGAACTCTCAGGACAGACCTCGGAAAACAACTCACGTAGTTCTACTTTACTTAATATTTAGTATGCATATGTTTCAATTCTAAGACAAATTTAAGTATGAAAATAGCATGGAATGAATGTATAAATGGGGGAAAAACAAATTTCAGAGAATTTGAGGAAAATCAATAGACATGAAAGTAAGAATTTCAGAAAGTGATATATTTAGTACAAATCAAATTGAAAAAGTTCACAGCTTTACAGTATGTTTCTGCACTCTCCTATCTGATGGAAGATTGCTGAACTGTGGTCTCAGTCATAAGCCAAACAGAAATGTCTTAGGAATGTTTTGCTCATGCTGTTTCCTCCACAAGAAATTCATTAACTTCATTAGCAGGATATTTAGATAAATTGTTACATGTATTAAAATGTTTTTACAGACTTAAATATTCAAAAATCTTGAAGTGTACTCTCATACAAATGACTGATGTTTGCAATCAGAAAACAAAAGTAATCTACCAGTTCCTCCAGAAAGTAAGAAAGGAAAGCAAAAAACATTGACAAATGGAAATAATAAAATACATAGAAAATATATCAGGGCATCAACTGTGATACTTAATGGCCTGTTTGGCATCTCCCTGGGACAGAAGAGTGAAAGATGAAAGTTCAGCAGAAAGTTCAGCAGGGTGAAGGGTTTTTTTTCCTTAGTCTAAAAAAGGAACAAACTCAATGCAACAAAACCATAACCTGTCACAGAAGAATGTTACAAGTGACTTACAGGAACCAGGAATTTTTTTATTTCTTCCAAGGCATGACTCATACGAGAATACGCCTCCCCAGGTGGAGCAAACACTTCAATTAATACGTGGAGCTCATCACTCAAGTGCGCGTATTTGGCTTCTCCACTTTTCCTTAGTTCTTCCTCCTATAAAGAAAGGGTGGATTTGGTTTTTAGAACTGAAAATCTACTAATTTTGCAGTGATTTAGCATTCACAGATAACATGACAGAAGGACATACTATAAGCAGACTTTTAAATCCTTTGAGAAATAAAAGTCTAGTTCAAGCCACTTAAAGATGTAAAAATAAATTTTGAGTGTTTGAATGATAAGACCATTATTATCATCTAAAACAAATTTTAATCAGCACAGTGAAAAAATGCTAAATACTCCAGAAGGAACTACTGACATATTAAATCCATAATGGAAAAGCTGCATTCATCTGTCTGAATCTTAGCTCTTTAAAAAACCCCATAAAATAAAGATGCATTTAACCATTTTGGAATGCTATTGTTTAGTAAAGTCTTTAGGTTCTTTGATGACTATCTGCAGCCTGTATATTTTAGTATCACCAAAGAAAAATATGCCCTAGGACTTTTATTTGAGACACAGAATCACAGAATTACAGGATGGTTTGGGTGTGAAGGGACCTAAACACTATCCAACTCCAGCGCCCCTGCCATGAACAGAGACACCTTCCACTAGCTCAGGTTGCTCAGGGCCCCATCCAGCCTGGCCCTAAACACTCCCAGGGATGGGGCATCCAGAACTTCTCTGGTCAAACCGCTTCAGTGTCTCACCACATCCATGGTGAAGAACCTTCTCCTAATGTTTAACCTAAAACCTATTCTCATTCAGTTTAAAGCCACTACTCCTTGTCCCCTCACTATGTGTCTTTTTACAAAGTCCCTCTCTGGCTTTCTTGCCCTCTTTTTGTACTTGAAAGGTGCCATAAATTTACCCTGCTCTCTTTTCCAGGCTGAGCAACCCAAATTCTCTTCATAGAAGAAGGGCTCCAGCACTGATCATCTCCATGGCCCTCCTCTGGACTTGCTCTGACAGATCCATGTGCATCTTATGCTGAGGGCCCCTGGGCTGCTCTCAGTGCTCAGTGATGTCTGAGTTTCAGTCCCAGGCCCAATACAGGGTACCTATGCAATGCAGTATACACCAGCTCAGACAGTGAATCACCTCAGCTAGATATAGCTCAACCATCTTTGGGTCCAAATTTTCTAGCTGTACAATAAGCCCAATAATCCTAGTTCACATTAGGGTAATGTTCTGAAATGTCAATCCGCTTTCTTACACAAAGCTTTGAGATAGCAAATGTAAACTGCAAAATGCATTCATAGTAGTTACTGCCCCATAAAAATCAAAGACATAAAATAGTGATCATGCTAATGGCACGGGCTATGACAACATAATGAAAAATCTAAGCCATTACTACACAAGATAGCCATAAGTAATGCTAAAGAAATGATGAGTTGAACTCTGTCTTCAAAAATATTTTGAGAAATGTAATTTAGAAGAAAATATGTATATACAGAAAACATTAGCACAGAAAAAGAAGTAAACTAATTTGCTTGAAAATGGTGAAGAGGTTATAGCTTTTTAGTATATACTAAAATAATAGTTTATGAACATTTAGCTAAGATATAAAAATTGTAACAACAGATTACAATTCTTACTGATTTAGCTTATTTAATTCTGCATTCATTTCACTTATTTTAGCCTTAACTAATTTACACCTCTTGCTACCAAAAACATTTGCAAGATGCTATGCCCCTAACAATAAGCATACAGTTCTTTTTATCTATGTTAGAAGACCCAGCCCCAAGGACTTTTTGATTTTCCAGAGAATACACGAAGGCTACATCCTTTAGCTCCAGAGCTCGAGATCTGACTCCATGCTAAGTCAACATTTTGCAGATTATGATAAAATCATAATTCAATAAATGTGATCTATTATTTTCTTTTTAAATTTGAAAATTGACATAATTGTTTTTAACTGAAACTAAAAAATTAAGATAAGACATAATTGTCACAGTATTTTTATTTTTGCAGTTAAATTATCTTTGGCATTTTAGCTTATCACTGAAATCTCATTGAAATGTCCGTAAGAACCATAGCATAATATAAAAGTCCATCATGAGATGTTACAGTACCTTTCAGTTTTCTGGAAAAAAAAATCACACATTTGATTACTGCTTCTGGAAAAGTTTTGTAGGAGAGGAGTCCAGTTAAAACCCTGTGAGCTGTGCTCACTTTAAATAATGGGAATTGGGAATGATCAGGAGGCTCTCCTCTAAACTGTGCTTCTGAGTCAAACGAATAAACACCCCATGTAGCACTGGTAAGGACCGAAATGGCAGCACCTGGTACATTAAGGCAGAATAGGTGAGATCATCATAAATCTATTTCATATGGTGTTTTTTACAAGGCTATCTGGGTGCAAATGGCCTTGCAAGGCCCTAGTGGCCTCTAACGCACCAGTGCAGTCACCTGCGGACTTTGGCTGTTTCTCATATAACTCTCCCTTAATCACCTCTGAGGTTCAGGTATTCCCCATGGTGCAGTCTGTAACTTTTGGCAGATTCTCACAGCTTTTTACGGTCTACAATTTCCTACATCACATCCAGCAGTTTTCTAGACCCTGTTCAGCTTGCACAGCCTTGGCCAGTAGCCACCCAGAAGCCAAGTTGTTCTCTCACAGCCCAAGGACAGAAATAACTGCTTAAGCTTACCCATGTATACATGAAATGAATCACAGCGAAGGTGATGTGCATCGAAAGCCTGATGGATTCACTGAATCAAAATGCAGTTAAGTCTCAGGCACTGGATCCTAGGGTAGAAAAACAACAAACCTGGGACCTGATCAGTTCTGCTTTATAAAAGGAATGGAATATATTCCCTGGCCTTCTGGATCAGTGATGGCAATCTCTCTTAGTACAGACTCTCAGGTTCATAGTATGGTTCTTATTTAGTTCATGGTGACAATGTTTTACTTCGGTGTGGCTTGAGCACAGCAGAGGAAACACACATCACGCTCCAGAGACAACTGCCCCTCATCCTGATCCACTCCATTCTGCATGTCAATTCCCTTCATCTCTCAAGAGTGACAGAAGCCAGCTCCCCTCATCCTATGTGCTTCAGGCTTCCTTCATTCTCATTTGCTGCCTCAGAGTGTCTGTCACACAGTGCTAAAGTCCATCCACCCTCAACATGATGCATGGCTCTATAACCCACTCCCTCATAAGGATAATAGGTATTTCGAAACACCTACTGTGTTTTATAATTTCCAGTTGACCAAAGCAGGGAAAATGACTTATAAAACTCTATAGCAGAAATATTAGGAGTACCGACCTCTGCAAAAGTGAAGTATGTGAGTGATAGGAACATAAAGGCCAAGAAAAATGATGAATTATCCCTGGATGTGAAAGGAGTCTTAACATTTTAAAAGGATGTGTGTTGACAGAGAACTGCTTTCTGTCTGGAAGCTTGGTCAAAATGCTTGAATAAAAATACCAGAATAAAGTTGAAAGAAATGGAGTTGCACAGAAAACAAACTTATACAGTCCAGATTAGTGAATAAAAAGTGTCCACGTAACACTGAGATAACAGGATATCAAAGAATAATAGAAAAGAAACTTGCAGTAGGAATTGTGTAGATGTCAGAGATAAATTTCATCAATACAATACAAAGAACTTCCTATAATGAAACAAACACAGCTACGAAAAGAAACAATGGGTGCTTGAGGAACAATATGAGAATTGCAATGGATTTCATATCTTGCAAGAATTTACAAAGAAAAGCATAGTGCAGAGACTAGACAAAGATGATAATCACAGGGCTGCTGCTACACAGGCATTATTCACAAGATCAATGGGCAATGCTACTGAAGAAAATTAATGAGCATGTAGTTTGACAAATGCAAACCTATTCATTTTTAATCTGGACATAAATCAAATAAAAAAAATCAAATGTTGTCTGCCACACTGATTGTAGTAAAAGTAACAGTGAACTAATTTCTTGGTGATACTGGGTTTGGAGTTAAAAAACTTTCAGGTCCCAGGTCCCATCAGTGGAGAAACAAAGAACAAAAAAAAAAATAAAGAGAAACAATTTGATAGTGGATAAGGCATTGGAAAGGGATTCAACAGAGTACAGAATGAAGCTAAAAGACCTTAGCTGTTCCATGACTCTTGTTTTTAAACCAGTTATTCTCACTCCAGGAAGAAGAATAAAGACGATGGAGGTGTGAATACATGAGGAGAACTCACACAGTACTGCAAAGAGAGGGGGTGTACAACACCTGCAGTCAGCCACAGAGAACCCATTATGAAATGTAGGCATTAGAAAGAACATTGCCTACAACAGAGGAAATTACTGGAGATACAGGTGACAACAATTATTTTTCTATACTTGATTCATCATTAAAATTTTCATTGTTACTTTGGTGAAATGGAGCAGAGAATTGTGTACATTTGGTACTGTCTTGGGCAAACAAGTCCTTCAGTGATTTATTTCCTGATGATTTTCATAATGAAATACAACAAAATCTTAATGGCTAGGAGGTACTAATCCATACCTAGATCATCTTTTTGTTTAGAGCAGTGAAAAGGATAAAAAGACTAATCAGCAGAAGAATGTGATGATATGACAACCACTATTGAAAAAACACTAACACCTGATATGAAAATGAAGAAGAAATAGAAATTCTTTGGGGGAAAAAAAAGTTTAGGAAAGATTAACACACTAAAGTGGTATGTGCCAAACTGGGGCAACAGACGGTGACCACTGTGACCAACAACTAGTGATCTATGTTTAAATTCCCTGCCAGAAAACTAAGAGCAGCAATAGAGTTCACAGACCTACAAATGTTTCTACACTTGTACAAATCTAAGCAGAAGCTAAAACAGCATAGATAAGAACCACCTGGGCATTAGATAATTGCTCCTAGAATTAACCAAGCCAAAGATGTTCATTGAATACAATCAATGAATTTCAAGTTTGCAAGGCTTATGTAGGAAACCAAAGATCCTCAAGAAATGCATGATTACCATACCTAAAGATGCTTCGTAAGATTATGTTCATCTTAAAACTTATGATCACAACTCAGGATCACTGCAATTCAGATGCCTTCAGATTCAGGAAGAAGACTTTGCCTTAATTAATGAGAGTAGAAAATGTCATGCTTTTATTTATGAGAGGCTAATTAGCAATTTGTTGCAAGCAAGTTACAGTGTAGGTTGCTTGAACTCCAAACAAGATGTTACACTTTTACTATGGGCAAAAACATAAAAGAAGTCTTTTTCTTTTTTTTTTTTTCCCCTTAATCAAAGATTTATTAGAAGTCTAGGTCCATACTAATGATTGCAGCTCCAATTCCATGCAGGCAAATACGACACATGAACTAATCCTCAAGTGTCTGACTCTTTCCCCGGTGTTACGCTCACCTTCCACTGCCCTGGGGGTCCTAAGGTTAGTGGCTTCAGCTGGGAGAGGACAACACTGATGTGAGTTGCAGTACCCTGAGTTCTTTGGTGCAAGACATTGTATTGGGTTTGGATGCCAGGTTTTGGTAGCAGGGGGGATATAGGGCTGACTTCTGTGAGAAGCTGCCAGAAACTTCCGCAGTGTCTAGCAGAGCCAATCCCAGATGGTTCCAAAATGGACGCACCACTGGCCAAGGCTGGCCAATCAGAAATGGTGCTAACACCTCTGTGGTAACAAATCTAAGGAGAAGAAAGAAGAAGTTATTGCTCAGATGTAATTGTGGCCAGAGAAGAGTGGGGTGAGAACGTATGAGAGGAACAGCTCTGCAGACACCAAGGTTAGTGCAGAAGGAGGGGCAGGAGGTGCTCCAGGTGCCACGGCTGAGATTCTCCTGCAGCTGGTGGTGCAGAGCATGAGCTGAGATTCCCCTGCAGCCAATGGAGATCCATGGGGATGCAAAGATCCACCTGCAGCCCAGGGAGGAGACACATTGGAGCAGGTGGATGCCTGAGAGAAGGCTGTGACCCGATGGGAGGCCCGTGCTACAGCAGGCTCCTGGCAGGGACCTGTGGAGAGAGGAGCCCATGCTGGAGCAGGTTTCCTGGCAGGACTTGTTTCTCTGTGGGGTACCCATGGTGGGGCCTGTCCTTGAGGGACTGTATCCCTTGGAACAGTGACCCACATTGCAGCATTATGCAGAGAACTGTTGCCTGTGGGATTGACTAATGTTGGAAAAATTCATGGAGGACTGTGTCCTGTGGGAGGGACTCTATGCTGGATCAGGGGAAGGACTGTAACCCCCATTCCCTGTCTCCCTGCGCCAGTGGGGGAGAGGAGGTAGAGCTGGGAAGGAGCGAGAAGTGGGGAGAAAGGTAGTTTTAAGGTCTTATTTTGCTTCTCATTATCCTGCTCTGATTTTGTTAGTAACAATTAATGTCTCTAATTCTAGCCTGTTTTGCCCTTCACAGGATTTGGTGAGATCTCTCTCTGTCCTTACCTCAACTCATGAATCCTTTGTTACATTTTCTCTCCCCTGTGCAATTGTGGAGGGGAGTGATAGAGAGGTTTTGGTTGGTGCCTGGCATCCAGACGAAGTCAACCCACTACAGACGGCAATAATTTCTTCCTCCTCTCTCCAGGAAACACAGGGGGTTATTTTGAGGATGGTAAACATTGTTCTTTCTCCATTGTTTAGCAATTTCATTTCACATCAAAATTTGCTAGATAGCTGCTAAGTTTTACAACTGCTGTGTATGTTTTCTTTGCTCTCTTTGTTACTCATGAAGTGATTTTACCCAGACCCCAATGTTGTGTCCCTTTAATGACCTGCAGCTGACCTTCATGCCCAGTCCCTGCTTACAGTCCTGGAGCCTTCCTTATCATCCCATGCCTTTGCTTTCAGTGTCTCCACTTCCATCCCAAGCCTGTACTCCCCTGTGCTGCAGTTTTATTCTACAGCCATAGCAACACCCTCCACACAGAATAACAATTTATTACTCCCATTAATTACAGATATAGTACAAACCTAGGCAAAAGGTAAAGCAGCGTAGGTAAAAATCACTCAGCCATTAGACAAGGGCTGCTAGAAGTCAGCAAGCTCAAAGGGAGCTGGGGGCAGACCCTGAGCAGTCCAGAGAAAGGCTGGCAGGTTCTAGCCCTGTACTATGGTTTTAGTGCAAAGCCTGCAACCTGCAACAGGTGATGGCAACATCATATTTACTGGGACACAGGGCTACCAGTGCCAGTGGAAAGACAACATGGGCAACTAATTTCCTTTGATGACCAGTTCTGAAAAGCACTCTTGGGATACAGAGATTTTTTTTCTACCTACATCTATCTAATTTTAAACCTAAATACACAGCTGGATGAGGCCTTCTGCTTTCAATGCACTTCTTAGTTCCACCAACGCTAGATTATACATGTGCCTATCTCAGGGTATAAACAATCGCTTGGGCTCTGCCACAGTGTAAACTGTGATGGCTACAGTCTTTGCACAAAAGGATCAAAACTAATAAGCACAGACTGTATTCCCAAACCTCACCATCCCTTTAGGAAGGGCTCCTCACTATGATATAGGGTTTTGCTCAACTACACTCAGGCTACACATGACAGCCAATGCCAAATCACCACATGCAAAAGGATAAATACAGTTATTTAGTGATTTGAAAAAATGAAGAGTAGAGAGATATAATAAAGGCTGATGACACTGTAAGAGCTTTAAGAGCTTACTGTGTCAAAAATAAAGCAACAAGCCTTTGGCACAAGAGAAACACAACATTTGAGTAAAGCAGATAAAACTTCATTTACACTGGTTGGAGGAAAACGTACTTTCTTTTCCTCTGCTGCCATTTTTACTTTCCTGAAATCATTTTACTGGTTCTCTTACATCAATCTAGCTCTATTTCACTATGTTTGGAGCCAACAGTTTTATAAATTTTAATCCCTTTTTTTTAGAGAGAGAGAACATGAACAGTCACCTTAAAGTGATACAAATGTTATAGACACTAGAAAAATCTACTCATGTTTTAGGTAATTCAAAAGCTAGCTGATGACAAATTATCAGTCATCTTGAAAAGAAGGTTAACTGCATTTATGCTAAGAATTCCATAAACTGACAATAATTTATTTATCAACAATTCATATTACTCAGGCAACATTCATCTTTATATCTGCTATGTATATAGGGCTCACAAAAGCTGTGTTTAATGAAAACCACTACTGGGTATTTAAAATGTACAAACAGGAAAATTTAAATTAAGTATCTGTATCACCTTTTTGTTCCTTCTCTGTCATTACATTTTATTATGATTCTATTAGTCCTACAAGAACACATTTTTTTTCTCCAAAGAACAAATATCACTTGTATCACAAGATTCGCAGGGGATATTCTGTTTTTAAGAATAGGGACTTGTATGAAAATAAATGTTTTGCAGTTCTCCAGGTTCTGAATGAATTATTTTGCTACACACTATTGAACTGAAATACACGTAAATTCCAGGTGTAGAGTAGTCAAGTACTTTAAAAACTATGGTTTTGGTCACCTGAAGGAAATAGTAGAAAGAATATTTCTACCATGGAGAAAATTCTGGAGGGAAAAATCCATGTCTAAGCTATTTTATGCATAAGAAGAACAAAAGACTTGTATTTGTAAATAATCCATCAGAAGAGGTTTAATGTGTGCACTTAACTTTGACTATAAAGGAGCCTGAAGCTTGTCTTTGGCAATTTATTTATTTATATTTAAACCCAATTTCATGATGAAGGCTCCAAGTACACACTTGAAAGTAAATACTTGCTTAACCACTCACTTGGTGAAGGATGCTTCCCCAACAGAGGCCTAGAGAACAGATCCACTGATGCATGTAGGTATTACTTCAAAGCCTAATTGCTGCTGTAGATGCCTACATAAAGAGACCTTCAAGCCTTTCCCAATCTACCTGTGCAACCTACTCACTTAGCTTATAGCTGCAAAAGAACTCAAACACCCAGGATTTAGGCATGATTTGGATCCCAAACACCAAATTGTGGCCACCTAATTTCCTGTTCAGTTGCCCTGAAATCTACAGATGCCAGAATTGTCCACGGTTAATACTCCTCAGACTGAAGTGTCTGGGCAGCAGCGCCACATGAGGGTGAAGGAGATCTGCTAATTCTTTCACACGTAAGCTTCTCTGGGATTCATAAAGTAACAAGGGACTAAGTAAGACAGATGTTCCCAATACACTCCTACTGAATACAAAAGTGGCGCTGCTGCCCTTTTCCTTAATGAGATAGCAGTTGGAGAGCTCATCAAGTTACACATTATGGAAGTCAGGAAATAGGTGCTCATTTTAGGGAAGTTGCTAGATGAATCCCACAAGAACCATTTGGGAACGTGTTCTGTTAAACTATTCATAAGTGATCCAGAAAATGAGTTGAACAGTAATAAAAATTCTCCAGTGATAAAGACCACCTCTTTCTGTGTGCACAGACTAGATAATGTTATTTCAGGAGAAAGATCTTGAAGGCATTACATTCAGATCTACAGAAAGAATTTGCTCAGTGTTTGTTCAATATCAATTGTTCAATCAATGTCAATCAGAATTTGTTCAATATCAATTAATAGGGTATTTTCTATTATGTAATTTTTAAGAAAGGAATATAAATGAAACTGTAAAACCTCTACTAGACCACTTTGGTGCCCTAATCTAAAAAAATTTAGAAACAAAACAGTTCAAGATGAAAAGAATTACTATGAATATGGAAATATTTTCATATGAGATGCTAAATACCAAAGTCTTGGCAATCCTGATGTTCCTGCAGTTCAGGATGTCCTTAAATGATTAATTCTTGGAAAGCCTCTCAATTTTCACTAGTTCTTATGTTCTTACCCGAACTTTTCAACCTGCAACTTTCAGGAGTTGTAGACTGAGCGCATTCTTATGTTTTCCTGTCTCATTTGGAACTGTGAACCCATGAATGTGGGGCATGATGCATTGCATACGTAGAGAAAAACCCCCAACACTACTATGTTTTTGTTCTGTGACAGTTGCAACTGCTTGCTGATGTATCTTTTATCACCTATTACATAGATGTGTAAGGTTTAGGTGGTTATGTGTCAAATATGGAACCCACTTCTGATGTTAAAGATCCTGTTACTAATTAGCATTCAAATGAGCTCAAAGTAGTATTACAGGTGCTTCATCTAGAAAGCAAGGCAACACTTCAGCCACTCTGATTGCTCATTATAATCAGAGCTGAGAGACTGCAGAGGAGAGCAATTTACAGCCACTTTCAGCTGCAAATTCAGGAATCGTGCCTGCTGCCAGGTGTGTGGAGAACTGCCGGCTGCCTTCACCTCCTCACCTCCTGTGGTGGCAGGCTCCTCCCCTCCTTCCACACATGGGGACTTTCTGAAGGATATGTCTCTGACGAACCCTTTCAAATCCAACTGGGAAGGCCCCGCAAGCGCAAGGTTTAAAAGCTCAAACTGATGATCCCATTTAACTCCTCACTGCTTTTTCTAGCAAGTCTCCACCATTGTGCAGGATTTCATGTTAATGTTTTGCACCCTGAAACACAATGGAACCTGTGATACAGGAAATGTACTTCTCTAAACAGTGGATATAAGGGAAGTGACTTCTCCCTCATTGCCATATTGGCCCAGGCAGGGTAATGGGGATGGTTTGGCTTCCAGCAGTTTATCCTGTCTGATAAACTGTATTATGAAGTTCATTTTTGTGGCTGATTGTCAATAATTATTTCCTTAAGGCTGGCCCTTGATTAACCACAACATTGCAAACAAAAGCAGTAAATGGATTTGAATATCCTACCACAAATTTAGAAGAGACCACTATTTTCTTGTATCCCCTTGATTTTCATGCAGTGATGTGGAAACCACATCAGTAGAGGGAAGCCACAATGGCAGAGACAAACCGAACTCTGGGGAGTGGAAGAGGGAAAGGAAGTTCATAAATAATTGGCAAACACTGTATCTCTAACGGCATTTACACAGATGAAAACGTTTCAATATCTAAGCTGACCTAAAAAATACATTATCTTCTGAAAAAGTATTTAAAATTAAAGATAAATCAAATAACTGAAAAATCAACCAGTGTGCCACTCTTCTTCACAAACATATCCTTTTTCTGAGCCAGGATTTTAATGTCTTGCAAATGACACACTTCCTCTCCCACGTGAGTCACACATGATTTTACAGGTTTCACTTTTTCTTTTCTTGTAGAATTAGGTTTTGCATAATGATAAAGAATACAAACACACTTTTCAATGGCAAAATTACTTGTTCCTCCACCATCTAGAAAATCTGATTATTCACACTATATTCATTTAGACTAATAAATATTAATGAGATTGCAAGTTCTTGGACGATTTCTCACAAAACTGTCAGAAATAGCTGACAGATGAATATATTATAACAATATTACATATATCATAAAATCATAGAATGAATCATAGAATGGCTTGGGTTGAAAGCGACCTTAAAGATCATCTAATTCCAACAACCCTGCCATGGGTAGGGATACCTTCCATTAGACCAGGTTGCTCAGACCTCCATCCAAACTGGCTTTGAACACTTTCAGGGATGGGGCATCCACAACGTCTTGGGACAACCTGTTCCAGTGCCACACAACCCTCACAGTAAAGAATTTTTTCCTAGTATCTAATCTAAACCTACTACCAGTTTGAATCCATTCTCCCTTACCCTGTCGCTATATGCTCTTGTAAAAAGTCCCTCTCTATCTTTCTTGTAGGCTCCCTTCAGGTACTGGAAGGCCACAATTTCATCAACCCTAAGCTTCTCTTCCAGGCTGAACAATCCCTATTCTCTCAGCTCTTCATAGGAGAGGTGCTTCATCCCTCTAAACAACTCAGTGGCCCTCCTCTGGGCTTGATCCAACAGGTCCATGTCCTTCCTGTGCTGGGGAACTATCATGGTTTTACGTCTGACCAATTTATTGACTGCAAATAAAATAGCTTGCAAATAGATTCTCGGTCATCTCAGCTATGATGGGGATTTGCTCTGCAAAGATGAAGAACACATTTTCTAATCTTCTCATAATGGAAATCTGTAAGGATATTAGTCCATTATAAGCCGTAAATGAATCTGAGTAAAATACATGATTTTTTAATGACTAGTGATTATAGCTATTCTAATAGAAATTTACTAAAGGCTTATTTTCATGGAATGTGCAGAGTACTCAGACCATGTACAATTCAGCTAACAGCAGCTCCTTGGCAGTGCAGTCTGGACCTGACCTGAACTTTGTATCATGAGAGAGTACTTTAAGAAGCTATCACTCATAAAGGAAAAGTAAAGGAAGTCAAAATGAGTTCTGTCAAGTTTGTTTATTTTGAGATAACTTGGCTGAGGTGATGATGGTATCTTTTAGCTGGGGTAACTTAGTCTGTGACTCAACAGAAACTTCAGTGTTCCTCACTGCAAATTTTTAGAATACACTGTTTACCTAGGAACAAAGATACATCCTCACTGGAAGGCAGACTGACTCCTTTGCAAGGTACACACAAATCCTAGAATCACAAAGAAAGTAGCCTGAAGGATGGAAAGGGCTTTCTTCCAGGAAGTCCAGCGTTCAGAAGTTCACACTGTTCCTTCTAGTGCCCCAAAGAAAACACCAGATATGCACTCCAGAGGAGCTCACCCCAGGCTGAAGATGTCACTGGTACTAAACTGGCCGTGCCAAGATGTCACTGACTAAGTGCAGCCAGGGCATTCCCTCCAAAAGCTCACAGCACACTGCTCCGGATCCTCTACCAGAACTCCCCATCTCCCATGAGCACTTGCACAGCATCCAAACCAGAATGGACTATCACCAAACATACATAAAATTGAAAGAGTAAAATAATTTTAAAATTCAGTTTAAAACAGGTAATTGTACTCCAGAAAAGGTTAAGTACCTGCAGTCTTCAGAGTCAGCTAATTTTACTGCACTAAAAATTAATATTCATTTTGCTCTTAAGTTTTATCATCCAGATCATCCTTGGCAATTTAAAGCACTCCTCCAACCCCCTTTATGTGCTCAGATTTATGCAGAAGAAATAACCTTGTGCACAGGCTTTGAGTGTTGCAAAATTTTTATTATGTGGTAGCCATATCTCAGATAATCACAAAATATGCAGATTAAATTAATCTATTATAGTTAATTCTGCCTAATGTCACCATCAGTTTACCACAAAATTTCCTTCTATTAAAAGCTTTTTCCCAGGAAACACTGTAACCCGCCTCTGGCTGAAAATGAAGCATTTTATTTGTTTTCCAGTTCTTTACTGCTTTAGCACCTGTGGTCTCCCTTGTTGCTCATTTTCAATACCAGTACAAATGAACGTAAAATAAAATTGAACAATAACCCTGTTTATGGCAGACTTTCTCCATAGATTTGAGACAACAGATGAGGATATTTTTATCGTCGTATGAACATCCTCAAACGCTATGACTGATATTTAATGCTGAAAAAAGTAACATTTCTTGTTTTTTCTCCCCTTCCCTCCTAAATTGGAAAAAGGGAAAAATAAAAAATATTTCCTAAATAAGGAATACATGCACCACAGAAACTCAGCAAAGCTTCAGCTCCTAATAGACTTAGCTCATTGTGCTATGTTTTCCATCCAAATGTTAAGGGTTTTGAGTCAAACTGTGCAAAGACCAAATTACTCAAGTTCTTCAAAGACATCATAATCTCCCTTCCCAGGCTGTGATCAACCCCAGGTCTTTGCCAATGTGCTGGATCTGAGACAAAGGTCCCAGTTTGAAAAGATGGTAATAGGACAGATGAACAGTTATTTGTGTCCTTGAGTGGGGTTCATTTACCTTGACTTAGGCATCCAGAAGTTAGATATTTAAACCTAAAGTAATCACATGGAGCTCTCAGTGGAAACAAACAGCATGACTCATCTGAAGCTGAGGCTGGTGTTCAAGATGACTTGGGAGTTTAGGTGAATAAATACTTAGTTTATGAATCTAAGTATCTTTCTGGATCTAAATCATATTAATAAAAAAGAAATCAAAATACAATTGGTAATTATGAAAATGTGAAAAGAAAGCATGTAGCATCAGTTGGATTATTTTATAAAAATTATTTGGATGAAGGAAAAAAAGTGGAAAGTACTAGAGCCATGTTAGACAAGTTTAAAGGCTGCTGGCAGTGCTTTGGAAACTGACTGACAGATTAAAGACATCATTTTAACTGCTCAGGAAAAGATAATATATCCAACATGAATCTGAAATACTGTATACATCAATCTTCTCTTCCAAACACATATTTAAGCATTACCTGTTTTCACTGGGCATGCTGCAAAAAAAATTGCAGTATTTTACAACTGACCTAGATGTTGCACTGCTGGTGACATGGAGAGCAAAGAAAGAGGTGGAAACCTAAGCAATCAGGCAAATGCTGGCTGAGAGGTTACTATTACTATTACTATTACTATTACTATTAATTACTATTACTATTACTATTACTATTACTATTACTATAGCTTCATAACTATTTTTTCTGCAGCACAGTGTAACTTATTTCACTCAGAAATAGTGATTGCAAAACCAACACTGGCCAACAGATTCTGATATGATTTAAGAGAGATGATATACCTAATTATGAGACACTCCATTTGTCCTGTTTTCATTTTATGTAAGTTACTGAGGGGTTTGACAGTGATGGAGTTCCCCAGCAGAAAAGCCACATGGTGCTCAGGCTCCAAGGACCTGTGGGAATGCTGGTGCACCACAGCAGCTGATTAATTAACACTCTCTCAGCTGTCATTTACCAATTACATCCTTTCACAACCAGTAAATCTGTCATGAAAGGACAGGTTCTGCTCCTCTGCAGTCTGAACAATGGCACTGTGGCCATCAGGTTATATTACTGCACTCCCCTAAGATGCATGGAGGAGTCTGGAAAAAGCACTTGAGATGCCTCTCTGGTAAGCAGAGCATGACAAATTTCCATTAACTGTGCTCCTTGACCCCTGGCCATGATGGGGATTACTACCCCTTGGCTCACTTGCCTCCAGTCTTTCGCTGTCCCTCCCTTGCTCCTTGTGCCCTGTCCCAGGGGCTGCAATGCCTCCTCCGGCACCAGACGGCACATGTGTTTCCTTGGCACATCCCTCCTTCATACTCACAGTGAGACCTCCACCCACCAGGGACTTATCCGTAAAATGGCTTACAAGGAAGGAAAGATGCTTGCCTGCCTTTTTTCTTTTTGTTTTTTTTTTTTCTCCCCAGCATCTCTCTGAGTCCCATTCTGTGAGAGGTTTTACTATGCTAGAAATGTTCAGTGGCAAAGAAATTCTCTTGTCAACCACTCCTTGCTGCTGCTGTTTTGGCAGACTGCACTCACCAGTGCCTGCCTCTGCTGGGGTCACCTGGCCCTGCTACCAGCACCCAGTGAGAGAGGTATGAGGGCAACTGAGCATCTCTCCCTGGGGCACAGGGTCCCCAAGAGTCCACTGCCCACAAACCCTCTAATCCACTCGCTTGTGGGTTTTCAGTCTTTCTCCCACTGTCTCCTCAGACACAAGGGAGGGTGACAAATGAGACGAACCACTATGTTTGCCATAGAGACAGGAGATCTGATTCTTCTGGGTCTGTGGAAATACAGATCAGCAACTGTAGCATCTTGCTGTGCAGGAAGAGAAATTAAATGCCCCTTTCAGGAGAATATTATGGAAAATAAATGTAATTGCATATAATACAGCAATGATCCTGGACTATCTAAAACCAACTTCAGACTGCTGGCAGAATTAAAGTCCAAAACCTGTTGGTTTTGTGCTTAGTTCCGTGTTCTTCTTTCATTCCAACAATGAGAATTTATTTGACCAAGTACTGCTAGCATCTTCTATCATACAGAATGGTACAGTCTCTGGACAATGAGTAGAAAGGAGAGGTTAACAAACTGAGGTGTGCCAAATTTCCTGCAGAAAAAGCAGAAAAAGATGTTTTTTCAGATTATGCAACTATTGATAGGAATTGATTGGAATTCCTAGTGATAGGAATGCAGAAATGCAGTGGTTTTACCCGTGAAGTTCAGAATCCTTTTCCCTACATCAGCACATGTGATTGAAATATTTGTAACTTTAATGAGGTCCAGTGTGCTTTCTTCTTGCTTATCTTATTGAAGCTGTATTGATAATAACAGTAAGGAAATATTTAAGAGGTAAAGAAGCTGTGATATCTATTTTCTGAAACTAATGTAAAGCCAGCAAATATTATTGCTATTATTACACAATATTTTGTATGCTATTGCATAACATGTTTCTAGGGAAAAAAAAGTTAAAGAACATGAGGCTGTGTTAGAAACAGTCCCAGCAGGGTAGAGGGGAGAAGAGGACAGAAGAGGACCTGCCAGACCCAGCCAGTCCAACACTATATCAAAACGTACGGCTCCCTGAGATGGCCTGAGAGCCAAAGGAAGCCTTTGGAGTATGTGCTGATGTGATGGGTTGGTTTAACTTTAATTTTTATTTAATTTGTGAACACAGAACTTAGGTGGATGCATTGCTACAAAGTGCCATGCATTAATCTTAACTTTGAAGGATTTTCCTTTGCTTTATAACACCCCCCTTGAAACACACTAATATGAAACACACTGTTAAAAAACCTAAAAGCATGGCTTTGAGAATCCTTTACTTTCAGGCCAGAGCACAAAAGGTCAGTGTGTAAACAAAGTCCAAGATGAAATAAATCATCACATTTGCCAGCATATGAGGCCTGTGACTGCTGACTAGTTTTGCAATCAACCCATGCTGTATCTTTTGAGCCACCCACTGTTTCTATCACTTTTTGAATGTAAGCACAGCATGCAGGTGTTTTAATTCAGACTTGGTCTGCACTGAAAAATCAAACCATTCTGGTTTCACATTTTGAAAATCTGCATCCTCTAAGTTTGCAACACTTTTGGTCAACATGACTGACAAATGGTTTAAGCACACCAGTCTCTTTTAGCATCTCCAGTATAGCTCATTACAGTGCTCATCTAAATAAATGGGGATTTTTTCTTGCCCATTTTCAGTAGACTGCTTTGTATTTTATTTCTCTTATTTCCATTCATTTTCTTCTACCCAGATGGGTAGAACGTATCTGAAAACATAGTCTTGGGGGAATCTTTTTATGTGTTTCCCAAGTGTGTTCATAAAGAAACAGGTGTCTTGGAAACAGAATCCTTCTGTTCCCTGCTCACAAAATTTCAGCTTTCATTTTCAGGGGAGAAAGAGTTAGAGGTCTAGAAGGAAAGGGTACATAAAATGCAGTAACAAAGGTAGAAAATAATACATTTCTCTTTTTTGGTACCTTGTTTACTTAGGTTTGTATAGGCAAACTGAAGGCCTTTAAGATCTTCATTGATGATTTTCTGCTTGTAGTGGATCAGGAAAGGGATGTGAATGTGCTCTGTATAACGGATAATGGTGGTTTTAGAGCACAGCACCAGATTTTCTCACATCTTTTTTGGGGTTTTGAGGAGATAGCTGTAGCTACTTCACTGTTGCCTGATAAGCTCTGGTTTCTGACAAATTGAAAACCATGAGTCATTGATCAGGCACAGCCAGAAAGTTGTGCAGTGCTGTTTTGCTGACTGCTGTCTGATTTTGTGCAGGCTGCTTGGTGTCCACAGGAGCAGCCTGGCACAGCCTCTGGGGCAGCCTTGGGAGCAAGCTGGAGACTCAAGCACTGACATCCATGTGCCACCAGCAGTTCTGCCAACCAAACTTAGTGGAATAGCTACGAGAGTTCAACAAAACAGTCTGTGCTGGAGACAGGTTACATCTCCCAGTGCCTGTATCTTTCACCAGTGGCTATCAGATCTGGTGGTCATGCTGGACATCACCCATTTGGGCTACATGAAAAAACACGTCACTACCACATTGCCTAACAAGAGGTTAAAACCAGCAGGCATACAAGACTCCTGAATGGAAAAATGAAACAATCCAGTGTGGTGTTTTTACTTGCAAGCCGGAAGATAATGTAGGACCCGGTACTCATCCGGCTGCACCTAGAGGTCTTTTTCCTCCCAACAAAAGAAAAACAGAGGCAAGAGACATAGGAGTCCATGTGAAAGTCTTCACAGGAGGAAGCCAAGAAAAAGGTCCTATTTGGAGTTAGGATTTTTAAAGGAAAGTTTGAGTTTCTGAACAAGAAAACTGCCTGTTTGTTATTTCCTATTATGTTCAGGTAAAGGGAGTGTGGCACATATTTTCTGTGAACAAACTGGAGAAATGCTACTTATTTCTTCCTCTAAAAGATGCAGAAAGGACATTACCCAAACACAGAGAATAAGTAAGAAGTTCTGGAAGTACTAGGAGAGTTCTCCTTGTTGGTGCAAGGCTAGACATTGAAAGACAAATTTAAGAAACAGCAATAGAATATTGAAAAAGAGTTACAGCCTGACTTCAAAATTATGATTTTAGAAAGTCTAAAAGATTTTAAGAATGATTTTCTATTTGAATACGCTTTCCTGCCCTTTCTAGTCTAGCACATTCCACGGAATACGATGCCATGGATCCTCTTAAGCCTGTAAGTATGTTTGATGGCTATACCCATCCATTTGCCTTTGTGCTTTTCATCTGAAAAATCATGTTTTAAGCTCATGTGTCATTAGTTTTGCTATTACTTGAAAATGAAAGGCAAGGAAGGACACGATGAGCTATGCTGAATGCCAAAGGTCTCAAAGAGCAAACTGGGTTGCACCAGCTGGTTTCTGAAGGCACCTGAAATCACTAGGAACAGACAGAAACTTCTTCTCAGTCATCAGAAGGCACAACTCATCCTCCCAGCAGTCACCTGTTCACTTGGCTGAGGAGAACATGTTCAGATGGTGTGCTGTGCCCTCAGTCTGGGATGAACTCACATAAAACAGCTGAAAGCCAGGTGCTGCATAGCTGCAACAAGCACAGCAGAAACACTAATTCTGTCTGCTGGAAGGCGGGTGCATTATCTCAAGCTCAGCACAGAGCTGATGTCTTCCATTCACAGTTCATGTCCACTAACTGAGCAGAACTGGCATAGTGCTTTTAGGAAAAAAAGAAGAAAAAATAAACCCCAGAGTCACAATTAGTCTTGCTGTCTCATATTTTGTCTCTCTCATGGCACGATTAGAGCATCCCTTCTTTCAGAAGAAGGGATGACTCAAAATAAGTGAAAAAAGTCCTTTTCCTCCTTATTTTGCAAAGCTCCTCAAGCGTGTCTGTCTTTCAATTCATGGGTACATGACTCCTCTATAAAGCACAGCTGCAAGTTTGTCTATCAAAGTCAAATCACATCCATGCTTACCAAAGGCAACTACTCTTTTCATTCAGGGGTGTATTGATTCCTCCAAAGATAGTGCAACTTCTAAATCTCAACTGGATAAAAGCATCAGCTGTGAAACCCCACCTCTCACATAAATTCAGACACTTGAGTGTGCCCACCATCTGCTTGGCTTTAGGCACAGTACCACAATCATTCCTACACTGAGAACAGAAAAATACAGAACATATCTTTGTTTTCTTTTGAAGGCCTGTCCTGCCTTCTCAATTAATTATGTAATTCCTGAATTAAAGGCACTCGATCCCCCTACTATGACTGGATGACTACTTTTCAAAAAATCAACCATGATATGTTCCTTAAAAGCACATGCTCTGAAAATGAACTTACACTGTCACTGCCAGTTTAGGAGAGAGTGAGATTAAGGAGTGAAAGGAAAGTGGCTCCATTAGAACCATCCAGGCAATTTACAATGGCTTCTCTGGGGCTGTGAAGTGAATATGAATTAGTAACAACATTTAAGATAGTGAATAATAAGAGTTGCATTCCAGGTTCTACCACAGATTGAAATGCTTTTATTTTGAAAATGCCATTTGTGCTAAGGTTTAATTAAATGAAAAAGAAAAAAAAAAAAAAGACTTGTAAACAAAAAAGATCTAAATACAGGGGCAACAGAGAGAAATCACAAAGGCCAGAAGCAAAATGTGCTGTTATCCTCTGCATTATTCACCAACATAGCAGCCCCAGGGCTCAGGATCACAGTGCTTAATGTATTAATTTTTTCCTGGCCAGTCCCTGAAAGCATCTGCATACACTATTTCAGGACTAAAAGGACTTATGCAATGCATTGCTAGGCTTATATAGATAAGAAGAGTACGCTTTTTTTCTCAGCCAAATCCCTCTTTTCACAGACATTGCATCTCTGAAAGCTTATCTATAAAATTAACACAACACAACAGTAAAACTGCACGTGGCCTCAGAAAATATAAATGTAAAAAGAAGATAAGAAATATTTTACTAGCTATATTGCATTAATAAATTTATAGCTTAGAAATACTGAAATTCCCACCAATATTATGCATTATTTAATATAATACTTCATATTTAATCCTGAATTTCTAACTATCTATTGCTGTGCTCTGTGTAAATTATACTGCATTGAAAAATAAACATTTTTATTTAGATTCTCTTTGGTAATTTTCCTGGCAGAAGTACTAAGTCATTTACTTATATCCTTGGTAAATGTTGTGTGTGTAAATGTTGGTATAATTGGGCTTCATGTTTCTAAGCCAAGTAATAAATGAAGTGAGTTGTTCATTGCAGTATTTATAATGAATTTTGCTTGTTGCAGAATGAGACATATTGATCAAAAATCTTTCATTGAAAACAGCTACTGCAGCCAATGCAGCATGGATGAGCTTAGGATTCAAGATGGAATAGGTACAAAAACAAATTACTAGGATGCTCAGAAGTACTGGGAGTATCTTTCAGGAGAGACATTTAAAATAGCTTGTGTGTTTTGCCTAGTAGATTTAGAAGGGATATATGTTCTCTATTAAAAAAAAAAAAAAATAAAAAAAAGGAAAGAAAAGTTAAAAAAAAAGGAAAAAAAAAAGAGGAACAAAAATGAAACCGAAGGACTAAAGTTCTAACTACCAGAGATTATTTTTATCTGGAGAGAGCCTTAAGATGTTAGTAATAGGAGCAGAACTCATTGTAAGAGTTTAATCAGGTCATTAAAATGGCCATGTAATATGATTACAGACAGAGCGGGAGCAAGTCCCCCTCTAGAGCAGGGAAGTGTGATCTTCTGACACAGAGTCATGCTCAGTCCTAACAACATCCTTCTTTGGGCTAGCACTTCAGAATTAAACAGATGCTGAAGCTTCACTGATTTCTTTGAATATTTACAATCTCTGTAGGACAGTCAGTCAGAGAGTATTTGGAGCTTCAGGTAATGTATGACATAGCTGCTGTATCTTTTTTGTAGAAGCAATGCCTTGCCAGAGTGCTGGTAAGTTACTTGATTATTTTTACTGCCATGTGAACTGCTTAAATATGAAATGCTTTTGTTAGGAGAAAAATAAAGGCCAAACACTGATTTGTTTTGCATTTTTCAAAATATTTGTATTTTTATTTCCTTCTCTATTTGTATTTTAGAAAAATAATAAATATATACATATATTTATGTATGTATATATAATTTCTTTTTACTGTGCAATGTCCCATCAATTTAAAGTAAAGAGCAAAATGGATGGTAGTGCAGCAGTAGCATTAAGGCATGTACAATGGGGTAAAATGGAGAATGAGAAACTCTAGTAAACCTTATGATTGAAGCATATAATTTTTAAATTTAATGTTAGTATCAGAATCAAATTCTCTCTAAGTACTTTGTCAAAGTATATTTAAAATGCACACACAGATACAAATATGTAATTAATTTGCACTGTTCACTACAGGACCACCAAGTGCCTGCCCAGGTTTCCTTGGTCACCTTTTCCGCCTCCTCTAACTGAATCCTTCCTGCCTGTGAGCTTTCCCGGGCCAGCTTCCCCACGAATTCAAATGAGATGCCCGCTGTTGCCTGTGCAGAACAACCTCCTGGCTGTTCCAAAATAAAGCCGATATCACCACCAGGGACTGACAGTGCTCAGCTCATGCCTGTGTGTGCCTGAGCAGCACATCCCACCTTGCACCTGCTCCTGGTGCTTCACTCTGCTTGCCCCTGTCAGTGACCAGAGGTGGGCTGTGATTTAAAGCAAACCATTTGGCATGAACTGTGCAGCCTGTTCTCACAGCTGACTCTCAATAAATCTGTAAAGCCAAAGTGCTGAACATTAAGTGGACATAATAGACATTTCAAGAGATTATGCACATGGTCATTAGTGCTTTGCTGAATTGCAATTTCGCACCAATTATTTTGCTACTGAATTTTCCAAATGTCCATTGTGACTGTCTATGTTCCTCGTTAGGCATAGCTGACAGCTTTCTGGCATTAAAGAATGATTCTTTCAATTAGAAGATCACAGTAAGTATTGTATTATCAAGATGAAAAATACTACTACTATTTTATATAGCATGCCTGTATATACGACATAAAAATGAGTTAAGCAACTATGAGGCCACTTATGTAACCTGCAAATGTCATCGTCCTTCATAACTGTTTAGACCAACAAAACTGTCAGGACTATGGATTTACAGTATGTCAGCCAACTAAAAGCAGAGTGTTTGCTTCTTTTGCAGAATGGAGTAGTGTTGTTTATGATTAGACACATGTTGAATATACTTTTCTATTTTCAACATGAAACAAAATAATGAAAAATAAGATTTTCAAGTGCATTCTATTAGGATATCACAATGTTATACAGGATATGAGTCACATTATATTTTTTATATTTTAATTGCATTTTTACTTACATAAAATACTCAGAAAATAAAAAGAATGAAAGGATATGGTTTGCACAATGCACAATTTTACTTCTGTTGATTCAGAGACATTACATATTACATAAATATATTATAGTATGCCTTTCATCTTAGCTGAGCTTTGTACAGAATGATTCAAAAAACTAGACTCCCTATAGGGTGAAAACTCAAGTCTTAAAATTGAGGCTATGTTAGTTTTAAGAAATAAGCAATCCAACCACCTAATTTTGCTACTTCTTTTATTTAACATTTTTCCAATCAACAGGCCAAGAAAACAGGCACTGGCTGCCAGCAGTTGAAATTGGCAGGAATGAAAAGACTCAAGTTTCTCTAAGTTTCATGTTGATTTCCATGAAGATATTAGAAAAAATATGGCAGGAATTGTATTTGAACACTCAAGTGTTTCTCACCAGCTTTCCAATCCCAAAGGGATAATACTAAATGAAGTGGCAGGAAAATAAGGGGTATGGAGGGTAATTTTGTATCTTTATATTACGGAAACAAATTTTTAAATGTTTAATTAATATCAAAGCTAAACATTTCCCTGCACTGGCCATTTTAAGGTTTCCTTCTTTTCAAATACTCTTCTGGTCTCCCTACCTGGTTCTGTGAAGTGGCAGGAGCTGGTACTAAAAACTGTACAACTTTGGAAGAAATAATTTGGATCCAAAGTTTTCAGGTTTGCAGTACTGCCAGGAGGTTTAGCTGACCATTTATATTTCACTGCTTTTAACAGAGGTTTCTTTCAACTTGGAACAGAGAGGCAATAATTCTGTAAATTGCTATTAAGCCAGTAGATTGCAAAATATCCAAGAAAATAATACATTTTTATAGAGAATGACACTTCTAAGAAATATCTATGCTGTACCTTGGAATATAGGTATTGAGCTCAATTTCAGCCATGAAGAAAGTCAGTAGGGCACTATAACTGAAACCTCAGCAAAAACTGTCCTAACCAAACCACATTTTTAATAATAATGGGTAGAATACTGGGAGGTAAAAGAAGGCAGGAAAACATTTTTAACTAGAATACTTAACGTAGCTATTAATTACATGTAATAGTAAACAACTTAGTGGGAAAAGCAGCTTTAATACTTCCTCTTAATTTTGAAAATTAACAGTTTTCAGTTAGAGGCAATACTAATATAAATGCAAGGACAATTTAACTCACAACCCACATAAACATTCTTTAAATGGCATTAAGTCAGCATCTCACATAATAATATGATCTCAATGCTATGGCACATAATTCTATAATGTACAATAAAGTTCATTGCCATGCATCACTGCAAACCTCCAGCATACACCAACAATATAACCTGAGTAACAAAAACAATCAAGGCCCTTTTCAATTGAAAGTAATGTAAAAAAAAAAAAAAAAACCCACAACAAAACTATGCAAGAAAAATAGCGATGTGAATGGGAACACCCATTATTCAACCTTTTCTATTCTGATGATGGCTCAGAGATCCCATTTGGATTAAATGCACCCAAGAATGGCCTCGGTAATGTGGACTCTAATGAATGTTTACAACTTTAAATGGACAAACATCCCTTTGAACTTCACAGGATGACATTATAATGTATATAAAATCACCTCCAACAAAAAGAAACAAACAGGGAAACACTCCCTGGAAATTTTGTTACTGAGTTTTAAAAATCCTTCAGTAACCAAAATAAAGAAGAAAACAAAACAGGCCACAGGGCTCACCATATGGCACAAATTTAACCCTGTCCACTTCTACCTTTGTGTCCACAACTGTTTGTCAGGGGGATTACTTTCTCTCAAATATCGCTAGTTTTCTATATTTGGTGTAAGAATTCATCATACGTGAACAAAGCATGCAGGTGACGATAATGTGTGGAAGATTAATAGAGATGACAGGCTGCCATCCTTAGGGGAAAGAAAACTGCTGTTGCACAGTCTGTCTTTTGTTGAAAGCTAATGGGAAAATCTTCTGCTTGTATGTGGAGAAATAAAACATAGGTACTCCTTAAAAGCACACACTGTCTAAGAAAATGCTGTGTAACACATAAGGCTTCCACATTCATCTTTAAACAAAGCAACATGAATTGGAGCACTGCTTTGATGAGACTGCCTGCACCTCCGTCTCAGGAGAGCTTTCAGATTTGGCTGGGGATGGTCTGAGGACTGTCTGTGGGCTGAGAGCCAGCAAGAAGAGTGGCCAACAGCAGACCAGGAAAGTGACAGAAACACAGAGTGGCAAGGGTAACATCTCTCATGGCAGAGTTATTTTCTATATAGTGATGCACTGAAGAGGGGCTACAGTACTGAGTACTTTCCAAAAGCCCTCATTAGTCTTTATATTATGTGCCTTAAGATGATGCATGCTTGCTTCTTTTAAAATGCCTTTCCTTCTAAATATTTGCATTTGGTAATGAATACATGTGAGTTTCCCCATACCAGTGCAGGACCTGGGTATAGGGTAGTACTGGGTATAGCCTGGCTAAGGGGCCCTTTTTTTCCAGAGGTGATTAGGAGAAAAGGTTATCATTGACATCTTATTTGAAGAGTAAAGCCAGTTTGTAAAACTGCTGAATGTAGCCAAACCTCTGCACTGAAAATAAATGAAATGGAGCAATCCTAAATACATCAGTTATTGATCTTGTAACAATTACTCATGCATTCAATTGTTACTTCTTCCTGGACTTCTACCTTCTGAGTCCACAGGGAGTGGAACATTGCTCAGGGCTGGGCACAGGAACCAGCACAGCCCACAGAGCCTGCCAGCTCCAGGTCTGGCAACAAAGACACTGCCTGCTCCGAGGAGGCAGAAGGAGCACTGTGCAGCGGCAAGGGATGGACAACTGCCCACTCAAACAACCCTGTGTGTTAGCTTCTGCATTAAACCGTAGAGTCCTCTGGGGAGAAAAACTGGAAGAAGCAGTTTGGAAAATATGCATCAGTATGACCACAGCATTATCCACAGCAGTGATCATCCATGGACTTAAAAGACAGTCCATAGACCACCTCTATCCTTCATCCTCCATTCTTCTTCTCACCTCAATGCAATCAAATTATTTTGGGGCCATGGAAATGCTACAGTGGGGACTTTGCCCAGCTTCTGTGTCCCACAGTGCCAGGTATTTCAAAATCCTCCCTATGAAATGGATGTGAAAGGAAGTGGCCTCAGTGCAACTCCTCATCTCTCCTCTCTTTTTCCTTTTTACCTTACATCCCAGAGACTATGTGGACTGTGGAAGTAAGTTCCTTGGGACAAAGGAACTCCAAGATGACAATGAGGGGAATTGTTAACACCTCATGGGACAACCTGGTGAAGTGCAGACTTGGCTGGTGTAGGTCTGGATCTAATTCAAATTGGATGCAATGCCATGATGTCAAAACTGGATTATGTAGAAAGACAACAGAAAAAATCTCCATGTCACAGTGTGCTGGGTAGGCTTACAGACTCTGGGACCTGTCATCTAAGACCTAACTTCATTATGATATTTTCCAGAGGATAAATGCCATTATATTTTTGTTGAGAAGTTTTTCCTCCTTTTGAGAAGTAAATGGATCCATACTTGATAGGCTTTGAAATTAATATCCCTCTTTTTCTTAAAGCTAAAACCCAATTACATTCTGAATACTTAGGAAAGTCCATTATGTTAACTGCTGAGAAGGTCATAGCAATTTAAATACCTAAAGAATAAAGAAATGCTGCTTAAATGGCTAACCTTTCTTAAGTGATTTATTAAATTGCCCGAAAGTTATCTGGTCACTAGAAGTACAAGAAAATAGGAAACAACATACCAAGTTGTACAAGGAGGAATTAATGAAATCTCACATGCAGCAATTTCCAATAGAAGTACTACGTTCCTGGGTTCACCAAGAGGAGGCTGGACAAACGAAAAGCCTCCTTTAGACACCATAGGGCTTAACACCTTTCAGTTTTCTAGGATCATTCTAAAAAACCAGAAAATATTACTAGTCTTGTCTGAGTAATTTTATTTTTTTTAAAGGGCCTTATTGCTCATATTAAGTTGCATATGTGAATTTGTTAACATGGCAGCAATGGCACAGATTTTGGTTTGAAAGGTCTGTAATTTATGGGTATGAAGTAGAGCTATGTAAATAATCTGCAATGAGTATTTAATTTACTGAATATTGACCTTTGCTTTTTTCTCCCAAAGTACCTAGCAGCAGATTCTTTGATGTCAATGCCTTTTACTTGGGATCAGCCCGTGAGCTGAATTTCCCTAGTGTTTATTGACCAGAATGTTATTTCACTTTCTTGAGTGGATGAGCATTTTAGGCACAAGGAATCAGCTAAAGTGGATTACCAAGGGTATTTCTGGATGTGATTCTAAAGTCTTCTAGCAAAATGGGATTGTTCAAATACTGAGGAAGCTCCTAGAGAAGGGAGGAATACAGAAGACCTATTAACTCACACTGTGCCTGCTCCACTGGTTCCCTGTACTGGTGTGGGCTGGGATAGAGTTAATTTTCTTCACAGTGTAAGGTATTTTGGCAATGTTCTGGACCGTGCTGGAAACAGTGTTGGCAATACCAAGATGTTTTTGCTATTGCTGAACAGTGAGCCAAGGCCTTTTCTGCTCCTCACACTACCACACCAGCGAGGAGGCTGGAGGTGCACAGAAGTTGGGAGGGGACACAACCCAATGGGGACAGCTCATCCCAACTGACCCAGGAGACATTCCATACCAGATGGCATCATGTTCTGCATATAAATCTGGGGGAAGAAGAAAGAAGGGAGGGACATTTGAAATTATGGTGTTTGTCTTCATAAAATGGTGTGGTTTGGAAGGGACATTAAAAACCACCTGGTTCCAACCCCCCTGCCATGGGCAGAGACACCTCCCACTAGACCAGGTTGCTCAAAGCCCCATCCAGCTTGGCCTTGAACACTTCCAGGGATGAGGAGTCCATGACTTCTCTGGGCAACCCATTCCATTGTCTTACCACAAAGACAGTAAATTCTCACAGTAAAGAATTTCTTCCTAACATCTAATCTAAACCTACTCTCTTTCAATTTAAAGCTGTTGTTCCATGTCCTATCACTACATACCCTCCAAGTCCCTCTCCAGCCTTCTTCACAGGTAATCCTCACATAAGATGAAGCCCTGCTCTCCTGGGGAAGGCTGAGCACCTGGAAAGTGCCCATGGGAAGTGATAAATTAATTCCTTAGTTTGTTTTGCTTGAATGTGTAGCTTTTGCTTTACTTATTAAACTGTCTTCATCTCAACCCACGGGTTTTCTCATTTTTACCCTTTCTATTCTGTCTCCCCATCCCACCAGCTGGGGAGTGAGTGGCTGGGGGGTGCTGACTTGTCAGCTGGGATTAAACCACAACACTTATAAAATAAATATCCAGCCTACCTTTCACCAGCACCCTGCCTTGTACCCAGGTGCTCTAAAACTATGTGTTCTCATGAAGACGTCAAAACTTTGAAGTCCCCCTTGACACTGCTGGAGTGCTATCAGCTTTCTGGAAATTAAGTGAACACGGTCCTTGGTCATTAATTCTTCTCTGTTTAAGTTAAGTTCTAATTATTTTTAAAAGGCAAACTCCTCTTTTAAAATTACACAAGCATTTTTATAGTACTCATTTCTAGGCTCATGAACCCCTATTTCTCATGCCCCACACCTTTTTTTTTTCTTAATGAATTCTAATTTGACTTGAAGATGTAATGTAAAGCATTACAGGAAATGCAAGGGAAATAATAGAATAGGCACAGCATTGCAATGGGCAGGTCAATGAGCCTGTTGGATGACTTGTGGGTTGGAAGGGGATAATGTTGACCTGGCAGATTTGCATTAGAAAAGAATCAGTAAGCAGATGCAAAACAAAGAACAGGATCTTCTGACCTAAGCATGTCTGCTGTCTGAGAGGACATTTCTCCAAAGTTATCCCTTTATTACAACACATTTCAAATTGCCAGAAAAAAGGGTGAGAACAGACCTTAGTCTTTCCTATGACCTTACACCATGGTTGCAGAGATATGGCACATATGACCACTTCCAATAAAAATATTGGATTTCATGACATGAAAGTTGTCCTTAGACAGAAATACATCTCAGTATTTACGAACAGGCATTAAAAATCTCTTTCACCACCTCTGCGTTAAAAGGAATGGCAAAAATCAGTAAAGACAATTACTCAGATGAATACTCCAACTTACTTAAAAAATAATATTTTTATCCATACCACTCAGACTCGAAAGACAGTAGAATATCTTATGCATGTTTGAGGAGAAGAATTGTTCAAAACTAAAGCAAGCAGAAAAATGTTTAATTCACAAGAATGGTTAACCAGCTACGCTCCCAAGCAAGTGTCATGAATATTTTCCTGACTACAGGCACTGAGGATATTCTTTGTTAGTTCTTTATAGTTATTCCATGTAGGCAAAAATAAATTAATTAAGCATTCTGTAATAGCTTAGAAATTTCTAGAGTAAGTGTGTTGCCAGGAACCAATGCCTTCTGTCTGCTGACAAACAGAAACTCAAAATACGGAAGAGCTACTCCGTGGGACAGGCCCAGGTGAGAAGACAGTTCTGACAGGGCTTTGATGTTTATTTGTACATTCTGGTTTTGTGGGATGGTGCCATATCTACTGAATTACATCACTTTAAGTCATTTTCTGCCACTTCACCTTTCCAGGATTTCCAGGATTTCCCAGTGGGATTTTTATGGCACTGCAGCTTGGTCAGGAGGCTGCAGGCAACTATAGGACCAGCTTTTCCTTCCTCACCAAGGAGGGAGTGCCACTCTGTACCTCTTTTCTTAAGCAATAAATTCTTGGAGGAAAATCTGGATTCTCATGTGGAATATTATGCTTTAAAAGGCAATTTCCTCAATGAAAGTACAAACTCTGTGAACTATGCAGAGCCATGTCTCCTTGCACGTGCTTTGGAACACGGCCCCCCTGGGGCCGTGGACAGGACAGGCGGCAGAACAATGACGCAGTGGCTGATGCCAATCCCCAGTGGGTTTTGGTAATGCAAACAGTGTGTGCATGTGAAAAAACACTGAGCTGTGCTTCCTAACACTGGCCATGTTATCCACAGCACCCCTTCATAGGGTTTGCTCTGGAAATCAAGACCGACAGCTTGCAAGAACTTGGCACCATGCCTGCTCTTCTGAGCCCCAGGCTGGCAAAGCCCAGCGATTAGAGAAGAGAAAAGGGCTTTCAAGCACAACAAGAAAGGACACAGCAAGTAAGACAACTGCTGTGTACACAGCAGCAATGCTGGTGGCCTGAAACGAATACTGCTGAATAGCTGGCAAAACGTCTAGAAGACTGAGAAGTTCAGTCTAGCAGCAAAACTGGGGATTGAAAATAACTGAGCAACTGCAGAACCAGATATTAAAGCAACTCTGTTTAAACATCCAGACATGATGAAACTGGGATTCAGAGTATATTTCAGAGTATATATCAGAGGTACGAGAAGGATTTAGAAATTTCTAAACATTATATGAAACAAAGGTTCATCCAGGTAAGGGTAACTGGGAGACAAATAAAACCTAGCCAGAAGAAATTAAAAAGAATTTAAGAAATTAGCAGTAGTTACAGAAGTAACATTAACCCCCTCAATTTTGATAAAATACTTGGTCCACAATCCTAGCCATATGCCAAAAACCATATTACAGACAAGACAGGCAATTATCCAAGCAGTACAAGGCACAGAACATGGAACATGCCAGGACACACCAGTGGATATGAGAAGTTGAACAAACATAAAAAGTGGGAGTAAAGTGTGTGAGATGTGAAGGTCAAAGTTCACAGTACAGGGCACATGAGATATCCTCAGGCACTTTAAATGGCAATAGACACTCCTGTTTAAGCAAATCAACACTCAACACTGACCAGAGAATAATTCAACTTGCCTTAAGACAGATATCTGTATCTTGTCAGATGAAGAGATAATTGCACCCTAGTGATGGTGCTCATTAAATCACCACTCATTCCAATAAGGGTTTATGCACTTTGTTTCCATATAGCCAACTACATTTATGCATCCGAATCAGGAGCTGTATTTATGCACAGCAGGAATTTAGATGAGATCGCCGAAACTTTGGTCAGTGGCAGTGCAGAAGATGGACTGGAAAAGTGAAAGTAGAGCAGGACCCTAATAATAAAACCGTTTCCAAGGCTTGCATGGCCTTGGCAGGTAGAGGGTTGTTTATTTTTTCCCAAATTAGACATTATTCAATCTCTAGTAGACAGTATTCTTTTTCTTGGATGAAATCCACGTACACTTACTAGCTTCCTTAAATTTTTTTAGAAGTCTATGTTTTCTGATGTACCATGAGAGAGATAACACTATACCCATATTAATTCAATTATTTCTTTTTACTGCAGCTAAATATGTTGGTCATGATACTTCTTTTTTTTTCAAAAGTTTATAATGGAAAAATGATGTTATTAAAAATACGATTATTTTCTGGTTTTGTAGCCATAAGCCATTTTTAGTTTCAGAGTTCACCAAAAAATTAAAAGAAAATTACATGCTGTTCTGAAGAATATTTTATACCACATTGCAACCTACATATTCTCTGAGAAAATATCACTTTATATTTCAACGTTCTTTTTATATTATGTTCCAAAAGTACTTTGTGATGTCACTTTTACAAAAGCTACTCAACCAGTCTTTCCTATTCATGTCAAAACTAACTTAAAATGCAGTATTTAGTATTTAAGGGCTGATCACCTAAACCAATAGTCTGCCAGAAACATGTTTATGAAATGCCTAAAAAGAATGCTCCAACCATTTTTGAAATTATATTCATAGGATTTTGGAACAACAAAAAAATAAAGTGAAGCAATTAAAAATGGAGATATAATAACATTTTTTCATTGTAGAAGACGGCCAAAAGTTAAGAAAGAGATAATAAGATAATGATATGTAATTATGTAATAACTGCAATTTGAGATTTATTATGTTCTTTTGCACATGATCATAATCAATGAGAGCCAAGTAGCCTATTTTTTATTTTTTAATGAAAATTTAGAAAACTATAAACAGTAATCTAGTACTTAGGAACTGTTATGCTTACTTAGGAACTACTATTCTTACCCATCTTTGGTAACATTGATCTCAATGTCTGATTAAGGTAAGAAAAAAGTTACTTTTTTTGTACAAAACCTTTGTCTTTCTCAGGCTCAATAAAAAAGTTCTCTGCAATGATGACACTATAGCCTGTCAAAAATTAATCCCACTCAAGCCTATTAATGAGATGTTGATATGCATATGAATACATTAAAAACTATAGTACAGGACAAAGAGTGGGAAGATCTGGAAATAATAATAATAATCTAACTAGGTAAGAATTATGTGCAAAACTGAAAACTGTAGTACTGATTTTTTTTCAGACAAAGAATCTGAGACAGTAGAGATTTCCTACACTGGTATCTATTTGAGCAGTAAAAGCAGAATGTAAATAAATGACATTGGAGATTTTCTTCTACTGAACCCCTTCCGAAGTTGTTAAAGAAGCTACCTGACTATATCAGGACTTTATTTAAATATGGGTTCAAATTCAAAGTCGAGCTTTATGATCTCACTATCCATTAAGATAGACATAAACATTCAGGCTGGATGTTGTACACTCAGGTATCTTTATGACTTCTCAAATTAAATCTGCGTTTTTATCATAGAATAATAGAATGGTTTGGGTTGGAAGGGACCTTCAAGATCTTCTAGCTCCAACTGCTGTGTCTGATTTGTAAGCCCCCTTTATACGTAGAAAAACCACAGTAAGATCTCCTCAGAGCCTTCTCTTCTCCAGGCTGAGCAGCCCCTGCTCTCTCAGCCTGTCTCCATAGGAGAGGTGATCCAGCTGTCTGACCTGGTCTGGAGCCACTCTAACCTGTCCATGTGTTTCGCATGCTGGGACGCCCAGAGCTGGGCACGGTACCCCAGGTCGGGTCTAATGAGAGTGGAGTCACAGGCAGAATCCCCTCCCTTGCCCTGCTGGCCATGCTGCTCTGGATTCAGCCCAGGATGTGGCTGGTTTTCTGGATTGCAAGTGCACATTGCTGCCTCGTGTCCAAAGTTTTCATCCAACTATTTCACTATACTCCACAGCGATAAATTACCATTGCTGGCCTAAAGAAGCAGCTTGAGGTCATTCTTACGAAAATGTGGTGTTGCACCCACTGAAGTAGTATTCACACCACCTGATCTCAGGCATGGACCTCAGCTAGCTCAGTGAGAACACTGATCACTCCCAGGCTAGCCAGCAGAGCCCAATAGCCTCTCCTGAAAGATGGCAGAATGCAGCAGCGAGTTCACCTGCGGTGACACGAATAGCAGTGCATGAAAAAGGTGAAGTTTCTCCTGCTTTTATGTCTGAGCTTACTCAACTTCAGAGACATGCATGAACTTAGCATATCCATGTCAGGCCCACACCAGGGACTGTGCAGGTATAAAAATAACAACTATCTAAAGGGTTAGGCATTGTCCAGATTAAATAACACAACACTTCTGAACAGAGAATAAAGTAGTAAACAAGACAGAAATAAAATTCTACCTTAAAAAAAACCCCAACAACAAAAAAGACCGACAAAACTCAAACACATGTAAATAAATACAAGCAGCTCAAAGTTCCAGCTAATGACTACAGCAATCAGGTCACCAAAGGCATCTAAAAAAAGTTTAAAAGTATAAACAATATAGAATTATCACTTTATGTGTAGTCTCAGCATTTTTGGTTTCATCCCTTGAGATGCCAAAAGCCAAGAGAATAATTGCTAACATTTCCAATCACTCAGATACACTCATACTAGTCCAGAAGCAGATGCATCTTCTTAATGACACTCAACTGTGGCCAATTCAACATATGAAGAATGACTTTCTATATTTTAAATTAAAATGAGAGCATACATCACAAATCACTCACAGAAACAAAGGAACAAACTATCATAAATATGTCATGGTGTATGGAAGAAATCCCAGTTTTTCATGCCCCATAATATTTGAGTCTTAATGCAATGATGCTTCCTTTAAGTCTATAAACCCATTTCTTTAACTTACAGAAAATCAAAGAAATAAATCAAACTCAAGATAGGAAAACCCATTAGAGTGGTAACACCTGTTACAGCTTCATTGCAATTTTTATCTAAAAATATTCTTAGATTTCCTTTCTGGGATCTGGAATCTCTTCAAATATTTGCCTACAATACTCCTCCCATACTTTCACCCCACACATAAAATATATTCCAAAGACACAAAAGAGTTGTGGTTTTTTTATTTTTTCTTTCTAATGACATTTCTTCATACAATGCAACAAGAAATCTTTCCACAAACAGCTTAGCAAAATTTAATTAGGCATGCTAAATGGAGACACATAACATATGCTTCTGTGCTATGTATTACGAAAAGTTATTTGATACTGTATTTCATGGTATACAGTGATAACTTCTGTGTGAGAGAAAAAAATTCTCTCCTCAATCACACTAGCTTTTTCAATTATCCAAGAATATTATCTGCTCCTCTTTCTCCTCTCAATTTTATAAACCACTGAATACTATTTCCAGAGCCAGGAAATGACACTAGATGAATTAATAATTCATTGTAATACAACAACTCCTAGATTTCACTTCTGTACTACATTGTACAAATAGTATAAAACAAAATGTGAAAATTTGCCCTTATTGCTATATAATATAAACAAAATTTATAGTTGTGACATGGAGAAGCCCAGTTTGGAAACAAAAGTCCATACAACAAATAACATGGTCTATGATCTATCATAAGCCCTTTCTCACTGAAGCCCATGTGAAAAAAGTAATTTAAGCTTATATAGCAGGGTTCTTTGCTGCATTCTTGTGCTACACTTGTAAAATCCTGTCATCTATTTTTAATTATAAACTATTCCCTTCATTAATAGCTTGCCAGTATACATTTGAAGCGTATTTCTGTACACGTATTAAGCCAAAATTCCATATAGTCCTAATGTTGTATAACATCTTTTTTGCTATACTTGAAGTACTTTTGGAACCTTTTTTATAAACTGTTCTAGGAATCCATAGTACTGATATACTTCAATGAAATAAATGTAACCATTTTCATGAATGAACTTGCATTAAAATTATTGTAGCTGAATATGTACCCATAGATCATAATGCATATTGTATATTTTGTACACTAAGCAGAAAAGTATTAAATGGTAAACCCTAAAGAAAAAAAACCATAGCAGTTACTGTATGTGAACGTCATTAAAAAACTCCACATTTTATATGTTCATCCACTACATTTTTAAAATTTTTGTGCAGAATATATAATAGTAATGTTTCCCCTACAAACTTCAGCGTAAGAAGCAGTGATAGCTGTCCGTATCATGAAAGGGAAAGCAAATCTGCAGATTTACTATGTCCCTCTGCTGATGTAATAAGAAAGACAAGAGAGAAGGTGGCAGAAAACAGACAAAACCAAAGACAGCCATTTCAAATACAGGAATTGTAAGACATGGGGACTCATATCACAGAGTCATGGACTCACTGAATGGTTTGGGTTGGAAAGGACCTTAAAGATCATCTAGTTCCAACCCCCCTGCTATGGGCAGGGAAATCTTCCACTAGACCAGGTTGCTCAGAGCCTCATCCAACTGGGCCTTGAACTCTTCGGGAGATGGGGCATCAAGTTCCCTAGGCAACCTGTTCATGTCTCACCACCCCCATAGTAAAGCATTTCTTCCTAATATATAATGTAAACCTGCCCTCTTTCAGTCTGAAGCCATCACCCCTTGTCCTGTCACTACAGGCTCTTGTAAGTAAATAGTTTCTGTCTTTGTTGTAAGCTCCCTTCAGCTACTGGAGGGCTGCAATTAGGTCCTCATCACAAATTATCCAGAGTCTGGATCATGAAGGGGGCAAAAAAAAATTAATTCAAGATTTAATATTACATCATTTTTTTACCACACACTTTTCGGCACCATGATTGAGCCGTCTACCTAAAACTAGTTGAAGAAAAAGCTTCCCATATCTAACTGGGTGATGATTGCAAGAGATTCATTTCTGTAGAGCATGTTTCAGCAATTGCAGCTAAATCTTCAAAGGAACAAGCTAAAATATTAATTCTGTTTGCAACAGTTTACACCCAGGGTTTGGCCTTGAAATAGTAAAACAGAATTAATAATTTATTGTCAAGCTATTCAAGAGTACACATTTGCTACATCAATTTAAAGAAATGTGGAACATCACTTTTGGACTTAGATATGTACCTGTGGATCAAGTCTCTTAACAGCTAGAGACTCAATATAACCAGTGTTACACTGGAGTTGAGAGTTATATGGATTGCTAATTATATTTTTAATTAAGGAAGTAAGACTTGCTGGACATTCCCTGTATCTCCGTATTCTACAAACAGACCCCTGGAGAAGGATTAACAACATAATACAAAGGAAACATCCTTTTTCTTTCTCTCTCATGCCCGATAAAAAGCATTTAGTAACTGGTTTTCTTAATATAAGAGGAGATGAAGGAGGGCCTGCTGCTGGACAGAAAAACAGAAAAGTTTTTATTTATTTTTTCACCTCACTTCATAAAAACGACTCTGAAGTGAATTCTTTAGAGTTTATAGACAGCCTCTAAATCATTAATCTGTTGGAGCACCAAAGAACAAACACAGAGTGCAGCCATTGACTTTCACAGCAGGGTTTGTAAGCACATGAAGGGAAGACTTGCCTGTAAGGCCAAAATTCAGCAAAGCATTTGCACATTCATAAATTTAAAAAATCCCAGCTGTGTTCCTATGTCTTCTAAATACAGTTTATGAGATCAGGGTCCAATAAATGCTAGGGTTACTTCTACAGACTTGGTTTCAAAGAAATTTCTCAGAGACTGTGAAAGGCAGAAGATGACAGGAGGCAGGGATTAGGGTAAGACTTTGTGTTGATTTTAATCACTAACTTCTTCTCCTCCTGTCTCCTCCACAAATTCTGCAAAAATAAAAATACATTCTGTTTTGGATTATAAATGGCCTCGATCTGATTCAAAGCAATGGAATATATGAGTTCACATACAGATACAATATCGTATCAGTAGAAAAGCAGGCAAAAGAGCCTGAAAGCCTTGAGCACATCCACAGACGCATGGGTAACAGCTCATTCATCTGAACTCAGAAAACTCTAAATTTAGTGCAGTAACATGCTGCATTTGTAAAAAGATTTGTAATTATCAACAAATTAATTCTCTGTAGACACCTCTAAATTAGATGGTCATGAGCTGCTATCCTTTACTATGGGGAAAGTAAGAATCTGAGAAACAAAGTCAGAGCCACACAGTGATGGAAACTAAAGGAAAACTTTATAGTCCTACAAACTCCAAATGCCAGCTCCATATTGGATTGAATTCATGTTCACCTCCAATCAAAATAACAGAAACCACAAAAATGAGGAAAAAGTAAATAATATCACTTGCAATGCTAATATCATACCTTCTGATTTCACTGCATATTCAAAATCATAACTGTCAGAGATGCACATATGCCTTACTTTAGCCATGTTTGATAAAACACAAATGTATCTCACACTCAAGCATTCTTGGAAAGAAGCTTGTCAGAGAACACTTCTCTGTCAGAGAAGTTTTTTTTTCAGAGAAGATGAAAGGAAGATAGGGTGGTTTTTCTTGTAATAAATGGCTATAAACTCAAATTAAATCTGTACAGATTTCCTTAAAGCTATTACTGAGAAGCCACAAATTATTGTGGATTGCATAACAACTGTACTGCGATGAAGTTATATCTCTAAAGTTATATTGATGTTGGGTAGATAAATGAAAAAGGAATGCTACACTACAACAGTAATCAATCTGAAAAATGATCCAGAGACTAATCAATGTCTTTGAATAAGAGAACATTAATCCCTGATGGAGATATTACAAACTAAATAATATCTAACTTAGCAATCTAAATTCCACTCACCATCTTCTTCTATTATATTTCTTGTGGAATTGAATTTCAGGGGACTCCAAAGAGTTGTTGCTCCAAGTCTGATTTTTTTTTTCATTATTCTATTTAATTGTGTGCACTGTGATTTAATTTACTGTAATGCTGCCTCTATTGTGGCAATGCAAAATTCCTTGTAAGAGTAGCCCATTAAAGTATATTAGAAGTATTTATCATGATCCTCAAGAGTACAGATAAAATTATGCATGGAAAACTGGGATTTAACGTAATTGCTACAAATAATTCAAAGCAGTTCTTTCTGTGTTTATATGTAAAACAGGAAGAACAATAATCGTAAAACAAAACTCAGCAAGATCAAACCTGGTCTTTATGAAGCTGCATGTAGATAAATAAAATACTTTGGAATATAAGTCACTGTTCTGAAAAAGTATAGATGGGAAAAAACAACAGTTGGAAAAGATATTTAGTCCCCCAAATTGCTGTAAGCAATTGAGTTAATTTATTTTAATTTCCTGTTCTCTCTTTTTTTATCTTCCCAACTCTCACATATGAATGTGCTGCTTTATTTCTTCCGGTGTTTATTTTTTTTTTAAGAAAACTTATTGCCTGTTGCACAGGCAGTGACGTTAGTGCCAGGACTCACCCTGACAGTGCCGGTCAGGATTGCGAACGCCGTGCGCGGGAGAAGGGGATCTCCCAGCTGGGTGCATGGTCACACAACCAAACCTCCTGGGAGACACGAGGCACAGGACTGCCCCCGCAGACAGTGGCAGCACCAGGACACTGTCAACATGCACCAGCTGGTTCTCTGACCAGTGAAATACAAGTGAGCTGAAATCAAGAAGAGTTTGGCACAGGTCTGGATGTGAAACTCAGACTTCTGGGTGTCAAACTGGCACCATTGCAGACAGAGGGGAGACTGCAGCTGAGTCACTTGGCAGCATGCTTCTAATGCATAATACATGTGTACACAGCTTTGTTTATTTTGCTGGGATATTTAGAAAATCTTACAGTATTCCACAAACAAAAAATTTAAACTGTTTTCAGGTAAAAAAATTACTAAACATTTACAAGCTGGCAAAACAAAAAGCATGTTAAATTTCACTACTTCAAATAATACATATTTTTCTTTGCTAAGGGCTATCTTTACCCTTCCCACACTCCTCTCTTGCCACTTCTTTGCCTTTCCTTCTTTAAAGTTTCATGGTCTTCCATCACCTTCAACTCAGAAAGAATAAAGCTGAAGCACTACCTCAATCTTTTGCCCTTTGAAAGCAGCCTAATTTTGTAGAAAGAAAAGAATGTGTCCCATCTTTTTAAAGGCAGCAGTGTAAGTCTTACAAATGTCCTGTCAGAACTACGAAATATGTAAGTCTGTTTTAACATTACTTTCAAGGGAGGCGATGAAGACTTTTAATATCACCACTGTGTTACATCAGTAATAAAACAGCATCTGCTTGAGGTCCGATGTGATACTTCTATGAGGAATTTTCTTAACTATCAGCTTCAGAGTATGAAATTTTTAACACGGAGCTAAACTGCCCTCTTGGCTATTCTGTTTTGAAAATGTCATCACTAATTACATGGAAGCATCATATCATTCCATGAATTGTGCTAGTAGGAAATACTTGAATTGATATATCTTGTTGAATCCATACAACCACTCTAACACCTCACTCTTCAGACTGGAGCTCTAGTCTAAAAATTAACAGAGAACTATTTGGAAATTGCATTTGAATTTCATTTGCTCACTCAGCTAAATACTAAGAGTGATTTATTCCTTGCACTGGTCATTGGCAAAACTGCCACTGGCTTCAGCAATACAAGAAATGCACTTCTGGGACTCTGAGAATATTAGAGGAGATCTTATGGACCTCCTTAAGCATCAAAGAAGAATATTCCAACAATTTTCATGTTCTACTTAAATTATAAACATTTAAAGTACTTAAATGAGTGTCCCACTTTCCTGGTTGTTTTAACCTGTCTTGGCATGTAACCAATCTATGAACTTTAATTCTTCATCAGTAATTAATATAGGTCCAGGGTAGGACGATATGGTAATCTCAATTTTTCTGCCAATTTAAATTTTCAAATTTAAAATAAAACCTTGTATTCCAATATTCCATGTGTATGAAGAAACATAAGTAATTTTTATTTAATACCAAACAAGTTCATTAAAACTAGAATATCAAAAAGATCAGAGACTTCAGTTCCGTTTCTTTCAATAAGCATGCAAACTTGCACAAATTGTTTGATATTTATAGCTTTTTCCAAGAAATCGCAGACAAATAAGTTACAGAATCAATGAGGCACACTGTTTCCAATATTTACAGCCCAAAGTTTATAGCCCACAATTTGTCTCTGAAAGACAAAAAGGCCATGAAGTTTTTTTCATTTGCTCAATTTAGGATTTTTCTCTCCTGGGGAATATTTACTGAGCAAAATGCCACCAGAGCAATCTTCACCAAGGCTTTTCTGTTAGTGTTGCCTCAGGGAGACACTGGGTAAGAAGTGGTCAGGAGATAAATATGATGCCCCTGTGACCCAGCAATTCCTGATGGCTAATTCTTGACTCTGTTTATAGTCCAGATCTTGCACCACTGAAAACAATCTCCAATAACTGAGGAACAACGTCTACCTTGTGCAACAACCTGTGTCCCTTTTCAGAAACTGACACATGTGTACATGTGAGTATCTAATCACACAAAATTAGCTGCAGTAAATTGGGCTCTAGCTGTAATATTAGAATGCTGTAAAAGTCTGCTGACACAAACTCACAAGAACCATTTTTTACAAAAGTGCAACTAAAAAATTTCCAGCTGCCATGAGGGCAGGAACAGGTTGCTTACTGAGAAACATAAACAACTTCTCTAACGAGACAAAAAAAGTCCAGTTCACATACTCCTAGAGTGCCCAGGCAGAAAATGCAGAGACGAACTAGAACCTGACTGGAGAAGTCAAAAGACTGCCCCAGTGCCCAATCTTCAGACCTAGATTCTGAAGTGCAGGTCAGAGCTTACAGGCAGCACAAACCACAAGTCACATCTCTAGAGAAAAGATTTTTCTAAAACTTGAGAGACTCAAGCAAGGTGGAAGTCACTGTTGCAGAGACAAGGAGCCGCATTGCCTCATGCATGGGCAGGAAGCAGTAATTTGGTGGGTTCTGATACTGGTATCTTTTTCCAGTATAGATATCTTTTTCCATACCAAAGAATGGTTTGGTACTGATGCTTTGTCTTTACATGCTGCATGAAACTCAGCAGAAAAAAAAAGGTGGTACATCATGCCCATTTAGGACATGGAATGATCTGGAGGCTTATTCAAGTATGACTTGAGAAGGCTGCAGGTTTTATAACAAAGTGAAAGAACACCATTGACTAATTTGGTGATAATAGGAAGTAATTTTACTTCAGCTATACTCCTCTTAAAATGTAAGTGATGTCAACTCCTTTTAAAATGGAAGTCCTACCAATCTGTAGAAACATTTAGGAAATGGGTTACAAATAGATCTTGAGACTTTAGAAGTGACTTTGCGTCTTTTGGGGATAGAAGAGTTGAACATTAAATAGCATGGGAATTTAAAATGGCTAAGAGACAGGCACCCCTAGTCACTGTGTGGGAGAAAACAGAAGGAAGCGGCTAACATAGAGAGACTTAATGCTCAACCATGAATTGGAACAATATATCATACACACATCTTTCTCTCCACATACACATACAGATAACAAAGCTTGCAAAAAGCTTACCTTAAGCCTAACTCCTCTAAGCAAGGTCAGAGTGGTTACCCATCCAGTCAAAAAAGCAGACCCGTTCTTAACCCAAAAGGAACGGGGTAAAAGGCTATTTTCTCTGCAGCAAGATGGACTATGTACTTAAATGCATTCTAAAATTCAGAGAGGGATGTCAGAGAAAAGACTGTAAATCTTTGACATAAATATAACAAACCACCTTTGTAAGAAAAAATCCATACTGCAAAGAAACAAATAAACTTGAGAGCTGGAAATAAATGGATTTCCAAAATTTTATAGCACAAACTGAAAAAGCCACAGACTGCAACTCTGTTGCAGATCATTTGAAACTGCATAAATTGAAGGAAAAGAGGCAGTTGCTCTTTCTAGCCAGGTTCCAAACCCAAAGTTACTAGGAGATGCCTGTTAACACAGATGAGCTTTCTGATATATATGGAACTATCTATCACAAGGCATCTCCTGGATTAAGTATGCAGACAGGATCATTTGAATACCAGGAAGGGAAAAACTTATCCATGTGGGGCCAGTTAACTCTTTTGGCTCAATGGCCTCATAGGCCATATTTTTGAGCTTGATTCCACTTCAGCCAGCAAGCCAGGCAGATAGGTAACTAATGGAACCTGCAAAAACTATTAAACAAAAGATGCTCCTGTCTGCCAGGAATGTGGTGCTGCAAATGATCTTAGGAAAGACAACAGTCCCATAGAGAGCAGAGAGGCAAGAGGCATAAAAACCAATATATGCAGGGATACGACAAAAAAATAAGAGGTTTATGACTCCCCATCTAGAAAGAATCTCACTGAATAAACATATTCTTTTTGTGCCAGAGGGAGGATAAATGACTGAAAGCACTCAATTTACTGCGATACCGAAAGATACAAATTTAGGTAAAAGGATGTGGCCAAGAAGCAGAAAACATGACTTGCTTTTTTCTAGGTGTTGCACTCTGAAGAAAGGAGAAGGAACAACCTTCTGGAAACAAGCTGATTTGCACAGATCTGAGGAGCGGGTGAAACATAAGAGGGGGCAGAGAATGTGTGGACATAAGACACTTGCAAGAAGCAATGGAAAAAGCATTTTTCATTAAAGTCTCATCCACATGACTTCTCACAAGTTAATTCTGTAGGCACCTCTAAGTTTAGACAGAAAAACAGTTTCAAGAAAAAGAAAGAAGAATGTCAAAGGAATGAAAGTATGTGCTGAGAAGGTGGTGCATGAAAGCTTCCCAAGGACTGGCAAGCCCTGGAGACTACTGGTGCTGGTGAACTAGTACACATTTGTGTCCGCCTGAGTTCTGTAAATTGGCCTGTATTGAAGACGACTGCTCTGTGCAGATGATGACTGTGGGGTCACATATGCCTCTGATGAAATAAAGGATCCTCTGACAGACTTTCTGAACACCTACAACTGACCTGCCAGTAATGCCCTCTATTTTCTGAGTATATAATTAGAGTTGTCTTCCCAAATGTTGCTCTAACCAGGTAATCATGAGACTGAAATTCAGATATGAGACTCAGTAAGGTGAATACCTTGTGAGAATAATGATCTGCCATTAGTAAAAACCTAAACAATTGTAATACTTAATAGAATCAGTAAAAGTTTCTAGAATAAAAGCTGTTCTAAGAAATATTGGTTGTGATCTGTATCTACCTCAAACTGCCTCCCCTATAAGGGAAAAACAGGAGTTTACAACTCACTAGGGGTAATAGACAGAGGTATTTTCCAAGAAACTGGGGTGGTTGAGCAGCTGGAAGTTGCTAGAATACAAGTAACACTGGAAGAAACAGTGATAATCTCTTCTTTTAATCTGTGCCTGCCAACAGATTTATGTTTTCTCTGTATAAGGAGAAAGTATTTTATTTAGAATGTTTTTTTCTGGTAAAACCTAGCTTTAGAGTGTGAAAGCCCTTGGCACCTTTTGACGTGCTTACTTAAAGGAAGAACTGAGAGAATGCAGATTACAGTAGGATTTAAAGAGTTAACACTTTTTTGCAAATGATCCTTGAAGATTTCAGTTTCAAAAGATGAGGTAGTCTGCTTTTTGTTTGTTTCCTTCTCCTTGCATTTTTCTTTGTTGCTGGTTGTTTGTTTTCATCCTAATAGCTCCACAGCAGTTCATATCAGGAAGCTGGAGGTATTTAGGAAGGGGAAAAAACTGTGCTGCAGCAGAAGCAGTGTGCTGTTGTAACTTCTGCTCACATCTTGAAGACAAGCTGAGGGCCTAATCCTGCTCTGGGCTATAAAAGTGTTTGTGGGGTGAAAAGGCTGTAAGCTGTAAGGTACCATGGCTGTAGAGATAAAAATACAAACTTTTAAACACAGAAAAGGAAAACCTAACAGAAAAAGACAAAATGGGTGAGCACCAATTAGTGATTTAAAACTAGCTATTGATGCTCCTGGCTGTGAGCTAGTTTTCTAAATGCAATGCCACACATTGCTCTGTCTTTCCCTTAGAGATTTTCCAGCTGAAGATGATAAAGGAGTACTTAAAGGGAACAGAAATGCCTTACCTAAGAAATTAACATTTCAGAGATTTTGCATAAGGTCCAAATCAAAATCCCCAGCAGGTGGGAAGTAAATCTAAAGGTTATCTTTCAAAAAACTAAAATGGAATTCTTATAGGAATTCCCAAATTTCTGTCTCCAACTACAGGAACTGAAACTCCTGGCAACACACTGAGCTAACCTACCATTGCCATAAGCCAGAGCAAGAAACCTTACAGGCACAAGTGGAGTGGCACCAGTGTAAAACCTGGTGCAACAGACCACTAGGTGATTTTTGGTTGGTTTTGTTTTGGTTTTTTTTTTAACTTCCTAAAGTCTTTTGTAACTTCTTATTCTTGTTGAGAATGTTGCCACTCTCACTTGGAAAAAAGTATTGTGTATGTACCCACACTGCATGACCTGAAACATTTTAACAGGCAGTAACACTCAAAAGCTTTTAAAGTCTGGACACGAAAGACAATACCTTTGATCTCATGTTTCAGTAAAGCAATAGCATTGGGAAAGAATGTGCAATGCTTGGATCACAACATCCTATAGACAAAACCGGCAACTTTTTTTCTTCCCTTTTGGGCTATCTGAGCACTAATTTGTAATTTTCTTGAAAAAACAGTGAAGTCAAGAGAATCCTATCAGAGAATTAACTTTCCACTACTAGGACACTACACCCATGGTAGACGTGAAAAATAAAAAAACATATTGTGCTCCAAACCAAAAAGTTATTGGGCACTATTCACATTACATATGTACTTAATCCTGTAAGATATTTAAACATTTATTTAAAGGTTGCAGGACTGACCTCACAGCACTTAGAATTTGCAGGGAAGTGTCCACTGCAACTATCCCATATTTTCAAAATTTTCTTAAGGCACTCACATAACACAGCTCTTAAAAACCACCCTAAAGCCAACATGCTAGTAATTGCATCTCAGTAGTTTCTGTGTGTGCTGATTTCAGATCATTTTATTTCCAAACAAGTTCTTAGCACTTGGTGTTTCTTATAAAGAAAAGGTAATGCAACAAATTCTGTTTAACACGAAAAGCTGTTGACCAGTGACAGTGGACCTTCTCTGGAAAGCACTTAACCCACAAATTAATGAAAGGCACATAGTTCAACTGCAATTATCTCGTCTTTCCTTAAGAACTAGTTTTAACAAAAACTGAAACTTAAAGAAGGCAGTTAAAAGTGCTCAGTAGCTGATAAAACACTGAGTCATAGACAAGTAGTTTATGGGATTTTTCAAAGCTGCAGTGCAAGCTTGTTCTCTAATTTTCCATGTTTTATAGGAAGGCAACATCAATCTTTAATAACAGCATCTTTCAATAGCCAGGACAAAATACATAAGTAAATGGAAGTTTAAGTGATGCGAGAAACAGGTAATAAACAGAAAGTGTGCAAAACAGGACATGATGTTGATAGGATTTCTCTAAGTTAAAAAGTTTTTAATCGGGATGGCAATTCTACATCAGTATTCAGAAGATTTAATGCAAACACTGTGACTTACCTTCACGCATGTCTGACAGCACATGTGCTACTGTAAAAATCAATATTTTAGCTTTTTTTAATCTAATATATAACCTGTTATCAGGACATACAGTAATTTCCAAATCCTGATATATGTAAGTAAAATGTGGTTAAAAAATATGTTTGGAGCAAAGACAATGTGAGCCCCTTCAGTTTAAATAACTGATCAGTCTTGTAAGTGTCTTACAGCTGATGAACAATAAGTTTTCAGGAAAACCTAAGCAGGTCAAAAATCCATTTTCCATTTTTTTAACAAAACGAAAAGTAAAAAAATATCTTTATTTGTGTAACACTTAATATATTATTAAAGCAAAGTCAGAACATTCTATTGTTCTTAGGTTATTATGCTCTTCCAAACAGACTCCTTTAGGTTACTTTTAAAATTAAAATGTTCTTTAAAAAAAAGGCACAAACATTTTGCTCTAAATATTTTCATCTACACTTGTATGTTTTCAAGATTTCTCTCACAAACTTTGCTTCAGAATTTTGAAGCCTCCACACACCTCTTTCATAAATAATTTTGTGTTCATTGGAAAATTTCCATCATCTTTTTCTCTGAATGTTCACTATACAAAGTTACACAAGCAATGGGAAAGCCTTTTGTAACCGATTCATGCATGACTTTTTTTTTTTTTCCCCAAGCTAGTGCTTTTGCCTTTCTCAACGTATTTTTGCTTTTTCTATGCCTCGGTCACAATTTCAGTTATTATTCTGGGATCACGGCCTTCATTTGCTCTCTTTTACCAGCATTATCCATACCAACTAATTAATGGTATAATGCTACATAGAATCATTCCAGGCAAGCCTCACCACATGTGGTTGCAGCTACTCTGGATAGTTCACCTCTGAAAAACAAACGTACCAAAAAAGAGATGGTGTCGTGTTGCAGCAGTACCATGGCTGGACTGTGGTTAACGCTGTTCTGTTCTCACCCCTGTCATTAAGGGTGAGGTCCCAGTGTTCCTTAGACAGCATTTTCTCTGCAGTCACTACAGGGTTCTTCAGGAAACAGAGAAGGGAGAGGAGTTCCCAAATACTCTCCCCAAGCGCCAGCTATCTTCCGTCATGCAGCCCTTAAAAGCAGTTCTAATGACAGCAGTATGGGTATTTTATCTCTGGCCCTAAATGTTCTTGGCTTTCCTACAAAAATTTTCATTTTACTCCCATCTGCATGAAATCATTGTAATTGTGCTTTCTCATATATGATGTTCTGAAGTTCCACCAACACAAACATCAAGTTATATGTACTATCTAATGCATGTTTATTGCTCGTTGGTGTATTATTTATGTGAATTAAAAAATAATACCATTAACATAAATAACCTAGGAGCAGAGAGAAATGGTGCAAATCCCAAGACTCTTCTATGAAACTGGCAGGGAACTAGCTAAAGTAGAAGTGGTTAAGAAACATTGCTACGTATTTTTCTGATTCTTTTAAAGAGAATCCATGCTCTTACTGCTATAGTTTATGTAACAAAAAGCTGCTCCAGCTCACTGCATATATATATTTTTTTTAATGGCACAGTGAAAAGTATTCACTGCATGGTTGAAAAGGAGAAAATCTGCATCTATGTATGAAAGCAATCAATTCATTCCACTTTTAATGAGATTTCTCCTGTCACTTCAGCTTGATTGTTTAACTTTACAATCACTTCCCATGCTCAAAAAAAGAAGAAAAAGAAATGGAAAAGAACCAAAAGCTAAGCAAATCAACATGACTATGTTTAATCTCATCACTATCTGTTCTGAAAAGTGTATTTGCATATTCATAAAACCATATTACCAGGGACGGCAACTTCTGGTGAAAGCATATAAGCCAACAAGACAGTGAGCACTCAACCTGTTCTAAAAACTCACTGGAAAATGGCTGTGCTCTCACATTGGGCACAATTCTCAGTGGTCATGGCTATGCTCAATATGTGGAATGATACCTTCTCTATGATGTAAAAACACAGCTAATAAAGATTTCAAATTTTAGCTACAGTTTTAGAAGCCAAATCAAGAGTATCTAAAAGCCAGCATCATCATCTGCTATGTCTAGCGGATGGACTGCCATGTTTCATGACAGTGCTTCTTTATCCTGTCAGAATACTGTAGCATCTTTCTCCTGTTATGGAACACTAAAATTCTCTTGAACCAGTGGCAGTAGTTTAAGCACAGAGATTTAAGTACTCACATTAGCCACATTGCTCTAGAAGAATGCCAAGTTTCCCTTATATCCCAGATAACATTCTGCAATACTAATGCAGTTATACTAGGGCATCTCTTCAGTAACTTCTACCACAACTTTCTGTGACATACATTAGCTCTGTGATACCTTGTGCACAATTGGAGCTGTTCATAATATACATTTTAAGTAAGTTGCATTGACTTTTCAGATTCATCTATCCTGTTCCTGCACTGTAGGCACAGCAGATACTCAGAAATCTCAAGTCACTCTTAACAAGTGTTCCCTTGTTGCTCGGGAAGGAAACAGCCTAAAATCTTTAGTCTCTAAAATTTACCCATAGGTTTCTTTAAAAAAGATAAGGAAATTCTGAAGAGCAGACATACCTCTGCTGATATAATCTGCTTCCCAGACATGGAAACTGCCCCTCCATATGACCAAAATAACTGACTATAGCCAGAGTGGTTCACTGTTGAGCCAACTTCCTGATGGTCATTTTGGCACTAAAAACCCTCAAATCAGTGGATCAGTTCTTTTTGAACAGTTAAGTATCTAGGGATCTAGAGCATAAATGTATTTAGCACTTTTCAGCAGAAATTTTGTTTCTCCTTCTCCGATGCAACTCAGCATTCAGCTGCACCAGACTGGAGGGGAAAAGCACACGTGCCTGCAGTCTGTCTAGGGACCACTATGGCTCATGGCATAATATAGAAAGCTTTACTCTAGTTTCTAGAGAAATTACATAGATTTTTCTTGAATACTGCTGCAAAACAAAGATCTATCAGTCAATATACACAAGTTGATTTCTTTTATGGTACAAAAAACCCACAAAAAGCCTCCAGACTTTGGTAATTTGTATTTAAATCAGTAAAAAAGTACTGTATAAATGATACTAGTGCATTTGTTTTATGACAAGAAAACTGCTTTAACTAGAGCAAGTTGTATTTTCCTCAGCAATGTAGCAATTCACAGCATTATTTATGCTCACAATTAAACATATTTCCTTTACATTTTACCAGTATCTCAACCTAGAGCAGCCTCTCTGAAATGCTAATTGTAACTATTACCCATCCCAAGATCATTCTCACAGTGTTTCACTTGGAACTGGTAACAGCGATGTACACGGATCAGATAATTCCTACCTCTCACTGTAATTGCACAGGGATTTTGTTTTCTTTTGAGTCAGTAATGTCTAAATGGGATTAAGATAAATTTAGCCTTTCTCTACAGAAGTTGCTTTCATGACTGCTATATTTAATGCTAGTTTACCCTAGAACTTCATTTTTTACACCAGTCTTATATGAATGAGTTTCCATGAAGTTCATACTCAATTTCAGAATATTCTTAAGGACTAAATACCCTATGAAGAGGAAAAGAAAATAGCCCAAATTTTGCTGACATACTCATGAGTGAATGCAGTAACTGTCGTGCTGGCACTGTTCATTATGATCAGATGAAAACCAAATGATAGGATCAGAAGAGTGACCAGTCTCAAAATCAGAAGACTTAGTCTGTCTATTAATGTGTTCAAACATCTTTACACTCCCCTGCCTGGGCGATTGATGCTCTTGGCAATAATAATCTGAGTGGGTGGCTGAGAATGGAGTGAGTGGGCATCAGCTGTAGTACTGATGCAAATTACTGCTACTTAGCAGCACATACATTCTCTCATCCAGGGAAATATTTTTTTACGATTCCAGAAGTTAGACATAAGTAATTAAAATATTTTACCCATCAAAACTTGGAAATAAAATCAACAGTGTATTCAACATTTAGTATCTTATAATCAGAACTGAAGTGTCACTAAATGTCTGACTAAAATGTCATAAAGAAAACTCTGAAAAATTAAGTACAATCTGTGTGCCCTATTTGTCTGGTTTGTGGGTTTATTTTTTTCAATATTGCAATTGAAGACCTCATAACGTCTGTGTGATTGCTGATACACATTACCAAGACCAAATAATGCCAACCAAAAAATCCTGATTGGTCTTTCCTCTATTTTGGCATATTATTGCTTTCATAATTTTAGCTACTTGAGATTAATGACAGAGGTGACAGAAAGGAAAAGAAGAATAAGTACAACATTACTGAAGGTTATATACAGTTAAAATATAGTGAAATTAGCAGTCATTATTTCTGTGCTGACCCTATTACTGCTGTTCTACAGACCCTAAGAGAAGACATCACAATGCAATCAGTACTTGTTCTTTGGGTCAAATATAGATGAAGCTTCCTTAATGTCCTGGTTTTAGCTGGGACAGGATGAATTTTCTTCCTAGCAAATGGTACCCTATTGTGTTTGTGATTTAGTATGAGAATAATTAATATTAGTAACACACTAATGTTTGGGTTGTGGCTAAGTAGTGTTTACCCCAAGCCAGGGACTTTTGAGTGTCTCATGCTCTGCTAGTGAGGAGCTGCACAAAAAGCCAGGAGGGAGCACAGCCAGGACAGCTGACCTAAACTGGCCAGAGGGATATTCCATACCACGAAACATCATGCTCAGTATATAAACTGGAGGGGAATTGGCTGAGGAGGAGTAACACTTACCTGCAAATAATTACTTAGGGGCATTGACCAGGATGTGATTCCAAACACATTTTTTTTATTATTTATAATGCATTTTTACACACATTTAAGCAAAATGTCCACTTTGTTACCTTTCCTAGAACTATACCCTGAATAAATATTCAAAATTTTAAAAAAAAGATCTCCAAAGAAACAGAAAATGAAAGAGAAAACCCATTTATGTACACCAGTATTACAGCAGTAATATATACAAGCTGTACTTTCTCAGGAGAAAGAGACCTCTCTCAGAACAAATGAACTTAAAACTGGTTTCTCTTTTAGGTGAATTATTTAAATAACAGTGGTAATATAGCAACTGTGGAGGTCTAGGCAAGGTTGGCACAGCAACAAAAAAAATTACATATAAGCAACTGATATAACAAAAACAAACTAGCCTTGGAGTCAGAGTCTCTTATAGGCCTTTTAATTGAGTAATTAATAAACAGACAGGCAATCTAAGTGTAACACCTAAAACAACATATGTTTCAACACTAATTGCAACCAGAATCCAGATACAGTACCTTAGCTTTATCCCTCATGGATCCTTTTCCCAGGATGGACATTTTTGCACCTGTTTCTTCCTGTAACCTCTTTAAAGAGTTTCCTCTTGGTCCAAGTAATTTCCCAACAAAATTGAACTAGAATGAAAATAAGAGAACACTTTTAGACCCACAGGTACTTTTCCAAAAACTTAATAAATAAAAGTGATGATTAAACAAGAAAATTTTACTTTCCTTTTAAAGAAATAGTCCTACTTAGCTTTGAGCCTAACTGACAGAGATACAAGACTGGAGAACCAAGATGTTCACTCATCTAATGTGAAAGACAGTAAAAGCATTCATGGTTTATTGGAACCCCAGGAGGCTTCCCTCTAGGACAAACAGGCCAGTGGCCACTAGGTTTAGCACACTGCTGAACAAGATATTTGCTCATGAGATGGCACTGGTGAAACCCAGAGAATGCCTAGGTTCTTTCGCAAGTAAGCCAGCTCTACTGGCAAGTAATATATCCTGCAAAGTTAGAGCTTTAGACAGATTTTTAGGAATTGATGCTTCGCACATTGACTTGAAAATAAACTCTGTTTTGTGTATCAGCTTCAAATACCTGTTTTGCCAGCACCAGAACAAATCACAATCAACAGATTGTGGCAGATATTCAAGGGCATTTTCTAAAAGGATTTTGTAGAACACTGGGCTTTGTCTGCCATGCTGCTAATATTCCTAAACACTGCACACTTCGTGTTACTCATGCAACAGTTTTTTCTGTATGAAGAGGAGAGATGTCTACAGGAAAATCAGAAGACAGAACAATAAATAAATGAGGTGTTAACATCACGTTCACAAAAAGTAGCAAAAAAGGGGGGAGTCTGTTAAGTAATTTGTTTATTCTGTAATCAATAGTCTTTTCAATTTATTATTTTTTATTATTTCTAACATCTTTTAAAAATGCTATGTGGTCTTCAGAAGCTGACTGGAAATCATCAGCACTTGCTTAAGATGTTTCTGAATTATATTCAAGACTGCACAGACAGTATTCTGGTCTGGCTTTCAACAAAGAATAAGCTTAACCAAAGAAGAAGGGGTGTCATTGTATCATCACTTCCTTGGTTTTATTTCAGAGAGAAATATGACAGTAAGAAACATAAATCAAGAAAATGTTGCTGTCAAAAATACACACAAATGTCTATAAAGATGTTATAATATACTTTGTTTTGCACTACCTTCTATTTTAAAAATGGAAAAAATGGGGAAATATTCTTGTTTTCACTTTAACCAGCAAGAATATAACAACACAAATGCATCAGCCATGTTACTAACACCCAAACTCTGAATTATGCCAGATGCTCCAAACCCCAAGCTGGCTTTTAGTCCAGTGTCTTAAATAAAAATCATTTGTAACTTCCTTCAAATACTAGCTAAACTACCTAAGAACATAGTATATAATAACAGGAAAAATAAACATGTAAGGTAAAATCTACTGCCACCTAAACCAAAATAACTGATTTCTGCAAGATAATGTGTCTGTGGGGGAAGTAGTAAGTGGTAATGTTTGCAGGAAAATCCAGCGTGATTTGGAGCTCCAGAAAACCAGATTTTTCAAGCTTGTGTGTTTGTGTATTTTTCCCAACTCTACCTGTTGATTGAATAAAAGTTATCAACTCTTCAAAATAGGGTAGGATTTAGAGTCAATGTTCCAATCAAGGTATCAACAATCCTATCTCTTCAAACTGTTGCTCTGCTTCTTCCAGGGAAAACTTGGCTTAGAAGAAATTGTTGACTTCAAACTGATTATTCAATTTTGTATGAAAATAAACCAAACAATGAGGAAGAAATGGCAAGAACTGAACTTTAATACTAGATTGTTAGCCTTTATGTTTTGATAGAAATAAGATTTCAACAGTCACCCATCCCATGTCTATAAAAGTTTATTAGAGACAGCTGAGCAAACAGTAGAGCTTTTGTTCCTCTGCAGGGACCCCCTTACAGACAGAAGAGAGGGTGTCACAAGTTACACCACCAAATCTTTTGCGACACTTATACATCACCAATCAGACAAGAACCACGTCCTGCTGCATCCTTTCAGTGTTTCTTAGTATTACGAAAAGCTACCCCTCGAAAGGTGAAAGAACTATAATGTTATGTAACCTCAGAGGATACTATAAGAAGGCCAACCAATGCCTGACTACATTTGTTCTCTGAATAAAACTATTAAAATACACTCTGCGAAGATTTATGTTGACAATTAATATCTAAGCACTTCATAAACTGTCTAATCATTACCTTGACATATTGCTGCAAAGGAGCAGTATGGCCAGCATAGACCATGTTATGTACTAAGTGGATTTTAATCACTTCACAGGAAATAAGTGGCTGGGGATTTTAATTCTATTGATTATGTAGCAGACAGACGTTTCATCCACTATCTACAAAACACATATCAGGAAGGAAGCAGTTATTTACAACTGAAAAACTGAATTGCTCTTAGTTTGGTTTTGTCTAAAGTTGCAGAAAAGCCATGGCACTGTATCAGGCATCCTACTGTTGTGCTCAGTCTTCCCAGCATCAGTCTGGGGCCACTGGATATCCTCAGCACCATCTATAATCCCAAAACTCCCAAAGGTCTGAAAATACTGGTAGAGTAACTTCGACTCAGTAACTTATGAAAAATTATATACTTTATGTTCACATATAAGTAAAAACAGCACATAAGAAGGACGATGTTGCAGTGAACAGCACAAATTGTAAGAAATTTTAAGAAATCTGAAACACAACTTCATTTCTCTTGGTTTTTTAAATTAAGATATGCTGGGCAGAACCAATTTTAATACTGGAAAGTTTAGGCTCCAATTACAGCCACATGCATGCACATGCAACCTGAGCATAGAGACACTGAAGGAAAATGTGGAAACTCAGGCAGCTGGACTGCATATAATGGTGAGCCTTGCCCACGAACACACATTCCTGGTACAGCAGCTGTAACTGCAGATCTTATTCTGCAATCTCAGATCCAATCCAAGTCTGCCATGTGTACAAATTTTCTCCAAATAACAGCAGCTCTAAGTCTCTGGGATAATATCTGGTCATTATTAGGAGAGGATAGCTGAGAAATGCTGACATATAGAAGAGAGAGTATTAATAGAAAGCTTTCACTGCTGGGGAGCAAACAGACTGCCACTTGAAAAATATTGTTGTGTTACTAGGTGTTTTTATAGGTGGCTTAACTTTTCAATCATGTTTATGAACATGAGCTAGGCTTTCTGTTTACTTGCAGAAACCCTTCCTGGTTTATGGCAGAGATTTTGTATATTATTTTCTTGGATTTTTTTCTCATTTGTCTGTGGGAGATGATGCATGTCTTCAGGGGAAAATGATCAGGTGAAAGCAGGGGATGCTTTACTTATAATCAAATGCACATGATGCTTCGTGTATCAACAGCTGTGCAATAAACCTTCTCCTCTGCAAAATAAAACCTGACAGAGAATACAGGTCGATAGATCTCTCCTTTATCTACAGCCGGTATCTCCAGCATCTTCCCCAGCCAATATATACACACTGTTTCAGCAGATTTATCTGCATCCCGATTACTTTCACACTTCACCCCACACAAGCAATCAGATAGTAAGGTGCTCAAAGCCAAAACTCTGGCTCCTCAGTTTTCATCAAAGTTTTTGTTCAAACTACCTCAGGACAGCATACCACAGGTATAACAAATCTTAGGTATAGTTTACAGCATTAGCATTCAAGCCTCAAGCTAACTACAATAACCGGTAGAAAATGCACGTTTACATTTAGAAGAATATTTGTTTCCCTGTTTGATGCAGGCCGAATACATTTCTTCTAGAACTGTAACACTTCTTACTTTATAAAATCTAATTTAATAGGGTTTTACAACCAGAAACAAGGAATATGCTTACCATTCAAAAAAAAAAAAAGTTTATGTCAGTGACTGTTTCTGTTTTATACACAGATCAGTGTTCATAGCAGTAACAAAACCTAGATAAATAACGAATAGGATAAGACAAATGTTTCCAGCTGTAAGATAAAGCAGAACAAAGCCCTGAACTGGGAGAAGAAATTAATTTCTTCTAGAAGCAGCAAAACAGAAATAGCCCTGGCTTGACAACATGAAGCAGGTTTGTTATTTCTCAGTGTGTTTTGTTCACCATTGCTATCAGTTCCTTTGTGGAGAGACAAAAGTGTCATTCCATTTTCAGAGCTACTTATCCTCACAAAATCCTGTCTGTATTCATAGAGAGCAGGATGGGGGGTGGGGAAGAATCTTTCTAAATTCAGTTCTGTTCTAAAGAAAAGGCGAGAAGACAAAGACAGTCACTCCTTAATAAAACCTTACTGCTTGAGACCTGCCTATAATTAAGGTGCTATTCTAGGACTTCTGATAGTTCATTTAATTTAGAACAGCATTTATTTTAAAAGTATCTCATCTTTTGATATGCAAAAGGGACTTCATTTTAAGGCAGTACTGGACGATTATGAAGGCAAATTTTATTTTTCTCAGCATTTTGTAAGCATGACAATGCCTGTCTTTAAACATGCTTTAACTTTTGGTCAGCCCTGAATTGGTCAGGCATTTGGACTGAGCATTGTAGGTCCCTTCCTACTGGAACTACTCTCTTCTATTCTATTCTATTGCTCAGCAGATTCTGCAGAGTCCAGGTTTGTCTCCCTCTATATGTAGCTGCTTACCCCATTCAATGTCTAGTAGTTTTGGCTTTTGCAAAATGAATTTAGTGTTCCAGATAAGCAAGCAGCATTATTTTTCATTACAGCAATGTGATGTGATGCTTGCTGTCTCTTGGAGAAGAGCTTCTGAGACACCTGTTTGGTAGGACTTGGCAGGGCTCTACTTTAGCAGGGCATGTCAGGAAACAGCAAACACCAGAAGCAGAAAATGAAGCCAGAGCTCTACTCCAAAGAATGTGTGCTACTGCTTTCTTACAGTGTTGTATCACAGAAATGTCTCTGCAGCAATCCCAGAACCAAAAGAGAAAAGGAGAAAGCTGCCCTTTCCTACAGAGCACACTGGGTCTCATCTCTTTGTTAGTCTTTGAACAATAACTCGATGCCAGGCTGTGCACAGCAAAATTAAATGCTCAAAGGGAAAATACAGCTTCTTGAAAACTCTAGGCCAAATTAATTTCAGGTTTAAATCAATGGAATCACTTCAAGAATAAATTAAATCTGATTTAAAAAGTTAGAATTATTAAAGCTACTGTGACTAGAAGATTTACCTAAGAAATAAATGGGGTTTTATTACACCTTTTTTTATCTTGAGAAGTGCTGGGAACTTGTATTTATGGTGTGCTTGAAGAAGATGCTGCAATACTTGTCTGGCTATTTACTAGCTCATTGCAAGCATCTAAATCTAGAGCGAAAATATATTTTTGGCATAACTCCATGAAACAGATGGTAGCAACTCCAGACAAAAATCTTCTAGATATAAGTCTACACTGAGATAGGAAGAATATCCCCTCACTTTTCACTTTTAGTAGTTTTTGGTCAGAATTTTGGTAACAAGTTGTGACTTTCAAATAAAGCAATTTGAATGAGCCTTAAAATGAAAATAAATTTTCTGACAAAAAGAAAAAACTGCTGTCTGATATACCCTTATTGAGTTAAACTTTCTTAAGTCAGGAAAATTTGAATGGCTCTTTCTCTAATACATGCATTAGCAGTGTAATTTATTAAAATCTGCTCATCTGTAAAACACCCAAGCATTTTATTTTATGTGGTCCTAGTTTTAAATCTAATGTGAGGTAATTGAGGAAAAGCCAAAGAAAAAATTAAAGTTGTGGATCTATATTAAATCCTCAGTTAACAAGTTGCTAATTGCAAATGGTTTATTGTTTAACTGCAGAGGTATCCAGAGAGACTCATTGTATCAGACACTGCACAGCCATGAAGGAAGATATGATCTTGACCCTGAAGAGCTGTCAAGTATGTTTAAAAAGCCCAAAACAGACCTTGCTGAATGTATGTAGCTACTATTGCTTATTTGGATTATGAGGAATTGACTGCTGAAACTACTGCTATTAAAATCATCAGGCTCAGTTATGAAAGAGGCTATTATTACTCAAAGCAGGCGCAGCAGCACCAGCTTCTGCTGACAGAAAGACCAGACCAGAGCCTGCTTTTGCAACTCAGAAATGAGAAAGAGGATCTTAATGCTCAAGGCAAGACTGGATGGGGCTCTGAGCAACCTGGTCACCAGTCAGAGGTTGTGACTGATCCCAACCCATGGCTCTAAAAGGCTGGGAAGTTGTTTGATGACTCGCTACTCCTTACTGGGAAACTGTGCAAGAGCAGTATTTTTTAAAACTGCAGAGTATGCTGAGATAAACATGACTTTCCCTTGTACTGAAGTTATGTTTTATTGAATAAGGCAAGAGGATTCTTTAGGACACAAAGCCACCTGGCTTTTAACATTTATTTTAGACAAGCTTGAAGTAGTCAACTTTTACTATTTATAGGAAAATAAAATACAAAGTAAGTAAAAAGAAATTCTTGGAATTGTGTCTAAGACAGGCTCATTTGCAAGACATTATCTAAAATGGTGTTTATACAAATACCAACAATTCAGGCTGCAGAAATGCACCACTGAGCTTTTGCCAAAGTGCACAAAGAAGTTTATACTGAATATACTCACAGGTATGGAAATAGGTACCAAGACTACAACACTTAAAAGCACAATCAACATTTGGCTAATTGGGCTTATTACTCCCACAGATACACAATTTACCGGTCACAGTAATAAACACCATCTGCTCTTTGCTAACTGGCAGCAACCTAACAACTTTTTTCTAACTTGAAGAGTTTTTAATGTAAAAGGAAGAGCTAAAGATGTTTTAATACAGTGGGACTTTCATGCACATCATCTTACTCTTACCGACCTGAATATGATTTCATATTATGTGAAAGATTTCTCTTTGCCAGATGTTATATTTGCCAAGATAAGCTCTAAGTCAACAAGAAACAGGATAAGTTAGGGTTGAATACCCAACCATAAAAATAATACATCTTCCCCATATATGTTAGTGGACTACTCAAATGTAGCATAAAACAAAAATTTCTTGTCAGTCAAGGAAATTATAACAGTTAATTTGGACCCAGTGTGTTAATGAACTGATTTAACATACATCCATATAGTATCTAATTTTGTAGACACAATTGTATTAAATCACAAATGGCTTATGCTAATCTAATTAAAAACTCTGTTAGTCAACTTGATTTTGCCTTTTGCTATTAAAGTAATTATACTTACAGCAGCATTTAAGTATCAATTTACATATACTGAGTACTATGCAAACAATTTCATTCTCAAGTCACGTTCATAATCAAAGCAAAGCATTACTTTAAAGTGATTGACATATGCAAACTCACATAGCTCTGTGGAAATTAAACAAGCCTGTGAAAGCACTCCAAAATGTTTTATGAAACTCTGGTTCTTTCACCTTCCCCTGATGCATTTTCTATACTGCTTTTTTTTTCGTTCTTTGCAACTAAGGACAAATTCAAGAAAATAAAACTTTTCTTCCTTCCATCTCATCATCTTCTACTTCTCCTATACTTAGAGAAGAAAATCAAGTATCCTTCCAGATTTTTTAATGAGGTCTTGGCTGATCTGAGATGGTAGTTCAAAAAAATATTTGAAGATGAGCAAAGCATTCCAAAATAACATTGCAAAGGTGGAAACAGTTGATACTCAGTGCAAAGACTCAAACTGCTGCTGAATTCTGTTCTCAAAGAGCTCAGGTAAGACATCTGTCTGATTTCAACTGTAATTCAGGTGAAAATGATACAAATTTAGGAGAAAAGATACTGGCCTCTATTTGTCCGTTCAGTCAAACGTGACAGGACAGAATACAAACTGGGACAACGCAGGATAAATACCATTTAAGTAAATTGCCACTGTTCATGAGCTGATTCTCAAAACCTACCTCCTGCAGCAATCTGTTTGAAGAGCAGACTGCACATTAACTGAATAGATTCTTTTTCTTAGTTTTTTTCTAACAGTGATGTACTTATGGAAAGAAAATAGCCAACATCAACTCCATTATCTGGCAGAGAGCTTTCCATTTGTTTATATAGGTAACATACTGGGCTCAGAAAGAGCCTGTCCATTCTCCAGACTGGAACTGCCCCAATTTGCACTTTAACATGCAGACCAGAGGACCTACAGAATCTTCTCCTCCACAGTACACAGGGCTAATTGCAATAGTAGCAACCAATGCAGCAGATACCTGAATTTGCATTTCATTTAACACTGCTGATTGCAAACCCAAATTTAACATATATAGAGAGCAATCCCTCTTTAATTTGATATCAATGCAACAGATTTTCTAACTGTAAAGAATCAATTATTGTGCTAAATAAGCATAAAACAAATACAACTTTTTCCCCCTATTATCAGTATTTGGTTGTTGGAGTGAGTCCAGAGGAGGCCATGAAGACAATCAGAAGTCTCCTATGAAGATAAGTTGAGAGAGCTGGGGTTGTTCAGCTGGGAGAAAAGACGGCCCTAAGGAGACCTTACAGCAGCCTTCCAGTACCTCAAGGGACCCTAAAAGAGAGATGGAGAGGGACTATTTACACGGGCGCAGAGTGACAGGACAAGGCACCATGGCTTTAAACTGAAAGAGGGTAGATTAAGATCAGATATAGGGAAAAAATTCTTTACTGTGAGAGTGATGAGGCAATGGGACAGGTTGCCCAGAGAAGTTGTGGATGCCCCATATCTGGCAGTGTTCAAGGCCAGGTTGGATGGGGCTCTGAGAAACCTGGTCAAGTGAAAGGTGTCCCTGCCTGGCAGGCAGGTTGGAACTTTAAGGTCCCTTCCAACCCAAACCATTCTATGATTCCACGATCCTATGATTTTTAAATGTTCATAATTTACGAAGTTGATAGCTCATAGCACTTACTAATTGCAATTCAGAATATCTACTCATTCTCATTAAAAAAATAGAAATTACAGAGTTTTACAGTAGTTGAGCATCAAAAGAATCCAAAAACCCGAGACTCATTTGTAATACTCTGCTGATGGCATTCCCTTGCAAGCAACATAACTGTGCTTCAGACTTTGTTAATGTAACACAGAAAAAAGTACTTTCAGGACAACACCTTGAAAGATCAAGACATACAATATGTGACAAATGAGATGGCAAGCATGAGCTGGAGGGCCTGAGTGGCTTTGAATAATGCAGGCTGTAATACCCAACAGTCTTGCCATTGCGATACAAAAACTCCTGGATGAACAAAAGTGGAGTTTGGATGCCCCTACCTGATAAAATATTAAATGATCTGCTAATTTTTTCACTTGCACCTTTTTTCTTATTCTCACACCCCAGGCTAAGATCTGATTCACACTTAAAAGAATATTATGGAAGTAATATTGAATTCTCCTCTAACACAAGATTAAGAAATGCCTCAGGTATATTTAATAACCATCTCGTTTTAAACTAATATTTATTCCATCATAGTTACCTTGCTTTAGCACATCTACAACCTTCAAGAAGGATGAACGTGTTTGCAAAATACATATTAAAGAGAGCCACCGATATGAAGGCAGTGAGTATTTTTGATTCACCTTGTCAAGACAGTATGTCCCGAGCTCCAGCTGGTCAAGGGAGCTCTCCTGGAAGGGTTGAAGTGACACAGTTAGCCATACCCAAATAAAAGACTTGGTATCTAGGAAGATGATTCAGGCTTTGAAACTCACTTTCACAGTGGCACCTGACCAAGTTGTGTGACTTGTGTCTGTGTGCTGAATTTCAAGCATATCAGTCCCATTTCCACACTGTTCTCTGCCTTGAGCTGCTGTTCATCTCCAGTTTAACTGCCTCATTCATTCAGTAACTATGTGAACTTTGGTATCTCACACACATTTACACGTAGAGAAGTCATAAATTCCAGGTCTGGAGCTCAGTGTCTAGGTCCTGCAATGAACAGAACAGCTTCTAGTCCACTTGGGAACCTCCATCTTCCAGTTCCCTTTCATGTTCCTCCAGGAAATCACTGCATTCAAGTGTTACAAATGAGGAAATGTTTTGATTTGCAACCCTCAAGCATTTATACTCCCTGTCTGTCTGCAAATGCAATAGCCACTGAAATGAACGTTAATGATGACAACAAATATGTGACAAAACTATGTGAAACAATAAGGAAAATTAACTTCCAACAGACACCGAGGGGAAATGTAAGTGCAAGTTTACATGGAACGTCATGTTCTGTGTAAATCTCAAAAGTGCTTTTTTATTTGATAAAGACCATGTATGTCTTAAACACTAAGATTATAGCAAAGTAGAGGAAACAAACTGATACATTCTTAAAGGTAAAAACTAAGGATTTGTTCCATTTACTGGCAATGTTTTCCCACTGCAAATTTATTTACAAAACAATTCTATTCCCCTTAAAACTGAATACACCTGTAAATAATATTGCACCAAAATAAGAACAAACCCGTGCACTTCAACCTGCAGCAACAATGAAATCTGTGGACAACTACTCACTCATGTAATCTTCTCCACTTAAAACTCTATACAATGATGTTGACAACTGAGCAAACACATTCTCACACTGATAGCACCATCCTCAAAACCACAAAGTGGTATATATACTTACATCACTAGATTAATATGAGAAGCTGCTTTATGAAAAGATTGTTTATTTTAAAATCAGTGCACAACATCAAACTTTGTGTAAGTCATTTAAATTCATAGAGATCTGCCTCAGATGACAACTTTCACCCTTGCCATGTCTTTTCTTACGGCATGTGGCATTCTGCATTTTTTTATAATTACAATAGAAAATGGGTATTTCTGAGTGTATTGTAAAAGTGTAATTTCCAGACTAAGGTTTGTCAAATGCTTGTAAATGCAGAGTATGGGCATTATATGTTTGGTTATTCTTAGGCCTGTACATCCCCCACTTAGACTAATGAAAGCAGCTGTTTCATTAATCTTTAGTAAATACAAAAGAAATTAACTCCATGCTTGCTAACAAACATGGATGCCCAAATCCTAAAGGGGCTTTCAGCTGATGAGTTCCAGTGTCACAGCAGTCAAGCCTGGTGAGCCTAGAGCTTTACTATTCTCTCGGAAACATTACAGAATATTTATAACCATGACACGGACAGAGACCTGTACTGGTGGCTCTGAGGAGAATGTGCATCCTATGGACCCCATACGTCTGTGCAGACTCCAGAGACACACTAGCAACAGCAATCTGGAGTCCTTACATTAAAAAACAGAAACAGCCAAGGTATGCAAGACAGAACTTCCAGAGATGAACTGCAGGTCATTTGGGAGCTGAAAGCTGCGACCTGCATGGCAGCAGCCTTTGCCATGTTCTCATGGCATGTGCAGACTCAGAGAGACAGGGATGCTCTGAGGCAAAGCTACAATCGCGGGCTGAGACAGTGGTGGCAGGAGGAAGAACTGAGAGACACCTCAGGAACTGAGGCCACATCCAGGATAGGAAAAGTCTGTACGAAAAGAAAAGACCTGCTTTGAAATACAAGGGATCCAACTGTGAGTATGCCTAAAAATCAAAGAGATAGCATATGCCGGGTATGGAATAATACTTAACTCAATTCTTAAATTCAAGAAAAAGATATTTTTATAATCTGACATTGTATTCAAATAAGGAAAACAAAAAAGACCATAAACTATCAGCCCAAAAAAAACAAAGTCAAATCCACACAAAGCAAGTAAGAGAAAACTTTGAGCAACAACTTGGAGAAAGTATAAAAAAAGAAAATAAAACATTATTCAGAGACTTGGAAGCCAGACAGAGAGCTGGCAGGGCTAACAGATGTTCAGGCTATAAAAGGACGATTCAAGAAAGATGAGGTCAGAACACAAAAATAAAATACTTTTTCTCCATCTGGGTTCATAATGGAGGAAACTGTGACAGGTGGTTGGGAGAAAGGTAATGCAATAAAAAATTTTCTAAGAATTTCCAATTAAATTACTACAAATCAGAATAAACAATACATTTAGTGAACAGTAAAATAAATACATTAGATAGGTAAAGAGCTAACATGGCTACTTTAAAGGGAAATAATTTCTCAGGTATCTGTCAGTGTTCTCTAAAGAACAAACTAACCTCGACAAGAAAATAAACTGATAACCAGATACCTGATTTCCAAAAGAGCAGGCTGACATGGTATTAAAAGGAAGGGCCTCTCATGGAAACTGAAAATGTTTTTAAACAATGGAGAAAATTTGTAGTAAATCATCAGTATTCACACTGGGAGGAATTAATTAGTCGAGTCTTTCAGGGATTCAGTAGGAGATTGAAGCCAGACAAAGCAATGAACAGTGAGAAAACAGACTTTACTGATGATATTAAGGTAAGTCAAGGCTCTGAAGGCTGGACTGGCTATAAAAGATTACATCTTATGATAGTTGGTAATAAAATTACAGCTGAAATTGCATGTAAATAAATGTAAAACACATCAAAAACCACTCCACCTTTATAAACAAAATGATGTGCTGATTCTAAATCCTTGGAAATTGTATCAGGAAAAATAACAACTCAGGGGGAAACAGGAGACCCTTGCAAGCATGTCTTGGGATGACTTTATGATATTGTATCTTCTATCACTGGTTTTTGCACCAGTCTCAGGACCAGCACAAGAAAGCTTTCTGCACAGGAATCCTCCAAATTTGAGTTTTAAGAAGGATTGACCAGAAGATTCACCAGAAGAAACTACCTTGAGCTCAGGACAGCTTTGTTGGAAGTTGGGGTAATATTTTGGGGATGTATCTCTGCATAGTTTGACTCTACTCTATTTTGGTTTTAGGTATCCAGTGTTGGTCAGTGCTGGAAGAGATAAACCACAGCAGAAGTCATGCAGGAAATGGATTACAATGTAATTTGCAATATTTTGCAGGAGTTTGAAGTAGTCAGAGGTAGTGAAGCAAGTATTACCATCTTTTCATAAATCACATGCTATGTTCATCTGGTGAACTGTCCCCAAAATGCTGCAAAAAGTATTAGAAACACAAAACAAAACACACCAGCATTTTGTTCATACTGTATTATGCTGTAAAAGTAATTATATTTTTATGCTAAATTTCATTTTGAGATATAATATTATAGTCTCCTTTCAAACTTTAGGCATGCATACAGAATTCTTGTATTTTAGTTCAAACATAATTGACTGACGTTTATTAGAAATATATTGCTGAAGTACACTTTGATCCAAATATTAAGTTCTAAAAATGCAGCTTTGACAGTGCTCTGGAGTCGTATCTAGAGATTTTCTTCAGTTGCAAAGACAGCAATTTATAACAGTGATGGCAATTAAATAAATTATATTCTTCATTTAAATAAGTTATCATCCCTGAAAAATTAACTACAATCCATCTATGGCAGCATGTTTTCTTCTGCTATTCAGGAAGAGATGTCAATGTGTGCTTTTTATTCCATCCAGATAGAATATGACATATTAATGAATTGCTTGCGTTTCTTCAGACTGCAACTTATAAAACTAGGCTGAAGGCCTAATCCTACTTCTCTATTTGTCCAGGCATTCTCATATTTTTACGACTAAGAAACGGATGCAATGTAAGTAATATGGACGCCTGTCTTGAGGTGACTTTATGATGCTGTATCCCCTATCGCCTGCTCTATGCCAGACATCAATCCTGTGCCTTTCTGTGTCTTTAAGCTCGGTCTGAGAGAAAGTAAAAAATAAAAAAAGAGCCGAGTGGTTTTGTGCTCCAGGACATACACTCCCCTGAGTTCCTGCGGCGGAGCGGAGGAAAAGCACCTTCCTGCTTTTAGCCAGCTCTCGGCTCCTTTTCTCAGGAGAGAGATGGAAAGTTAAAACTCTTTGCTTTTTAGCTAGCTTCTTGTTCATAGCTGAAGCAAGGAGTTTCCTGGGGCTTTGGCTTCTTCTTCTTCTCCTCTTCTGGACTGTTCAGCAACACCAGAACATCACCAGGAGGCCTTACACCCTGGCCCGGGGGAAGGGGGCCCAAGCCACACCCCAGCTCTGGAGAGAGAGCAGAGCCATCACCTACAAAGGACTCTAAATTTACCAGGTTCTCTCCACAGCGAGAGGTTTTATTATTTAACATCATTCTTTTTCCATGCCTGTGTGAACTTTGCTTGTTAAATAAAGTTTTTTTCACTTTCCTCCAAGGAATTTCTTTCCGAACCTCATGAGGGAGGGGCTGCTGAAATCTGCCTTCTAACAGAGGGACGTTCATTTTGGACGTTTTCCTTCAAATTTGTCTCAAACCAAGACAATGTCATAGAATTATTGCTTAACACTCTGATTCTCATACAACTCGCACACATATTGGTCTGCTTCAGATGGAAGAAAAAAAGGAGAGTGCAGAATGGGGTTGTTTCTGCTTTTTCCTATTGATTTACTAAAAACACAGTGATTAATGATCTGACATATACTTTTTAAGAAATAATCTAAAAAAGGTTATTATTCATCTCTTGTAACCTCAATTTTCAAAGATAGCACTTTATAGCCTTTCAGCGTAGATTTAGACTTAGTAGCTAAATTGAAAGTTATGTATTTGTCAAATAGCCTTTTCAAGTAGTAACACTAATTAAAATTCCTTTTTAACTTTGTCACTGAAAAGCATCAAATTTATTTACAGTATGACAGAATTCACCAGGACAGACTGAATAAGTGAAAATGTGTTTGCTATTAAATGTAGAGATGAAGGTTTATCTGTAAAAAATATGTTTTTAAAATATTTATTCTAGCTTTATAGAGTTTTGCAGCACTTATAGGCCATAGGCATGAGGTAGTTGGCAAACTCCTTATAATTATTTTTGAGAGGTGGTTATAAAGTGATGAAGAACTATCTGCTATTAAAATTAAAGCAAACAAATTGGTTTATATAAACTTAGAAGACATAGAGAAGATAAGAAATTAGTCAAAAAGTGAGTCAGATGTTTACAGCACAGGATTCATGGGAAGTCTTCAGAAAACATTGCAAAATATTCTTTTACTAACAATTACTGTTAATTTGCACAATCTGAGTCTACTGCATACTTTGGAAAAAAATGTATGTCATTACATAAAATTAATGAAACATTCAATGTACTCAGTTTCTCCTAATTTTCATATAAATGGTTTCAAAGTGCTCTTGTAAACTGCTAAATGACAGCTTTCACAGCTAATCAATATTTTTTGTTTTATACTAGAAGATTTTAAATGCCATTGTCAGTAGACCCATATGTATACAAATAAGTCCTTCTCTCTTAAATTAACTCCATCAAAGATTTTTTTCTGTAACCTCTCATTTTTTTATAAGCAAAGCATAGTCCCCATTGACCTGAAAACTAGAAATAATCAATGTGCCAATGTCTCCAAGCAAAATTTAGTACAGCATCTCTGAAAACAAATCAAGCTCTAAGCATTAACAGTAATTTGTTAGGAGCTATAAATACCTTCCCATTCCATACAAAATGCTTCCTTATAACTGAGGTTTCCTTGTACTACTGGAAAATACAAGCCAGAAAAAAAATTGATTAAAATGATATTGGGCATGTTTTCCCTTTTGAAGTGTTTTCCTTCTTTGCTCTTTGTCTTAGCCTGTATCATTAGCAGTTCTAACATGTTTTGCTAATTACTATGAATCCTTCCTTGTTTAAAGTGACTGTACACATCTAATCAGATCAGTTTCCTTTCAGGGGACATGGCATTTTCAATCCCATTATCCTGTTTAAAAAAAAAAAGCCCACTACATATTTAAAGTATTAGGATAGAATACTACTTACGACAAGCTTCAGAAATAAAGACTGCTCTAGCCTTGCCAAACAATCGATTTCTGTTTAAATTCATTTATTCTATTTTGGCACAATCAAAATTAGCTCATATAGATATATACAAAGAGGTTATAAATTGCCAGGACTTAGTGAGATATATTACAATGGGGAGCAGTGTCCCAAAGGAAATAGTGTATGAACTATAAATCGGAGAATTACAACTTTAGCTGACTGAAATATACATTATACATATGCAACACAGGACTGTTCTCGATGTTTAAAATATTCATGCTGATGCGTTGCAGCTCATTTAATTCAAAATAATTGCAATGCAATGACCATGCTGTCATTTGGATTATGTGTCTGCACAGATTTGAAGAACCCATTTCCATTTCTCCACAGTGGCACAAGTGGGCAGAGGAATTGCTCTCGGTTCTATGGTCAAGCAGCTCTTGCTTCCACTTGGACTTTGAAAATTATTAAACCACCAAGCAGAGGGGGCTGCACATCTGCATGAACACAGTATTAGGAGACAAACCCAGTGCTATAGCTGGACATTGGCAATGCCAGTGTTGTTACAACTCTTCAGGCAAGGCCTCGGGCCAGTCAACGAGCCGTCTCCAACAGTATCCAAGCAGTCCTTGGGAATTAACTGAGCCAGGAGTGATTTCCAAGATGCAGTTTTAATGAAGTAATCTTTTTACAGAGACAGGAGATGCAATGCTAAGGACATGGCTAGACTGTACCAGCAGGCCACAGAGCCGGCAGGCACTGGCACTGCTGGATTTGCCACGTTTGTTTTGGTTACAGCTCAAATCCAAGAGCAAAATATTTATCTTCTCTGCTGTACTAAGGTTTCATCTTGATTAGATTAATGCTGTAAGACTCTTAAAACCCTGTGACGTTTGTATTAAAAAGAATTTCCTATAACAAAGTCATTCAGTGTTTCAGGTATTACACATAAATATTAATCAGTTAAATCTCTTTCTCCAGAAGGCTGAGATAAGACTATAGATTATTATTATAATGTTAAAAGCGAGAGGGCATGAATTTCTTAGCCTAAAGTACTTTTTAAAAACTCTAAGAAAAGATAACTTTCCAAACAAATGTAATTAAAGTGTTTTGAGGGAAGAAGAACAAAATATGACCTTCCACTTTCTACCCAGCTAAGCCAACCACCATGTTAGTGGTAGCAGCAGATTGAAAAAGCAATTTGGAGTGCATCACCCAACCTAAGGAGTTTTGCACATCCCATTTTACAAATACTTGGTAATAAAGTACACTATCTTATTAAAACCAAGGATTATGTGAAATGAAAAATATGCAATACAAAACACAAATAGAGGCAAAGACCAAGAATTCTATGGGTCAAATGAATGCTAATTAATGTATTTTGGGAAAAAAAATGAAGTGGTACTTCACAGAGTCTGAATGATGCACATATAACCTCTTATAAATATCAAAATGAACCTACTAGAACAATTTAGATGATTTGGGAAAACCGTGGACGACAATATTTCATCTTTGTCTACCTGTATGTGCTGGGTATAGTCTCTCTCAAGATACTAATAAAGAAGCTTAGAAGCCACGGGATGAAAAATTAAGTTTCTTGTCATGGACTATACCCAGGACAAGAGCTAAGGAAGAAGCTAGTGTTAGGAGACGGACTGCCCCATGCCAATATTGAATCTCTCACTAGAGATTTTGTATTCTCCAAATCACTTAGGCAAGGAAAAGAGCTTTACTTTGGTCTGGACTTCCAAGGGAGCACAGAGAAATTTTGGCTGCATCAGATTACCTGTGAGAAGTGCTATAAACCCACTAGGCACTCGTGGAGAGCACAGACATAAATGGCACAAGGAAGTACCACAGACACAGCAGTGGCAGAGCAAACTGCCAACAGGCTGCAGGTGGAAGGCTGAGCCCAGCATCCATAAAGGTGTTGTATCTTGTGCAGTCTGGCACTGATATCAGCCGCAAGACAACTGCCTTCACTGCACACAGTGCTCCTCAAATATCCACCTGAGACAGCCATTGTGGGGACACCTCACAGCTCAGGATCATGTGTTGCATCACATCTTCTCTGTATTTAAAATGGCAAATGTACTAGTTTGAAAACAAACCAGTGGGAGATGGCAGGTCAGAATTATAATTTAATAGGAAAATTAAAATAAATGCAATAATACAAGAACATTGACAGAGTCAGGATATGACCTGACACCCTGTTAGTCAGGGTGGTGGCAGCAGTCCAGATGAAGTGGTTTTGTTGAAGCGGTGATCCTGTATAAAAGGGTTTGGTCTTCACCTGAAGGTCCAATAGTAGCTCTTGTCCTCTGTGAATCCAGTTGGTAAGGCTCCTTGTGCTGTTCCAAACCCCAGATTATATCCAGGTGGGAATGCTTGGCTCCTCCCCTTGGGTGGAGCATCTCACAATGGGCTGATGTAATTCTGTGAGTCAGGCAACGGGTCCTTGATAGCCCATTAACAGAGATAGCGCCCCGGAGGGAGTTATCAAGGATGAGTCATGGTAGGAGATAAGGAACACTGCCCCACCTGCTTTAACAGCTTGTGAAGATGATAACAGAATACATACTATTGGTTACATCTTACATTGTAACCTAGGACAGCAAAGAAAATCTAGCATAAACAACTGCTAGATGTGCCATGGAAGAAGGTGCTACTTAAAAGACTGAGACTTTGTTTACAGTGGTATTAAAAATGCATTTAAAACAAATTATAAAGTGGAGTAGTTAAATTGCATTTAGCTCTTGTTTGGACACATTTACTCAGAATTGATATGGTCCTAATTTGAATTAACTTCTGAACCAAATAAATACAGAACTAATTAGGACAACAAAATTCATTGCACTTAATTCTCCTAAGAATCCCAGAGCAAACATGCTCCTTTCATGCCAAGTGTAGAAATCTAAATCTTATGCCTTTTTTTTTGTTTTTTAAACACAGTGAAACTGAACACCTTATAAACCCTTTCTGACACTGAAATCAAGGCTCTCTGTTGAGGAGAAGTGATTATTCTGCAGTCCTGAGTGCCAAATTAACTGTTATTTCAAAGACAAAATATCACCTTTCCACCAGAGCTAAATGGGGAATTTTTCAGCCAGATGGTATAGATTTTGTGGAGTTACGCTGTGCAACAGAAAATATTTGATAAAAAATTAATTACAGCAATCACTGCTATATCAACTGTATAGTTAGATTCCTTAACATTTTTTCATATTCACCATATTAACCTCTCCCAAATTCAGAAGTATCAAATATTTGGTTTAAATAAATACTTCTTACTGCAGTGAAACACTGTAATTTTTGAGATGAAGACACTTCAATATAAGGCAAGCACGCTGTGAGGATATCAAGCAACGTTAATGGAACTTTTAGGACGAAAAATCTATTTGCGATAAATGAGGAAGCAGAGAAGTACAGCTATGACACCTTAAGCTTATAAAATACACCATCTCTCTTTCAAACAGCACATATCCTATAAAAACCTGATTACCTGTACTGCACTCCTTAAAGAGCATGATTTTCATGACCAAGCAAATTATTATAAATGTTTGCTTTCTTTTCTAATAGGGGTCTCATGACACTTAGGAAAAAAATGTTAAACTGGAAGTAGTATCTCCCCCCATGAAAACAGAAACAAAACCTGTCAATATGCCATACCAAAGGCTTCCTTGAAAATGTTTAAAAAAACAAATTATCTATGAAGTCTTGTTGCGTATTAACTGCATTCTACACCACTTTGGAAGATTTAGTTTTTGTTTCAATTCTAGTACTTTCTAAAAATTTCTTCAAAAGAACTTGAAAATGGAACCATTCAAAATAAGTAACTTCTGCTGTATAAGAAATTCCTTCTCTTTTCTCTTCTGAGTAAAACAAAAAAAAATAGTGAAACTATTATTAAATTATTAAGTAGTTTATAATCTATTACTGAGATATTTTAAGTATGTTAATGATTTGAAAAATTATTTGAAATTTTATTTTCTTCTGTTTAGGTTTATGGGTTTTATTATTTCAGTTTATTTTATGAGTTTATGAATTTAAATTATGTATCTGAGATATTTCCTTAACATATCTTCTTCTCCAAGAAACAGATGTTTCAACCTGTACTTGTTAGAAGCTGTCACAACTCAAATACTACAACAAACGTATTCCAACTACCGTTTTGTTTCATGTTCTCAAACAATAGTAATGTATTGATATGAATGATCTAATATGTTTTAAATGCAATTATAAAATAAATTAGAAAGATTTTTCCATATTTAAAAAAAGTAATCTAAATAGTCTCCAAAACAAGATAAATTCTTTTTAGCAATTATCAAGTGCACTATCAGCAATGATACCAAACTGAGAAGTGCAGCTGACTCTCCTGAGGAACAAGAGTGGGGATCTAGATAGATTGGAGAACCGGGATATGATTAATGGCATGAAACTTAACAAGTCAAAATGCTGGATTCTGCACTTGGAATGGAGTAATGCTGGTCACAAGTATAAACTGGTAGAGGAGTGGCTGGAGAGAAGCTCTGCAGTAAAAGATCTGTGGGTGCTGGTCAGCAGCAGGCTCAGCATCAGTCAGCAGGGTGAGCCTGGGCAGGCAGGAGGACAAACCCATCCTGGGGTGCATCAAACACAGCATCACCAGCCAGTCAGGAGAGGTAACCATCCCACTAGACTCAGCATTGGTTCAGTGTCACCTGGAGAACTGTGTGCAGTTTTGGGCCTCACAGTTTAAGAAAGATGTGAAGGTCGTTAAGTGTGTCCAGAGGAGCACAGCAAAGCTGGTGGCAGGGATAGATGGTATGTCTTAAAAGGAGTGGCTGAGGACTCTGGGCTTGTCAAGTTTGGAGGAAAGGAGGCTGAAGAGTGACCTCATTGCTCTGTACAGCTTCCAGGTGAGATGAAGTAGAGAGGGAGGTGCTGAGCTCTTCTCCCTGGTATCCAGTAACAGGACCCATGGGAACGAATCAAAGCTGTGCCACTGGAGGTTCAGACTAGACATCAGGTAGCATTTCTTTACCAAGAGGGGGGTCAGACACTGGAACAGTGCAGAAGCTTGATGTCCCAAAGCATCAGATCCTTCTTCTGAAAACTGTCCAGAACAGCTGGACATGCTGTTCAGTAATGTTAATTCATTAAACCTTTCCTTCTTTGTATGAAGGAGTATTTTCAATAACTTTTTCAGCATTCTTGACAAGCATGTTTAACCAGATACCAGACAATATAAAAGCAAGTAATTTGTGAAGGAACTGCTTTATAGTATTGCCAATGATTATCATAGAATCATAGAATCAGTGAGACTGGAAATGACCTCCATGATCACTGAGTCCAACCTTTGACCAAACACTACCATGCCAAATTGACTACAGCACTAAGTGTCATGTCCAGTCATTTCTTGGAAGACTTCCAGGGATACTGACTCCACCATTTCCCTGGACAGAGAGTTCCAATGCTTAAGAATCCTTTCCGTGAAAAAACTCTTCCTGATGTCCAACCTGAACATCACCTGGCACAGCTTGAGGACATCTCCTCTTGTCCTGTCATTGGTTGCCTGGGGGAAGAGGCTGACCCTCACCTGTTAGCGGCCCAGAGCCAGACACAGCAATTGAGGTGCAGCCTCACCAGTGCCAAGTACAGAGGGAAAATTATTTTAATACAGCAATACAGGATAAAGTTCCATCATATAAATATACATAAAACAGACATTCAGTTGTTCATGGCCACTAAAATGAATTCATGTTCAAGATCTTTCATAAGAGATCTTGAAATCAAGAGGACTTCTGTAATAGGAGAGATCCTTTTAAAGGAACAGTAGTTGTTTATGTGCTCCTTTTGCCAACATTTCATTTTCTCCTTCAGCTCAATGCTACACTAAAACCTGTGCTATCTCCAAACACCAGACAACTAATCTGCTACTAATCTGGGGTGACACCACTAAATGGTCTTGCTGATTTACACAGCAGTTTTTTTCCTTGTACACCTGCTCCCCACTGCCTCAGTGGCCTTGGGGAAGCTGTCACTGGTGAAATCCATCATGCATTACAAATCCACCGCGGGGTACGAGAAGACTGAGCAGTAACTTCTGCCTATCCTCAAACTAGCCCTCAGCAACAAGACTCCTGAGGAGTAAGTTATTCCAGTGTCCACTGGCATAACCTTGTGCTCAAACGTGCGCATATTCTAAGATCCTTTATCCAAAGAAAACTGGACATTCAATAATAAAAAACTAGGAGAAACAATCTCTTAGAAATCAAAGAATACCAGACTTCTCTTCGGTATGGGTTCAGTAGTTTTTTCCTCATTATATCAAGAACCAGCCAGGCAAACTTCATGCCTCTGTTCCCAAGCCACATTTGTCTGACATGTTCACAAAGAGATTAACATAAGGTGTGAAGTACTGCATAACCTGATATTAACCGCTGTTAATAAATATTAGAAATAAATATCAAAAATTGTAAATATAAAATGCTGGCATAGTATGCATTAAAAACATGCTTTTCAGATTTTGATTAATGACTGTCAATTATTGTGCCTATTAGGAACTTAGTATTTCTTAATATCTAAAGAAATCTCACCACCCCTTCTTCTGACCAACCTATGTACTAATCTTATTATGGGCTAACGGATCTCATGTTCCCATGACACAAAGCTTGGTTAAAAAAATTAAATGGAACTGCCAAAAAGCCCAACAAGAAGTCATGGAAACTAACAACTGCACACAGAACACTTTTTCAGAAACTATACATTAGATATTTACTTCTTGATAGACATGCTTTTAATGTATAGCCAATTTAGCATGAAGAAAAGCTTTTAGTATCTCTTCAGCCAATACAGATGTCAAGATTTTGAGAGAAAAATATACATGTGTGCTGTTACTAATTTATAGCAATCAACAAAAGGAAGGAATGTAGTTGGGCAGGTTTTCATTTCAATGATTTTTTAACAAAAGTTTGGGTTTTCCAAACTGGTTTAGGGTTTTTTTTCCGAAGAGAGTAAAAAAGAGTTGTCTCTGCCAATTAGGCAGTATGAGTGATGGATAGTCACTCATACATAGTCCTAGAAACAATCACCAGCTGTGCAAAACCCCTCACACTAGTAACTGGAACAATCTTGGTACAAAATAAATACTTAAAGAAAACCTTCTCAAAGTGATCTGCTGATTGCCATGAAATAGTTCTGCTCTGATTCATTAATAATTATATGGAATGTCTCAGTATCTATAAAGAGTACTAGCAAAATATTCACCTGCCATTTGGGACTCTTCTATGACCAACCAGATAGGTGTGTGCAGAGTGCCTCACAGTTCAGCTGTAAACAACAATCATCTAGATTTCATTAAATAAAACATACTGATAAGTGAATGACTGCTAAAAGCATATATTGTGGCTAATTAGGAGTGCAATATATAGTAATTTTTTCCTAGCTGGACACAATTGTGCTTTGTTTACTTTCACTTGTTAATAATTGTGAATTTCAAAAAAGTTGTCTTTACAAGAAACAATCTTAGAGGCTAGTAAGCAAGTGGTAATCATCAGAATTACATACTTTTTTTTTCTGAAAATACCCAAAATGTTTTCAAAATGCTCATAAAGTTTTTATTTCTAGGAATCTGAAACAAGCAAAAAGGAAAAGAATCTTTAGTAATGAAAACAAAAAAAGCCATCCTCAACTGGCCTGTTGAACTTAAAAGGTGTAACTCTGACAGGAAATACCCTTCGCTATGCTGTCATTATGGTGATGCTCAAACAAAGTGCTGATTGCATGGCTCTGCACTAGTAGTATCACTGTATACTCACTGTGTGTATGAGGATCATTATGGCTAAGAGGAAAACCTACTTCCAACAGCTGGAAAAGAAATTACTGATACAGCAAGTTGCTACTAAGAATAGCAGGAGTACTTTTATGTTGCTGAATTTCTACAGAGAAACCAACACAATCCAGTGGAAAAGTCTCAGCTATACTGCGAATTAATAACCGACAAGAAACTATGTTAAATACTTCATGACATCTGAGAATTTACTCTGAAAATCATTTTTTGAACATACAACAATACAAAAAATAACGTGCACCTCAAACTTGCCAGTTCTATGCTATTTATTCTATTCTAAAACTGCATTAAGATTAGGTAGAAACATAGATTTCTCTGTGGTAAGGTAGAGACAGAAGAGCAGACACTGTGTTCCATTGTTATGCTGTCCAAATAACATGAAAATCGGTTTTAATAGAAGGTCTTCCAAAGAAGCCCAATTATGAACGTGTAGGGATCACCTCTACTATGCCTTTACGAGCAATCTGCTTTCCGTATTTTTCCTCAATCAGCTGCACAGGGTTACCTACAGAGCTAGCAGCAGGTAGCAAAAAATTGACAAGATGAAGAATGCAGTTGCTAACAGGGAATTTACATACCCATAGCTCATACATCATCACAGCTTACCCAGATTTTAATGACTCCTCTGAACTGACAAGATGAGGATGCTCACACTCTGTGGGACTAATCAGAAGCAGCAAAATGCTTCAGTGACCACAATTCAACTGAAAGTTGCATAAGTAGTTATCTTGCCTTAAAGACAAACAGGGGGTTCGCTTATTTTTCCTCAATTATAACACCCGCTGAAACAAACCCTGTTAAGAAGGCATTGAAGGCATGAGGAATTAAAATGAAAAAAAATCTTTGTGGGTAAGAGTTATAAAGTTATACAGAGGGACTAAATATTACATAGGACTAAATATTATGTAGAAATATCCTGCTGCTGCGTTCATCCTCCTGTAATAACAAGGGATCATTATACAAGACGGAAATTTCTGTGATATGACATAATGTGACAGACGAATTGTCAACAAATCTTTCTACGTTCAAAATGGAATGAGGACAGTTTATTCTTGCTGTATCAGTTGAATGTATCAAGTACTGAAAATTATATCTTTATTTCTTCAAAATGAAAGTATATTTCATTTGGTATAATCAAGAGAATAAAAAGTATGTCAAGCTATAACAGGTTCCTAAAAATATATTAAGAGAAAAGATATTACTTTCAAGGTTAGTAACTACTCAGTGGATCAATCTGCATGGGAGAAGAGTATTTTAGCATGGCTTAAAAAGCAGGAATCACTAGTTGTGAGACCAGAGTCATGAAACTGTCCAGAGGACAGGAAATTCCTGCTAATGGCTTCTATCCACTAAGTATAATATTTCTATAGCAACACCGTCATTTTCTCTTTGATCTGTCCTACTTAGAAAGGCAGGAACTTTTAAGTTACCAAGTCTTTATGGGGCACTGAAATGGACAGGCAATTTCTGGCTGACCTCAGTTTCAGACGGCATATAGACTAAACCCATTCAGGTACTTCTTGAACAGACATCAGTGCAAATTGCAGGTGCAGTTCAGAAGTGGCATATGGCCCCTTATTATTTCCACAAATATGCTGCTACTGCAACAATAAATCTGTAAAAGACATTGCTAACTCTGTATGAGGTCTTAGACGTATTGATGTTTATAAATCTGCAAGATTTGATTGAAAGAAATATACCACTGCTCTAATCTCCAACCCACAAATTACTTTCCATTGATGCAATATAATGATTTCTTTTTCCAGAACTACAAAACCTTATGAATAATAAATCACATAAAAATCTTGTACAGAAATATTATCACTTTCTTTTTTGCCTTCTTTCTAAGGCATAAAGAAACAATTTTTTTTTTCATTTCCATAAAGATAAAAGTGTACCTGAAAACAATGAAGGTGTCCATATGTAGGTCATGCATAGAAATGCTACAAATATTTAGTCAGGACAGAATACTAGATATAGACAAGAATCCATATCCTCTGCTGTTAGGAAAACATAAAAGAAGGGTTAGGTATCATAAAGAGACAAACTGGTCTATCTGAAGTAAGACAGATGGGAAGACAAGAGTGTGTGAAGGATAGCTAACTAAAGGATGGACAAAACAAACACATAATCAGGTGTCTGCTATACAATGAATACAGAAAGTAAAAGGGCAACACCTGTTACGCATTCTGGCTTCCATAAAATTTTACAACCAGCAAGAAGCCAAGAGAAAAACTATGCCCTTGATATTACTGGGATTGCATCTGCTGATGACTTGGCACTTGACATGCAAGGCACTGCTTGAGACTTTGCATTTCACACATGTAATTTGCTATGCACAGGTATAAGGCAGATATTTTGTAATATTTTGAAATATATCTGAAAAAGCAGGGAATGGACTTCCTTTAAACTGGGAGAAACCTGTGTGTAGATCACTTCACGCACCTAAAAACCCATCAGACACGTACCTATAGCCTCCTAGCAGCTTGGAAAACCAGTCATACATCGTAGCTACTTTCCAGCAAGAGCATCAACAAACAGCTTTTAGAACTGCACTAATGGATGCTAAGCAAGAGTACAGAAAGGTCTGCAAAGGGAGAGAGAGACCTGCAGTGGTTAATTATCAGCTACTTTATTGCTGAGGAGACAATTGCTGCTTTGGTTTGCGTGTCCTGTAACTCAGGACAGCTGATAAAAAGGTAATGCATTATATATTACTCATCATATATTATTTATAATTTCAACTCCCACTAAATTCTAGTTTATGGCCTCAAAAATTGCTCTCATAGTTTATGTCTTACTGGCAAATAACTAGCATTAGCAGTGGCCAATGGCAGGTGAAGATGTCCTGCTATCCCTACGCAGATGCAGAGCTGTGACTGCCTGCTCATGAGTGCTACGAGGCACTCACCTGTGCCTCTTCCTCCTGCCAGAATTCATTCAGGTCTGATGCTTACAGCTGCCTGCATGCAGAGGCAATGATGGGCTTGGGGGAGAAAGGGGGTGATTTTCAATTTCCAGTTCTAGATTTCCCTAATCAGTGATATGAAAATATGTGGGAGTTTTCACAGTCACACAGAATTGAGAAGGACCATGTGGATCACTGAGTCTGAATGCACACTTGTACTATACAGTAGCTCACAAAGTATCTCTTTCTCCTACACACAAAAAGACACAGAACAGTCACCAACGACCTATGATAGACTTACGTCCTAGGACAAAAGACCAAGAGCCAGAAACCATGGTATACGAAAGAGGAAGAAGACAGCGGCAGCTCTCAGAAAAACACCACCCTTAGAAAAATCTCCAAAACATTTTGAAAGGATTATGGAAATGATGCTGCCAGCCCTGCTGTAGCTCATTTTAGCTCTCTATTTTGTACTAAATCTGTTTTCAGCTCTAACAGCTGAAGTCTGTCACCCTGTTGTACGTATTGATAACTCCTATCTTACAGTGTATATTGATATCAACCTAGAGTTGACAAGACTACATCTATAGCACACAGAGCTTGTACACAGTTATTTAAAATAATGAAAAGGAAAAATAGCAAATACCCTTTGTTACTGGCACACCTTGTTATCCATAAAGTTTAAAGCCATTTTTATGAAATGTGGTTTTCAAGAATGTCCTGTTGCACACCTAAGAAAGAAAGAGACACTGCCATACTTCAGTACTTTTAAGACAGAAGAAGAGAAATATGGGTAGCAGTAAAGCATTACTAGAGAGGATACCTCAACGAGAGGTGGGAAGCTTTAACAAAGACTCTTAAGATCTGTAAGACTTAAGGATGCACTGGTTTGTTAAACGCTTAGAGCGCCTCTGTTCCTTCAAACCTCATCAAAGGAGCCCAGTCTGTGATCCTCTGACTTTGAGAAGACTGTTCAGCTTAGTAAGATGAGGTCCCAAATTTTCAGTATTTGTTATAATATTATTTCTAATACTTACAGAAAAGCTTCAGCCCTCAATATAATGCATTAAATGTCAAAGGAAAATGATAGAAGATGTGTGAAAAGGAGAGAAGGAAAAAAACTGTCTTACAGCAGAAAGACTAGAAGATAATTTATGCAATCAACTCATTGTTACGAGTAAGTATTTGAATCTTTCCTTTCCTTGAAGACACTAATGGCATAGGTAAAACATTCAGGAATCCCCAAGAGCTATGCTTACTATGTACAAAATGAGGTTGGATGGAGTGTACAAACTGGAGGTACTATACCATTATTACAAATCAACTGAAATAATCAAATCACTACACTTGCATATCAGAATAAATGCCTGGTAGTCATGACTTCTGCTTGCTTCAACGGGAATATGAGCCAGGTGGTATTTGAAAGTCTACCCAAAATTAAAGATTCTTTGTTTCCCACAAAATTATCTGATAATTTTTGAGATAAAAAAAGAGTATTTCAATAAATATCCATAGTCTTGTGCTCCCAGCTAAGTGACAATAAATCCCTCCCCATGTACTCTGGTTATACATGCCAACATGCTGTGTCGACTCCAGGGAATAAATACTGTGATATTGAACTGTTGTTCATTTATACTATTAAAGATTATTTGGAAATACTACTTTTATATTCTTGCTGCAGAGTCCTTGCATACTTTCTGTAGATTGCATGAACATATCTGATGTTGGATATCAAGTATATATAGTCAGCTTAAGTTGTTTTGAGGCCATGGAATTAACTATTATTCACATACACATTCCTGTATACTTACTGCTCAATTATGAGGAAGAAATTACATTCCCTACATGCACACACTCTCATTTGTAAAGCAGTAACATAAAAGTTAGAAACCAACATTTAAGCTTCCACACAAGTTAACTGTATTTTTTTTACTTTCTTGACTTATTTGTTCTGTATAATTACTATGCATTTCCTCAAAACATTAACAAGAAACAACTTACTCTTCAACAAGAATGATAAATACAATGTATGTGACTCTATCACCTCATGATTAATAGGGTCTTTTTTATTCATGAAGTCAGATGTCAGACTCAGTTGAAAAATGTGTATCATCTTATATGTATTTATTCCAAAGCCTACTAAAATTGCTTTCCACTGCTACAGATGGATACAATAACAACCACTTTTCACTGTTTTTTGAATTAACACAAGATGTATGTCAAATGATGACCTTAAACTTCCTGAGTTGAAAGTTTCATTTAAAACTTGACAAATACACTGGATGCCAGAATAACATAGTAATAACAATTCACATGCAATCTACTTCATCTTCTAACCACACTCCTCAAAAAAAATCCTTAAAGCTTCAAAATAACCATTGGCCTTCTGCTGCCTGGAAAGAAAAACTGTACAATTCTTCTTTGTTTTCTCATAATCTTTTCATTTTTTAAATTTACTTTTAATTTAAGACCAGTACACTGTTTTCCTTTATGACTTACTGCAAAGTTAGTTGATAATAATTACTGGAAGTACTGTTACTTCTATTCTTCTGTAAATTTCAGAGAATATTCCCCCTGACATCCAGGAAAAACTTATGATGTGCCCATGATCAGCTCCCCACCAAAACAGAGTACCTCATTCTCCCTCTAAGTTATATAATAGTAATAAATGAGCTTTACAGAAACGTTATAATTGAAAATTGCCTAAAAATTAAGGTAGTCAGTTAATAGGTGTATCACAATATCTTCTGGGTCCTGTACTTGCTGGTGTTCATTGTAAGCCATTGTACTGGCTGATAAACTGCCAACTTTAACTTAGCTCATTTCTTGAACAATTAACAGACTACAGAGGCCACAAAATCAAGACACTTCAAAGTGAAGTTATACATTAGCGAAACAAAATCTATATATTTTCACCATTCAAGCCCTGAGTGAAGTATTTGATATTTCTGACACACTTCTTACATACAGATATAGCACCAGACTGACATAGCCTGTTTTCTCCCGATTTTCCTAGTTAAAAACGTATGAAGGAGGCAATTCAGAAAGCGAGAAACAGTGTACTTACTGAAGAAAAAAATTACTTATAATTTACTCATTCGGGTTAGAGACTCTATTTTTCAATAGATTTCAGGTTACTTTAGCTAGCAGAGTAAGGCCTTGATGCTACAATTATTTCTTTCAGGCAGAAAGTAACTGTTGAAGAGAATGTGTTCACAGTAAGCTTGAAGAGTACCTCACAGCAGACTCTACAGCATCACTTTTTTTTGCACTTTCCTTACTGTAAGTGAAGTCTTTATTTTAGAAAAAACAATCTATTTTTATGCATCTGAAGAATGCTCCCAGTGTCTTCAGAAAAGTAAACAGATCACATAAAAATCTAAAATATATGCAAATCTTTGCAATGCCATCATCAAATTCCTAATATGCCATTAATCTCAAGCTGTTATACTTGAGAACTTTTTATTTTTAATATCACTTCAGGCTAGTACCTGTTTCCACAGAGACCTCATTTGAATTAAAAAAACACATCCCCAAAACCCAACAAACTTTGTTGTGGTAAGTGTCCTCAATAACTTCTTTATTCACTTTATGACATAAATGCAGTCTTCATATATAAATAATACTATATAATAGGTAACATTAGACAGTTAGTATTTCTTTTCCTTAAACATCATACATTTTAAACACAAAAATGTGATAAATGAGAAAAAAGTTTCTGTAGGCTACTTATCCAAATGTAAGTAATAATATGAATGGTTACAAGATGCATTCACTCCCTGTAAAAACCAAAGAGCAGTGATGACTGCAGGACATCTGATTATGGTCAGCTGGCAACAGAATCTCTGATTTAAGGGAAAAACTTCCTTTAAAGTACTTCAAAACTGCCCAGTCTTGTTCTACTGTAAAAACTGGTGTCTGGTTTTGGGATGTTACATCCAATGTGTGGGTATCATGAATGTACTTTGTACTGGATGTGTCTATCATAGCTGCAAAAACATAGTTCAAGAGTGTCATGTAAAGAAAGGGGAGAGGGATAAAAAAGATTACATTTTGCATTGCTGTATCTATTTAATTACACTGATAAAAACCCACTACACAGTTAGCAAAGAAGCAATTAAAACTCAAAGTAACTTCCAGGAATCTATTATAATTTTTTTTTCAGTTTATACAAACACCACCTTTACAACAGCATACACTGAGAGCAGTCAAACTAGCACATCGGGGGAAAAAAAACCTGAAACTGTTTGAAACTGAAGCTTGACCCTTAGCAGCACTGAAGCCACTACTGCCAAAGTACTGAAGAATTTTTCAAAAAACAACTGAGGTTAACAGTGACTGCCAGAAAAGACCAAGCATAAGTGCTGCTGGTGTAACAACGCAGTAACTTGAATTAAAGATGACCTCTACAATCCGCTGTAGTCTGTTCCAAGCCTTGGTTGTAGCAGTTGTAATACGGCTCAGATGCCTTTCTTAAATGCATGAAGTAGCTTGTTCTACACCCCATCAGTACATCCCCATCATCCTTTATCAGGAAATTAACCTGTAAGCAAAACTGACTTTTATTTTCTCACTGTCACAGGAAAAAGCAATATATAAGCCTTTTTGGTGGGGGTAAGACAGGGAAGCTGATAGTGATCCAGCCTTCTAGATGTAAGGACACAGTATACAATAAAAACTTAGGAGCATATTTCCACTGGAAAAAAATAATCTAGCTTATTATAAAAACCTAATGTTACACACAGTCAAGTGTGAATTTTTTTTCGTTTGTTTTTGTACACGATAGTACTACACATTAATAAACTAGTTTTCTTATGATTATCTGTTTGGCAGTTTGTGCAATCTTTGCATACTGTCTCTTGTGCAACACAAATCTTTCCCATGCCGATGATGGCAAAATTAGCCAAATTTTGTCAGTTGGCATGTCATGTGAATTGCTCATCTTAAAAGGTCCTCCTACGTGTGTGTGTGTGCACACGTGTGCATTCTTTATGCAACAAACATTTGGTTTCTAGTCTCTCTTATTCCACAGTAACTTTCTGTAGTTTTGTATAGAAATTTGGAAAGAAAAGTGGACCTATGAGGCTCTGCTTTCAGAAAATGTGCAAATAGCAGGGACTAAAACCCCTGGTTCCAAGAAGATATGTGGGTAAAGAAAGCTAGCATCTTCAAACAAACACCTTCAAACAAGCTAGAGAAACAGCTGTTAGAGAAACAGCTGAGCTGGAGAGGCTTTTCAAATGGCTTTCAATGTTTTTGATCAGGTTCTATATTTAGGTGGTACTTCCAAGAGTGCAATAACTACCTTTTCTTAGGTCTTCCCATTTCACTAAATTTACAGTAGAAGTTGTCAGCTTCCTAATTTAAAAAAAAGACAAAATTGTGCTTTTAGGGAACCTATTTTACATATGAAAATTTAGGATTAAATTATTTACCCTGGAAAAGCCTTTTTTTCTAATTCTTTAAGTAAGCTTCTGGTCTTAGAAGGATAAGGGAACTTTTTAACACCAATCTACAAATAACATTAAGTGCTCTCAAGTTAAAAAAAAATGCTCTTTTACTGAGTGCCTCCCTCTAAAACTGTAAACATGTCTGCTCACATGTGGGTTTTGGGGGAATCCAGAGGATATAGTTGAGTTGAAGTCCTTTCTAGGAGAATCCCTTCTCCCCTTTTCCACCTCTCTCTGACTGGAATGAAGGGACTTGTCCCACTCTTGTTCCAGCAGTACCTTTAGCCAAATATGACAAGCATGAAAGGGCAATGTATTCACAAAATTTTTTATATTTTCCAAAGTACTTCAATGATCACATTCTTCAGTGATAAATAAAAGTCAAACTGTTTTCTCAGAAGTTATTTTTGAATCTCCTTCCCCGGAACAATGTTTCTCGTACCAGTTAATTCATCCCTTATGACAGCATTTTCAGTAGAAAGTTCAAATGAAGAGATGCCTCCTGTTATTAGCATTCATTTTCTTGTCTGACTAAAAAGGTGTTTTGAGATGACAGCATTCCTAATACCTCAGAAATGCAAATAAAAAATATATTATTTTAAAATATTCTTGTTTCTTCATTGCACTGAATATCTGCTATTAAAAGTGATTTGTTTGGCAGCTTCCTCTTGCCAGCTGTTACATGAAAGCAACCAAGTCTCTGCTGTATAAAACAGCTCTTTATACTGGTATCACTTTTTTTAATTTCCTCTCTCTGTTTTGAATGACACTTTTTGATCGCGAGAAAAAGAATTTTATTTTCCCTTTTATCAATTTCCTAGGTTTAAATGCTGGGTTTCTGTATAATCTAAAACCCTAGTAACATTATCCCGGACAGAACTAAGAGTACTTCTACACCTGTGAGCACTTCTTGGTATACCTAAATCACTTCTAAATCACTACTTGCATACTGCTAACAGTGAAGATATATAAAAGCACTGAAATTACTCAACCCACTCAGAAATCTGAGTCTTCAGTTGGCAATCCCTTAGTGCTCCCTCAGAGTTATTGTAACTAGATTACTAGGGATTAAAGAAATGAAAACCTGATAAAAACCCCTGCAATCCAGTTCAAAGATACTGTGTTTTAATGGGCTGCAGCCAAGTACTGTTTGAATGCCCTCTATGTGGACAGCCTCTCTAGGCAATCTGCTCCTTGGCTTCACTGTTCTCATGCTGATAAAGTTTCTCCTTTATCCAGTCTGAACATTTCTTGTTTCAAGCTACACCTGCTCCCTCTTATTCCCCCAAGATGCACCACAGTGAAGTGTCTCCTTAACACCTTCCCTGCAGATATGAGGGAGGCAGCTTAGTCCTATGGAGTCAACTCTGCCTCCTGACTTAATCAGTCCAGCTCCCTCAGCCTCTCTGCACAGAGCAAGTGCTCCAGCCACTGGTGATCCTGGCAATCCTCCTCTGAACTAGTTTGTCTTTGTCACCTTAGATTTGGAGAATTAAAATGAGACACAGGCATGCAGGCAATAATTTTCTACTGGCAGCAGGTGAACACATTGGTTGCCCCATCATCATTCCTTTCCCAGCCTATATATCCCTTATCTTGAATGTGAAGAAAGTCTTGGCAGTTTCACTCTAGAGCAGACTGAGTCAACTTTCTGACTAAGAAGACAAATTCAGCATTGTGGAGCACTAACGCACCTAGCTCTGCTCCTGCAGACACAACTGACTCCCTGCACTTGGTCTGTGAGCTTGAGCCCAAGCCTAATGAAACACACCTTGCACAGACATGGCGTGTTCTGGCAATCTGCTCCTGAGGAAAAAATAGTAAGATTTTTTTCTCTTCATTGAGGGAATAATCGTGAGAGGATTTGTAGAGATTGCTTTCTCCCTGTATGTCATCCTCCAAGTATATCCATGAGAGAACACTTCTTCTGTACCCATCATCCTATTCTTTTCTTCTGAAAAGGAATCCTTAAAAAAAAAGGCAGAAAATAGCTGAAAATTTGAAAGCTTTGTTTTTGTTTTCCACTTTTTCCCCCATCATCTCTTCCCTCTAATGATATTCCAAACAACATGATGTTAAGTGCTCTGAAAGTCATCTTGCCTTTTTATGCTTGTATCATTTTTGCAATATCAAAAAATGTGACAAATGCAATTATACCTGAAAGAAATAAACCATCTCTTCTTGCAGAGGCTGAAAGAATAATAAAACATGGTTTGTACTAGCACTGAGCTAATTACAGTGACACCAGTCCTGCCTCTACAGTTCTGTTAGTGTCAGCATTTCCATTATGAACCCCTCATTCCAGGGCATAATTCTGCTCTACGTGAGTTAGCTACTCTTACAGGAGTGCACAACACGGTTGTTAATGGCTTCATTAGCGACACTTTCCTAAAAACGGCTTAAATTTTAAATTACTTTTACATTTTGTCGCTCCCCTGTCTGCTACATGGTGTAAATCACAAGAAACTTGTGACTAAAGCAAGACAATTCAGTAAGACAAAACCCATCCAAAATGTGACTTATATGCTTGGACTTAAAAGTGCTTATTTTTGCAAAGTTTGGACACAATAGCTGCTGTATATAATAACCACCATCACCATCCTCCCACTCAGACATGATATTATGGATTTCTGGAAAACTGAGGTTTCCATTAAAGAAATATCTAAATACTGTAATGAGCAAGGAGAGAGTTTCATAAACAGCAAACGTCAGGTGATGTTTTGGCAATAAAGCCACCATACATCAGTGTTTTAAGTCTCATATGTGAACACATTCATCTAGAAAAATATGGGGTGATTTCCGGTATCTGTTAAAGTACCTGGATACCTTGGAAAGCTCCAAATAACCTGCCCACTTAAGTATGTTGATTATTTTAAGCAACATGACAAATTCACTGGACATGCTTCACTGAGAATGCAGACTCTTGGGTCTGAAAATCAGCAAAACAAAAAAGCACTGTCTTGCATCATGCTGGGACATGACATAAAATGTGGTCTTAATTATATCCACTATCTTATTTATATGTAAAGTTACGCATTTACAGTACCTGGTACCTATGCAAGTAACTGAGATAAAATTTTACAGCTTTCTCAGAAAAAAATCTATTTCTTCCAAAGGCCACTTTCACTCAATCATAAAAATAAGTATTTAAAGTGAGGTGATAAGGAGCAGCCTAAGGCTACACAATCTGAAACAATATTCCCAATATATCAGGAAAAAAAAAAAAAAGACAGCAAGAATTCACTGCTGGTAAAAGCAGTAATAAATTGCTCTCTTTCAGAAAATTAGGGCTTTTTCTGGCTTTCTGCTACCCACCAGTTTTTTTCTCAATAAATGACAGAGAAATAAATTATTCAAAACTAAAATTTCTTTAATTTCTAAGAAACATGTTCATTATTATTATAATTATTGCCTGTATAATTTTTCTTCTAATATTTCATTAAGCATTGCTTCAGTGAATTTTCCTTGGGTAAGAATAACCAGGTGAAGAAGATTTAATTCTCTCTTGCTGAGTTGACATAGGCAATAAAGAGTTTCTCTCATCAGACAGGTTTTACCTTAGTGCTACCCACCCCCTACCTCAGCTGTAGGATTATGACCTCAGAAGGTAGATGGAAACATATTTTTGCTACAGTTGTCACCTGTTCTAAATTCATCCTGTTGGAACCAAACTGTGACTTCATATCTCAGAAAAGTGACAGAAGAATTGTCTCCTCCTTGTGTTCTTTTAAGAAAATATAAGTGACAGAACTATGAATTCCTACATTTCTTGAAATGAAAGAGGGATGGCATGGTTTCCTCCCAGTTTGTAGTGTTTTTCTTCTGACTCACAATCCCAAACCATGGTTGGGATATGTAACAGTTTTAAAAAACCCCACAGATATCTGTGGTAACCACAGATAAACTGGTACTTCTGCTGTTAATTGAAAATCTAAATCTGTCAAGCGAACATGCTTGCAATTGATTCTTTGTGTTCCTTAAAATGTTCATATACTGATGTTACTACCAAGCTATCCAGGCTGAAAATGGAAGGCATATTTTTAGTAAGTTTTAATAAAACACACACACATTTATATATATTCTAATAAAACATGAAAGATGTATTTATGAAACAGTTTTCTTCAGTGTTAGAGCATATCCTTTGCATTTGCATTATATGAAGGTGTTACCTGTTGATTTTGTTTGGTCAGTGTGAATAAAACACAAAGCGGGAAAGAAGGTGGCTGAGGTCAAACACACTCTAGGCTAAATAGCTGCAACTCAGCAAGTAAGAGCATTTTGAGTGTAAATTCCTTTCATCACCATACTCCTCTATATAGCAACACATAATTATGTTTTAAAGTTTTCTGATGATATGTGGAAGCTTGAGAAACAGGGAGAAAGCCACCAAAGTCCATGACATGGCAAAGGAGTTACAGAACCATTCGAATGACAGTCCTGAACAGGAGGAGAACCTTGTCACTGAACTAACTGGTCCAGAAAACTCACATTCACTCTGCTTGTGACACACAGGCTCTGAAGAAGGCAGCTTGTATGTCCCTCTTGCTGTAATTGGCCTTCTCCTGTGTGAGGAGACAAATTACCCACAGGGCCATGTAATTTCCAAGCCTTTCATAGGGAATCAAGGCAAGGTGATCATCTGTCATGTGCAGTCTTTTTCCCTAGTCACCACTGACCTCAAAGCTTGACTTCAAGACAGTTTGAAATAGGAGGCTATTTCAAAGACAAGCAAGATCTTTGAAGTTTGGAGAGAGCGTAGACCTGGATAGAAGAGCACGTTTAAACTAAGGCAAAGGCTGTGCCTTAAGCTCATGCTGTAAGAGATCTGAAAATCCATAGAAGACAACATTTTTGTCATTATACCCATCAGCAAAACATCACATCAGAGCTCACAGCTAAGCAAAAGACACAGATGTGCACAAAAAGCTTCCTTAGCTCTGAAATTCAAGGAACTGCTTGTATACTTAGGTACCACTGAAACCTGAATTGTTCCATGATGCTGTATTACCTCCTGTCTGGTCATTAGGTCTATTGCAAAAGGATCAAAGCAGAGCATTATCTCTTGTGTTAATGTTTTATAAGCAATTTTCAAAAACTTTAGCTAACTTTAGATGAGAGTTATTACAAATTACATTAATGACTATTTTGAAGTGACCTTGTAACACCACTTGAACTGAGAAAAAAGCCTGAAGAGCCACAAAACAGATTTCATCTTCATCTTCAATAGGTAAAAACATGCTCCAGGAGTGTTTGTGTAAGACAAAACAATGTATTTGCTTTCAAGAACTGATTAGCCCACATAGATTCTGCTAACATTTGATCAGATGTTCTGCAAACATTTGATCAGTTTAGACTAAAATAACAGAGGCATATGAAAAAATGACCAGCAACTACCTGTTGCAGTAATTTTGAAGCATCCAATGTGCATTTTTTCCTTTAAATATTGAATCTTTTTTCAGTGTTTGAAAGGAAGTAAATACTCATTTTAATAGCAACTTTAACAAGCTTCCAAAACATTCTTTAAACCCTACTACTTTGCTTAAAGTTTTCAGTTTACTGTTCTTTCCATCCTCTGCTAACACATAAGAAGAATGTAACATAAAGAAAAAGCACGACATTTATACTCTACTATATTTCCTTATTAAAAACATTACTATTATTATTATTAAAAAGATGTTTATGAAATAGTACCACAACTAAAATAAGGAAAATCTCACATCCTATATGATAGCAGCATTTCAAATGGAAAAGCTGTATTGGATATGGCTGACTGGAGTTAATTTTCTTCATAACAGACAGTATGGTTCTGTGTTTGGGATTAGTGATAGAAACAGTGTTGATAGCACAACAATATTCTACCTATTGCTTGCACACCTTAAGAATTTTTTAAACTTGAATTTTTAAGGACATAGAAAAGCCCAGACATGTAATAGAAGCAATTTGCCATAAAGTCTTTTCTTCTACTGCCTTGCAACTTTAGGATGATGATGTTATAAATGCTAACTTATGTAACTGGCAACTAATCCTCTTAAAAGCTAGAAAGAAAACAAGTAGTAACAAGTCACCCAAAACTGATCACAAATAGGTGAGCTTTTTGATCAGTACACATCACTGGCTCAGTTCTGCTCCTGCTGAAGTCAAGAGTACTGTGAAAAATCTCACTCTAACCAATAGTTTGCTTTACAGTTCTCATGAAGCATAGGTCCAGTTTGAAAGCTTTATTACATCTGATTCACTGTATATTTAGACACAAAGTTTAATTGTTACTGTTCACTATCTTTTCTAGTCCTTAAGAAGCAACACAGATAAGTGGAAGTGAGCTAGATTCTATTTCTTATCATAAACCACCAACAGACTTGCTTGCTGAACTCCCCTCAGATTCCAAAAGCAGATTCCTTTGAAAATAGTGAACTTATACTGATGATACTGAAGACAAAATTTAGCCCCCAAATCATCCATTAATCCAAAATTCTCTGCTCATCCAAAGAGCAGAGAAACAAACAATGCTGCTGTAATTGCAAAGAAAACCCCAAATATCTTTGGATATAGTTGGAGCACATGTCCACAATCAATCACACACAACCAGTGTACCATTAACATGAAATCATGCTCCTGATTAAAACTGTTGGTTTAAGCAGGGTGAATTCCTGCCCACTCTCAAACTTACTTTATTATAAAGCGGTGTTATAAATGATATTTTTCTTCCCCCCTCAAATAGGAATAATAAAGAAGGATAGAGAGGAATGTAAGAATTTTGGTGGCTTAGAAAACAAGAGTCATGACAAACATTCCCACTGGGGAGTGGCTAGAACTTGTCTGTATTTCACACAGATGCTACCAGCTACCAACTTTCTTCTGCTGATATTTTTATTTGTTCTGTTTTCTACGTATGCTGTGTTTTCCAGAGTGTCAGCTCTTTGGAGAAAGACCAGTGTACTTATTAAGTGTATTGAGTACAAAGGGTGTCTCCATCTTAGTTTTGGCCTTTGAGTGCTCTGCAATACAAAATGGTAAATTGTAACTACTCTAAAATCTGCCTTGAAATATGGAAGACAATACCACATTCCACTGTAACAGCACTGAATAAGTCCCAGTAAATCACTAAGCAGCAATTTAGTGTCCCTGCTTGTAATTTCAAGAATGAGTTAAAGGAAGAAAACAGTAAAGGATGAAGGCTGAACTATGTATTTTCATGTACAAATAAAGATACTCCATGAGAACTCTTTCAAAATCATGCAATCAAAGGAGAGGAAAGAAGTCCTAATGTTGGGAGTATTTTTTTGTACTACTTGTTTTTAACTATGTTAATGCTGGTTTAATTACATTGCTAAAGATTTATACAGCCATGGATAGTTAAATGAAACAGAAAGGCAAATCTCTAAATTCTGTCTGGAATACACTTTATTCTCTGCAGTCAGGAACAATTTTATGAAACAATTTTTAAAGAGATCAGTACAGAGCATAATTTCTCAGCCTGATAAGGAAGGTAGTTAATGCTGTGGGAGCTGATTTCAACAGCAGTGTTATGAAAACAAATAAAACATTAACACAAAATGGGGACAGAAATTATTTCTATATAATAAAAGGTACTTCCTGTAACCATTCAAGAGCTCTGCAAGATTGGCACTGGCTGTAGAAGCATTAGACTCGGGGTTCATTTCCTGAACTTGCCTGGAAAAGCTAAGTAGAGAGATGGATGAAAGATCAGGTCCTAAGCAAGTATGGAAAAAAAAATTTGTGTGTGATATTTTTTTCATGTACTTTACTGAAAGTACAGCTAAAGTATTTGTCTGAATCTTCCAAATGCCTGTTGTCATGAAATGCAGAACAGAAGACTCGTAGCTATTTTGGGTCTTGAGTACAATTAGAAATACTGAAAAACTGCACTGAATAGAAGAATTGCACCACTGACAAGAAAATTCTGGAGAAGTAGAATGAGGTTTTGAGGTTTGAGAGGTTTTGCCTTTTTTCTCAGCTAAAGTACAGGAAGATATTGAGACAAACAAAAATGAAGATAAATCCTTTTCCAATTTTCCTCTTTTCAAGTGTTCACATACTTGATTTCAGTTTTCAGAATTAGTGGGACAGTTCATGCAGAAGTGATTTAAAGAAAATATCTTGGTTACAGCTATGTATTTGAATTTAAAAAGTCAACAATATGAAAAACTATAATTTGAATTTTGAAATATTTCTGCTAGTATATTTGAAACAATTAATGATCAAAATGGAAGATATACATTAATAGGGAATTTGGTAAGAAGCAGAAATGAAATATTAGAAAGTTCAAAGACCCTTCTTCTAATATCTCAGTGCTTAATAGGGACTGGTCTTTCATCACTGAATATTTATTCTTTTATATAATAAAATATTTATTCTTCTATATAATAAGATCTTTTCATTAGATTTTTATGAACCTTAAGTACTAAAACACTTTATATAAATTTTCTGGAATAATTTTCTGTATTTCAGTGACTCCAGAAATAGAAATGTAATGAAAAAAATAAAATACTAATAAATTACAGATTAAACACAGTACCTAAAGAAGTTTTTGTCTCTACTATTCCTGGTGTTGTGTACATCAGAGATTCTGAGAGACAATTACACTTGAATACGAAAATTAAATTGGCCTCCACTAAAAAGGAATTTTGAAACATCCCCATACATTTATAAAGTAAAAAGCAGTATTTTGCTACAAAGATGCATCTTCAGTTATTTCCGTAATACCAGGTAGAGGTAGAAATCTTTCAAGAGATATGAGAAAGCATTCTTTATTTATACAACTATTTGCAGGATCTACTTTGGTACAATACACTTCATGTAAATTTATAATTTTCTGCTTTCCAATGTTCCGGCTTCTCTTTAAAGAACTCAGCTGAAATACAGAACCAGCGAAATCTTTAGATTTAGTTTGGCATCAGTCTAAATTCTAGTATCTTGCCAAGTATAAAGGCTTTTCTTGTCTTACATAGGAGACAAAAAATACTGGCAGGGCAAGTAAAAATATCCATTCTGTAGTTAGATACTTAGCTCTTTTTTCTCTTATTAAAAATGTTGGAGGTTCTTTTAGTCTCCTTAAACATCTACAGGATGTGTGACAGATCAAATGTTCCTTCTGCCTTATGCATCAACAAGGTACTTATTTCATTAAAACAATATAAATCACAGAGAGAAGGCCTGGCTACTCATTCAGCTGACTAACAGCCCAGGTCCCACTTCCCTTAGAAATTTTCTATTTTCTTGTCAATCCATTTAACAGACATATTAATATATCTTATTCTTCCTATCTTACTTAAAAGTGAACTAAACACACAAATCACCTGCAGATGATTAATATAAGAACAGTTGCTTTGAAAGCATAATAGCAACCATCAAGTTTGAGAGGAAAAAAACAAGAAAGAATGGGAATGCTAAATAAAAATCATATTACTTGTCTGAGTTAGATGTTAAAGACAGAATAATAACAGAAAAGTTCACCCTTCACAATGAATTCTTTAGCACTGGTGAGTTTGTCTAAGCTAATTGCTTAAAGTCGTGAGTTTATGAAGCATAAAACAATATAAACTAATAATACATGGCACTGAATCTTTAATATAGTTAAAGATGCTGTGCTGGTTTTGGCTGGGGTAGAGCTAATTTTCTTCGATGTCTGGGGCTGTGTTCTGGATTTGTGCTGAAAACAACGTTGATAACATACAGATGTTTTTGATACTGCTGAGCAGCATGTACCATGTCAAGGCTTTTCTGCTCCTCACCCACCTGACCTGTGAGGAGGCTGGGGGTGCTCAAGGAGCTAGGAGGGGGCACAGCTGAGACAGCTGACCCCAACAGGATATTGGATATCCTAAACCATATGGTGTGATGCCCAGCATATAAAGGTGGGAGAAGGAGGAGACGTTTGGAGTGACGGCATTTGTCTTCCCAAGTCACCATTACACGTGAGGGGGCCCTGCTCTAGAGATGGCTGAACACCTGCCTATCCATGCGAAGCAGTGGAGACATTCCTGGTTTTGCTTCGCTTCCACGCACAACTTTTGCTTTAGCTATTAAATTGTCTTGTCTCAACCCACTGCCACTATTCTGTCTCTCTCCCATCCCACTGGTGTAGGTAGGAGTGAGTGAGTATCTGCAGGGGGCTTGGTTGCCAGATGAGGCCAAACCAAGACAGATGCACTGCAATATTTAAGACTTTTATACACATACTCTTTATTTTTGACTTGTCAGCTATTTCATATATCTGCAGTCACAGAAAGCAAAAGAAATTAACAAACTGAGCCAGTCGTTAATGGCTGAAATCCAGCTAAGCTGAAGCCAGGGATAAAGGGGGCAAAATTTCACCAAAGTCAGCAACATTTTAACTTACAATGTGTACTAAACAAGTTTGAAAACAAAAACTTCCTATTATATGTGCTACATAAAGCTAAGGCTTTAAACAAGCTCTCAAATTCTTAAAACTGTGTAAAGGAACAAATCTGCAAAGCCCAGTTTAGATGTTCCTTAAAAAAGTTATCACAGAAAAAGGTAGAAACTATAGAAAACAACAGAAGCTGAACTACAGGTAAGTGAATGGCAAAAAGCTGTATTGCCATGCAAATGACAAAGTTTCCCACCAAGCGGCTAAACTGTCACTTTTGTTTTTTAGCAACAAGATAATTTCTGATTTCTGTTTCTTTCTTTTTTCTTTTTTAAACAATGCACTCTTTTCCCATATCTGATGTATTTGAAATACATCATTCAACTGATCCGTGCCAAAGTCTTCTTAAACCCTGAGTTATCTTCATGCAAGACTTAGTTGGAATTCACATATCACGAAAGTAAAAAAAAGGCATTATGGGACAGAAAGAAGGATCAACAAACACAAGACACTGCATCACTGTTTCAAGAGAAATTTTAACTGCATTAAAAATATCTGCTGCATAGTGGACTGTGTGTAAATGAGATGCTGTTTTTACGTGAGCTGCTGGTACTTAAGATAATCTCAGAAAAGATCATTGCTGAAGTATCAACTAACACCCCACCTCTATTTCAGATCCCTGTTTTACAGCAGAGGAGAGAGGCCTGCGTCTTACCAGAGCTGGTAACATAAGACAGCTGTTTCTAATCACAGCCTTTCATATTCTTTTCCTGTTGTCTGCACTAGACTGTGGACACTTGAGGAGTGACAATTTCATAATACTTCTTCTTCTTCAAGAGCTGTTTAGCCACTAGAAGCCTTTTGTATTGACTTTTATTCAAACCTTTAAATGCTGCTTCTGACTCTACAGCTGTCATTGAAACTCAGCCTACAGACCATAATAAATTTTTAGGCCAAGGGTTCCCTTGGAGCAATTTATATTTCTACATGAAGCTAAAGTAAAAGCAAACGTCTTCCAAGAGTTGCCCTCATTCCTAAATAGAGAGCCTGTAAACTGTTGTTTTAGATGGTTTTTGACTGGGTAGAATTTTTTTTCCAAAATTTTATACACTTGGACACTTTCTTCAGATTTACAGAACCCTGCTTACCCAGCACTGGCCAAAAAAGCTTATCAGCAAACAATTAATGAATGAATGATTTAAAATAATATTCTTTCAAATATAAATGCCTATCAAGTGAAATCATATGATAATTATCTTAACTGTTTATAAATACAAGTCTGATCAACTGCTCTTATTACCATACTCTACCAAATACATGAAACTAATCCTCTCCTAATTATTTTCTACTTTTTTTCATTATTTATAAAGCAATCTGAAGCAACCACTGTGTACTGATTTGACTAATGTATACAATTGTGAAGAAAAGACAAGACAGTAGATAAAGCAATCAGCCGTTTGATGCAAAGGGCAAATGCAATCCTTGAAAGATGGTTACTAGAGATGGCATCAGAAAACCTGCAGTTCTGGGAATAGTTCCTTGCCAAGCAGAAAATATTGCTAGCAAATCAACTACAGAAACCTTGCAAGAGATTATTCTGCATTACTGAAAAAGTATTTCATTTCTATCATACTGATTTTTTTTGCTCCACTGCTCAAAAGCTGTAAAAAATGCCTTATATCTTTTACTACTCATTAATATGACAAGTTCATTAAAGTAAATGAACCTAATTTAATCATATTCAGGTGCTATACTGGATAGATGATAGCATTTTGTCTTTTAAATAGTTTGTCTTTCATTCTACTATCTTCATCAAAACAGTATTCTGAATAATTATCACACTGCTGCTACGAAGTTACAGCAATATTACATCTTGACTAAGAACTTCAGGTCACCTACAGCATTTACACAAAATACCACAAATCAAGGCAAAGCACCTCAGGCTATGCAGCAAGTAAGTAATTCCTTATAGCCCTGTATGTGTTTCTAAGGTCTTTACCATTTGGATCATTACATTATCTCAGTTTTATATTCACTAGTCAGGAGGTAAATGTCAGCTGGAATCACTGAATCTCAATTTTTTAACATTTTTCATTTTGTTTGATGAACTTTTTACCAATTGTAATTTATTGCTCTGATGAAAGTATAAAGCAAAAAGCTCAGAGTGTAATCAAGGCTAATGGTGAACCGAATACCATGTGATAATAAATCAGCAAGGAAAAAATACTCTGGAGACAAATGAAGATGTTTATCATTTCACTATGAATAGTATTAGAACAACTGTTTATGTAAAATAAAAACCTGTACAAGAAAACTAAACACCCAAGTTCCAAAAATTCAGTATTCTCTTATAAAAAATAAAACCCAAAACTTCCAACAAGCAGCTCAATTTTGCAAGAAATAAAATCCTTTTTCTACATCAGAGTATGTAGCAATGAGAACTAATAAAAGAGTCTGAGGTGCTAAGACATTTGATTTTTATAAACAGTAATGAACACTGTCAGTCACAGCCTGCAGTAATCCTGACACTTGATCTTTTAAAACTTATTACACCAGAGAAAATCCCCCAACTCTTCTACAAGGAAGCTTTTCAGAGTTACTGAAACTTTTTTTCTTTGGTAACTGGTATTTTGTTTTATAAAAGGATGATACATGTGACAAAAAAGCAACTGAGAAAAAACCTCAGCAGTTTGCTTAAGGACCATCTACAAAACCTACCTGAGTTGAAAAAAATCTCCTTCACTTTAATTGCTTTTCTAAAAGGCCCTGGGACAGAACCTGAAACATGTAATAGCTAACAGGTAAATTTAAATAGGAGCTTAATTTCTTTTTTTTTTTTTTTAATATCACAAAGCCTGCATCTTATGAGTCAATAAAAATGATTAAGTGTATGACTTTTTCCTCATTGTATTAATAAATATTAAACAAGTGTTAGACTAGATTTACAGTACCTTTGGATATTGTTTGACAGGGATCAGAACTCTCTCTGACAGCTTTATGTTTTTGTTGCTGATAACATCAAGATATTTCTTTTCTTCATCTTCTTTCTTGCCTTCCGAACCCTGAAATTTCTCCATTTCTGAAAAATATCATGAAACAGAACAATCAGTGAATGATATTTTTCATCCTGAGGAAGTTTAAACTTACACATTGCTATACAGACTGCGCACGGAACGCCTGTGCTGTTTGCACTCACATGACAGGGACTGCTGTCTTTAAGAGAACCCGGACTGTCAGCAGCGCTAAGAGGCAGAGGTGACAGTCAACAGGTCACACTCCACAACTAATTCTTCCCCAGCTGAAAGGCAAGCCAAATGATCTCAGCAGGAGCAGGAATAGATGAGGCTTACAATTCCAGCTATCAGTCTTTTAAAGAGGATAACATCATCACAGCTTGATGCTTTTTGTAAATGTCACCTGCCAGAACTAAGCTGGATTCCAACTGCAAATGGATAACTTCCAGTACAAATACCAAAAATCTGAAGAAACTTCTTGTTGTTACTGAGTTTCCATTCAAGCACTTCTGAATTAGTTCAAAGTTATACAAAATAACATAAGAAATAAAGTTAACTCTTACTCAAAAAGATTCTTCAATTAAGAGATGCTGTAAAAGATCATGAGATATATATATATATAAAAGTACTAATTTGCAGAATGCTCTAGAATTTACAAAAAAAAAAAGAAACAAAAATATATTCAGGTAGAATATATTCTACAGTACTATATTCTATAGTTCTACATTCTTTATTCCCTAAAGCTCTATAAGCAATGGATAACAACAAATAATTGAATTCATCATCCTGCAAAGAACATCTTATACAATGCCTGAGAGTACCCTGACAGCACAGGTACTATTGAAAAAGCTGCTTGTGCAGCAGTGACATTGTTGACAGCACAGAAAATGGCAATGCTTATAATGAGCTAATTATATCTGAATTATAGCTGAAAAGGGACAGCTGTGGGTCTGAGAAACATGCTGCTTCAAGGGCTGGAAAGAGAGAGTGGAAAGGAGTAACACGGTGACAGCAGGCTTTAACATTCATACGCAAGTGTCTTTGACTTCCAACAAGCATAAGGAAAAATGTATTGAAAAGAACAGCCCATTTCATGATTTGTTAATAAATGTTTATGCTGCCTTTATGAGATCAAATAATTTATTGAAAGCCTGCACCAGCAGACAGTTCTCTAATAGTACAGTCATAAGCTCTTTTAACACATTTCAGAGAACACACCTAAAAGACCTCAGATGGGATACCACATTTAATAATTTAGGATTAAAAAGTTATTTACAATCACTAAAAGCATCAGAAGAACCTTTCATTATCGTAGAATACTTGAATACGTGGAAAAAAACGTGGTATGTTGCATTCAGTGGAAGATCAATCTGGAAAGCAGCAAGCATCAATTAAGTAAAATACTTCTTTTGGACAGCTTCAATAGATAGAAAGTTCTTTGAAAATAGATGCAATGCAATTATACAAAGGGTTGTGCTATGGGGGTACAGAGGGGAGAGACAAAGGCGCATAAAGAGGAAAAAAGTGTTCCAAGCAAGTAAGTACTGAATGAAATTAAGGAATTTCCCAAATGTCTTGTGAACACAGTACTAAATGAGGTAATTCTAAAAGGCAAGTGGGGAAAGTCAATCTACATGTACACATATATTTCACTAGAACCACAGAAGTTTAGGTTGGAAAAGACCTTTAAGGTGATCAAATCCAGCTGTTAATCCGAGCTCTGCCAAGTTCACCACTAAACCACATCCCTAAGTGCCACATCTACACGTCTTTTAAATACTGCCAGGGACAGTCATCCCCCCAGATCTAGTCACCACCTCCCTGGGTAATCCGTTCCAATGCTTGATAACTGTTTTCGTGAAGACACAGTTCCTGCTGTCCAACCTGTACTTCCCCTGGCACAGCTTGAGGCTATGTCTTCTCGACCTGTCTCTACTTGCCTGGGAGAAGAAACTAACCCCCACTTTACTACAACCTCCTTTCAGGTAGTTTAAGAGCGCAATAAAGTCCCCTCAAGCCTCCTTTTCTCCAGGCTAAACAACCCCAGCTCCCTCAGCTGCTCCTCATCAGATTTGTGCACCAGACCCTTCCCCAGCTCTACTGCTGTTCTCTGGACACGCTCCAGCCCCTCAATGTCTTTGTAAGGGGCCCAGAACTGGACACAGCACTCGAGGTGCAGCCTCACCACTCCTGAGTATAGTGGAACAATCACTTCTCTGGTCCTGCTGGCCACACTATTGCTGATACAAGCCAGGATGCCATTGGCCTTATAAACAACTAAACTCTTTCTCCTGGAAAGCTGAAGATACTTAAAAATCTGTATGGTCAGTAGGGAGGGGTACTAAAGGTTAGGACAAAATGCCCCCCTTTGAATCGTCCACCAGGCCTTGCAACCAGTCTTTGTACCTTCCCTTTAGGTATTGATATACATGGAAAAGATCCCCTATGGAGTCTTCTCCAGTTTGAACAGCCTGGAGGCAGCACTCTTAGCCCTTTCCTCGTAAGAGAAATGCTCTAGACCCTTCATCATCCTTGTGGACCCTTACTTGACACTCTCCAGTATGTCCATCTCTACTTATGCTGGGGAGTCCCACACTGGACAGACTGCTCCAGTGGAGTATCACCTCTCTTGACCTGCAAAGTTGACTGAGGAGAAAGAAATGCCTTGAGATGGTTTATTTCTAAAACAGATCATAGATATGATCAGTGAAACCTGTGAATATATATGAAAAATATGGCATTAAGATTTTGCTGACAGTGGGGCAGTCATGTGAGATAAGCCATCTTGGAAGTTTTTATTCCTTGGGGCTGGAGCTTGTGTCTTCTGGGTGTGGTCCCTGAAAGCCCCATGATGTCACCAGGGAGTCATTGTGACACCTGTGACAACAAGCCTTTTGGATGCTTGGGGAAGCCCTGAAAGGCCACAGTGTCTGGCCTCCTCCATTTGGGACAGACATCTGTAGGTGGGGGAAAAAAGACCCCCATCCCATTGTGTGCTTTCTGAGGGCACAGAGAGGATTTGCTGGACAAGGACACTAGCAGGGCCTGGGGTGCTGGTCCCAACCTGCCATGCACCCAGACTGGCTGCAGTTTCTGAGAAGCCAGGAATCCCTTTCCCAGCTTCCCAGCTCCTGCCTGCACATATCAGAGAGGTCAGTTACCATCCTGCTCGGAGAGCTAGAACATGCCAAGACACCCCAGTATCACTCATCTGCCCCTGGTGGGCAGATGCCACCCATCCAGGTGCCCCTGGATGGTCCCTGGCACTGGTGGCAGCCTAAGTGCTGTCCTGAGGCAGAGTGGACAGTTCTTTAATGCTCGAGTTCAGTAGCTTTGCTGCTGGCTGCAGACTGTCCCCCCAGCACCAGGGGACACATCAGCTTATCTCTTTGGTTTGCAGGGTGAAATGGCCTTGGAGGAAGCCTTGGCAGAAACTGGCACCTCTTCAACTGCTGCCAGCATCAGCCAGGTGTCCCGGGCTGCACGTCCACGTGCTTCAGAGAACCTGAGGTGCCCAATCTGCCTGGACACCATTAATGACCAAGACTCCGTGAGCTGGCGTCGGCACCCTTTCTGTTTTTACTGCATGGTAGAGTGGTTCCACAGAAGAATGGACGGCCTGATATACCAGTTGCCTTTCCCACACATATTCCACATGGTGGGAGACAGTAACTCTGAGGTGTACTCCATTGCGGAGTCCATCAGCTCTGCCAGCCACACTCAAGGAGGGCAAGCTGGGCCCCAGTCTGTGGAAAGGTGGTGGCATCATTCCTCAGGACGCCAGCACGGCAAGTCTTACAGTGGAAGCCATGGTGGCAGCTGTGGTGGTAGCCACGGTGGCAGCCGTGGCGGCAGCCGTGGCAGGGCCCAAAAGAAGAGTCAGAGCAGGTATCCAAGGCGGCATCACGATGGCAGCAGCAGGAGACAGCAGCGGAGCAGGGCTCAGAACACTGCTCGTGACAAGGGCCGAGCTCCAAGGACCAAAGGGCCCGTCCGTGCCTTCTCAAGGAGGCGTAAGCGCCGTCAGCAAGAATACCAGGTTTCTTTCATAGAACCGAAGGCAGCAAGGAGCCGATCCCAGCAGAGGTCGCGCAGCACTGCCAGGCAAACAATGAGAGAGTATCTAAGGAAGATGGAACGTGATGAGGGACGAGCTCTAAGGCATGATTGCTCTTCCTCTTCAGGGAGGAGCAGGCACCAACGGCGAGGGCGCCGGGTTTCTTACAGAGAACCGCAGGTGACAAGGAGCCAAACCCCAAGGAGGTTCCGCAGCACACTGCCCCTGAAGGAGAACCCAAGGAGGATGAAACACTATGAGAGACAGACTTTAAGGACTGAACAGGGCATCCGTGCCTCCCCAAGGAGGAGTGAGCGCCTTCAGCAAGGACACCAAGTTTCTTTCATCGAACCGCAGGTGACGAGGAGCCAATCCCGGGGAAGGTCCCGCAGCACACGGCACCAAACACTGCGGCAGAATCTAAGGAGGATGGAACACGATGAGGGACAAGCTCTAAGACCTGAACGGGACATCTCAAGCTCCTCAGGGTGGAGTGAGCGCCATCAGCGGAGACGCCAGATTTCTTTCACTGAACCACAGGTGGCAAGGAACTGATTCCCGTGGAGGTCCTGCAGCCATGCCGGGCACAAACCTGGTAGCACACCCCACCAACAAGGGGACTACTGTATGCCCTGTTACCAGTGTCAGGAATTATACTACTTTGGACAAAAACAGCTCCCACTAACAATTGCAAAAATAAAGTCAAATCCAAGGCTCAGGCTTGGGGCCAAGTATCTATTCTCCATCACAAAATGCCTCTGAAAATCTAAAGACACCCTTGCAAGGCCTTTTTGGGTTAGGAGGATAACAAGCATGAAACTTCAGTGCTGCTTTTGTCATTCTGTTCTATGTTACACACTTCTCTGTAAAATGTGGTACTGAACGTTTTGTGTGGGGGTGCCTTTGTTCCCTATATTGGGTTTCCACAGTGTGGTCAACTTTTTCTCCTTTCTGCCCTGGTACCAAAGACACCAATGGCTTATTAGGAAATCTCCTGTCCTTCCACACCTGTTTTCTTATGCTTTATCCCAAACATCCCCCCAAGTAACTTCTCCCGTTACCATTCTTCTCAAAAGGTAGCAGTGAAAAGTGAAGTCAATTTACAATTACTCTGTCTCAAAGGCACTGTCCATAATGCCAATCCAAATCTAATGCCTGGTAGCAAGCCTCTGAAAAGCTTTTCCTTCTCCTCCTTCTTTAGAGGCTTTAAAAATAATCCCCAAAGTCTTCATAGAGAAATTTGCCCTCATGCCCTGTACAAAGCCTCAGGTTTAATGCCCACAGTGGCAGTACAGGCTACAGGCTCTTCAGACCATGGCTGAAGACTACCAAAGTAATCAAAAAGCAGTGGTGTGCCAAGAACTGTTAACAAGTAAGACTGGAGCAAAAAGAGGAGTCTTCTCAAAAGACAGAGGCAATACATTAATTACTGGAGCAAGACAAACTGTATTCAATTTTTGTATTGAACTACAGTCAGCCTCTACTGTGTACAATCCATAGAAAAGCAGCATTAAGACAGTCTCATGAAGGAATACAGGCCAGGATCAAGCTGCCAACTTGCTGGCTCACAGCATTGACATGCAGCTAGTTGCTTTAGTTGTAAATTGTGACTTGCCAACTTGCAAAACTACGGTCACCTGCAAAACATGCTACAAAATGAGAACCGATGCCTTTAGTGAGATGTTGCACTCATTGCACCCCTCATGCTTGTGTTTAGCTTGTTAGTTTTCTGTGCAGTCACTGATAAATGCCCTGAAGGAAACAAAAGAGGTGGCTGCCACATGGACAATTGACTTCTGGGAGACAAACCTGGCTCTTCATGAGCATATAGAATCATTCAAACCTTCCCATATCATGAAATCTGGAGGTGCTTTCTTAGCTTGAGAGTGTTTTGAGTCACAGAACCACAGAACAGTGGAGGCAGGAAAGGACCTCCAGAGGTCATCTAGTCCAATCTCACCTGCTCAAGCAGAGTCGCTGAGAGATGGTGGCCCAGGACCACAGCCACACAACTTTTGAGTACATTCCTGCTCATGTCAGAAAGGTCAGCCACCATCCTACTCTGAGAACTGGAACATGCCAACACACTCCAGTATCAGTCATCTGCCCCAGAATGGTCCCTGGCACTGGTGGCAGCCCAAGTGCTGTCCCGAGACAGAGCGGGCAGTTCTTCAATGCTCAACTTCAGTAGCTTTGTTGCTGGCTGCAGACTGTGTTCCTAGTGCAGGGGAACATGTGCTGCTGCTTACAGAAAGCTACAGGCAGTATAGGATTTTGTGACCAGCTGTATTAGGCAGTATAGCATTTTGTGGCCAGCTATATTAGGTTTGCATGGCCTGGTTTTGGATGTGGAGGGGGCTCCAGGGGTGGCTCCTGTGAGAAGCTGCCAGAAGCTTCCTCAGTGTCTGGCAGAGCCAATCCCCGGTGGCTCCAAAGATGTATGTGCTGCTGGCCAAGGCTGGGCCAATTAGAAATGTTGGTAACACCTCTGTGATAACATATTTCAGAATAAAGAAAACAAAAATGGTGAGGCAGCTTTAATTGCGGCCAGGGAAGAGCAGAGTGAGAACGTGTGACAAGAAAAACTATGCAGACACCAAGGTCAGTGAAGAAGGAGGGGGAGGAGGATGCTCCAGGCACCAGAGCCAAGATTCCCCTGCAGCCTGTGGTGAAGACTATGGTGAAGCAGGCTGTTCCCCTGCAGCCTGTGATGATCCATGGGGATGCAGAGATCCACCTGCAGCCCATGGAGGAGCCCCAGACCAGAGCAGGTGGATGCTTGAGAGGAGGCTGTGACCACGTGGGAGACCCAAGTTGAGTGAGAGGGACCCATGCTGGAGCAGCTTGTCCTTGAAGAACTGCACCTAGTGGAAGAGTGACCCATGCAGCAGCAGTTTGAGGGGGATTGTTGCCCATGGGATGAGCTCACATTGCAGTTCACAGGTAGCTGCTTCTTGTGAGATGGACTCATGCTGCAGAAGTTCGGGGAGAACTGTCTCCCATGGGAGGGACCCCATGGCGCAGCAGGGGAAGGACTCCTGTCCCTGAGCAGTGGGAGAAGCTACAGGTGAACTGACCACAACCCCCATTCCCTGTCTCCTTGTGCCACTGGGGTAGGAGGTAGAGCTGGAAAGGAGGCAGGGCAGGGTGGGGGGAAGGTGTTTTTAGGGTTTTATCTTCTCATTATCCTGCTCTGATTTTGTTAGCAATAAATTCACTCTATATCTCTTAAGTTGAGCCTGTTTTGCCTTTGATGGTAATTGATGAGTGTTTTCTCCTGGTCCTTATCTCAACCCATGAACCCTTTGTTAAATTTTCTCTCCTCTGTCCAGCTGCAGAGGGGAGTGAGTGAGCAGCTTTCATGGGTGCCTAGCATCCAGCCAATATCAACCCACTACACCAGTGGAAATAGAATGTCCATAATCAACAGCATTCCTCCACAGAGTGCAAACACAAGGGTCTCAGTGGTACTTTTTCTGCATCACTGATCTCAGATAAAAATAGAAAATACAGCATTTCAAGAAGAAACTTCATATATTTTCCACTCACTTTTGCTCTGAGCTAACTGAATTAAAGCAGGGAGACACAGAGCTATTCAACTACTTCCTCCAGTATCAATCCTCAAACATGCCTCATTTTTGCTGTTTACCATTAACACAGTACTCTTGCACTTGCTTCTGTACAGTACACATGTATCTCATCCCTCTTAATTGGAAGAAAACATTCATATTTCATTCATGCAAAAAGAGGTCCCCATTAGAGAAGTATCAGAGACAAAAAGACATTTCTACCTATATCTTTTGAGAGATATTATTCCCTATGAAAAATTATCTTCAGCTATCTCCAGACACTGTGCTGTAAAATTCTGGAAGTATTCTCAGCCTGCTTATGTGGATTTTTTTTGAGGGGAGTAGCTTCTTCTTCCTTCATGGATTTATAAAATGTAAAGCAAAGTTAGTAGCTCTTTTTCAGTATTCTCTGCTTTACTCTTTCAGTGCCAATAAAATGATGTTAATTATATTTCTCTTCAAAGTCCTTGGCACCTATAACAAAACATCTCTCATTAATATATTTCTTCTATTAAAATTAGGCATTCCACAGTAAAAACGTCCTTTTGCAACACTTAAGAGTCATGTCAAAACTCTTCAAAAAATAATGTTCTTCTTGTCAGTCTGTCCAACCCACCAAAAAAATTTATATCTACACAATCCTTTCTGCTGTCAACATTTCCCTCCCACTTAAAGGAATTCTGCAGCCTATCGTGCACCTTACCTATCTGGCTTTTCTTGCCTTTGCATTTGCAGTACTGGCACTGCTTCAATCAAGAATCATGGACTGCTGTTAACAAGGTCAGGCCCTCTGAGAAAATCATATGTTTCTATTAATGGAATGATTTCCAGAATGGGAGCATCGCCAACTTCTTGCATGCATGTACTATTATGTATATCAAGCTTATCTAGTACTCTGAGTACACTTTTTCTGCAGGTTAATGAAAGAATGTTTGAACTGCAAGAGGAAGAATGAGACAATGCCAGTTAAAAATAACAATCACTAAATCACTGACAGCTCTAATTTAGAGAGAGCTTTTTAAATTTAAAGTTCGTTACAAAATTACACAGCTGCAACAGTGAATACCTACAGTAGTGTTAACAAAAATCCCAGCATATTTTTAGAAACAGAAAATACTGAAAACTGACATGAAGGCTTGTCTTCCGTCTAAGGCATCACATTTTTTAATTGAAAACAGAGCTACTGGATTTTGAGTCAGGAGAAAAGAAAAAGTAGAGGGCTCAATAAAACCAGTTGGACAAATTAAAATGAACTTAATTCATGAGAAGGGAACATCCTAAGAAGCTTTCAGTAACGACATCCAAACCCCTAAGAACTGGTAATTTAAAAGTAAAAAGATGGAGTGTCTAACAGGAGTTGGGAGGGGTTATAAGGACAGTACAATCAGCCATGAGCACTGAAAAATTAGCCACTGGCTCACTATATTCACCCAGAAACACACTCATATATTTTATTAACAACATTCCTTGACTTTATGTACACATACTCATTAACTCACACAGCTAGTTGGGGTGAATCAAGGAAGATAAGGGAGTAATTCTTATTACATCAGACACAAGTAAGGCAATACCTCTGCCAGTGATAAATTTAATACCGGTTAGATAATTGTGGGTCAAATCTACATGTTCATGTCATCTGTTGTAGACAGATACAAACTGAATTTGTCTACACTCAAAATCACCAAAAGCTTTGTTACTGTATTAACTTGAGCTGAACCACCTCAGCTCTCAAGTAAGAAAAGTGGCTAGTAAAATAATGTTCAGAAAGAATTCTGAAAGACAAGTCAAAAAGGAATGACAGAGACATGCAAAATCAGGCACAGTATGAGAAGGAACAAAAATGGAAGGGGAAAGCATTTATTTGTCATATTACAGATTGAAAACAAAAAAAAATTCTTTTATGTATAACATGTAATTACACTGGGGAACTGCTGAAAGCATCCATATTGATAAAATCAAGTCTTTTACAGATTCTTCCCTTATGATTAGATTACGTGATGTCCCATAAGGCACTGAAGGTCTTTTCAATTTGGGCACATCTGAAAACGCAGTGTTCATTAAAAGTTTAATTCATAATGCAAGTATTTTTTATTGTTGGACTTTATGACCATTATCATCTATCAGGCTGCCTATTTTATAGAAGATAGAGAAAATGTAGAAAAGTGATCATATTCTTTAGCAGATACTCATTAGACAGTATGTATGTTCCCCAGAACAGGAAAGACATTGAAAAAACAGAGCAAGGTCGGTGGAGGCCACGCATGGTGGTCAGAGCTGGAGCACCTGCCCCGTGAGAAGAGGCTGAGAGAACTGGGCCTGTTTATTGTGGTTAAGAGACAGCTCCGAGGGATCTGACAGCAGCTCAGCAACGCTGATGTTCCCACGGTTAGGCCCTTCACAGCAGTGTGAAACAGGGATGAGAGAAAACAGGGAAAAGGTGAAAATAGTAAGGTTTGGACTGTGTATAAAGAAAAGTTTTCTCAACACAGCCCAGCAGTGCTGCAGGTGGTCCAGATATGCTATACCATCTCCTCCACTGGAGGATTTCAGGTTCCATCTGGACAAATCCCTGAATAACCTGGTCTGAACTCTTGGCTAACCCTGCTTTGAGCAGGAGGTTGCACTAGAGATCTCCCTGAGGCCCCTTGACATGTGAACTATTCTAGGATCCTATAAATGCAATAAATTTCAGACTTATCCTTGTCTGTCAAATTTCTGGACCTTTTCCAAAAGATTTAAATATTACTGCAGAAAAAGTTAGAAGACAGAAACAGCATGATTGCATAAGCCCTGTATCCTTAGGAAACTTTTTTAACAAAATGTACTAATATAGGTAGAAAAGTAATTAAAAATCTAAAGAACTTCATATTTCTAATTAAATGAAAACCCAAGAGAATTAACAAGAAAACAAAGGAGAAAATGAAAGTGTGCAAAAACTTAGATTTCCATCCCCCTCTCTATACTGGCAACTGATTTTTACTGCCTGGTTACTACTTTGGTTCTGCCCACCGTGTAATCAGCAGCTTGCAAAGGTATGCCACAGGGTAGTTTCATGTCCAAATTACACTACTGGTAGAAAAATAATTACCTAATGTAGCCATCTACTGACTTATGCCTAGATCAGTATAGAAAAAAACTATAAAGACAACACTAGTAGTGTTAAATAACTAGAAAAGTCCTGAAATGGAAATATTAGTTCTTAATAAATTTATAAACATCTGCTCAGATGCACAGCTTTCCATGGAGAGCCTTAAGTCTGATTGCCAAGTAGTTCCACAAGACAGTAGTCCATATAATCCTAGTTCAGTTGCTGAGTAACTCCTTGATACACTACCATGTAATTCTAGATATATCTGTAATCACAAAACTGTAATCACAAAAAAAATAGTATTTATGATGAAATTTGCTGCAGGAAATTGATGGAGTCTTTCTCGCCTCAGTAAAAATAACCAACAGCAATCTTAAGGTCAGCATCAGCAAGTGCAGTATAAAGAAAAGATCTGGGATGCATTTTGAGTGTGATGACTTATTAAATACAGTTACGGATAACATTTAAAGAGTGACGACACTGTTACCTTTGGGATATAGGTTTTTTCTTGCTTTGGAAAAAAAAAGGACTATTATTAGGATTATAAAAGGATTATTAAAAGGACCAAACAATTAAAACATTGATTAAATATATTTTTTATCAAATTGTTAAAAAGAGAGCAAGCCATTGAGAAGATTTTAAAGACTAAAGTTCTTTCAAAAGTGTCTTTGAAGTCAAACATACATTTGGCGAGTTAACCTGCATAGGCTGTGTTGAAAGTTTGGTGTCGGCTGTTGTATTTCTTAAACTATGGTGTGCAGTTCACTAAATAGCTGTTCCCAGTACACTTCTCCCTTCTTACCTCTTACCTTCAGAGCAGCTTAGATAGCATTATGAACATGCCACCAGCTGGATGAAAGGCAAACCTGAAAGTTGGTTGATTTTTTATTTAATCCTGAGTTTCTTTCATCTGAGAAGGAGACTACTCAGAAAAGGAAGAAATAGAGAGCATGAAGATTTACTCGGACAAGTAAAAAATAAAGCAAAAACCAACAAAAACATCACAAGTGTATTTACTTGTGAACTTATCTCTAGGTGTCCTTGAATTTAACACCCTAGAAAACTGTGTTGCTATGACATATAAGAAAAGGAAAGTAGCACTTTGCCAAAGATTTTTGTAGTTTCTACTGTGTAAAAGTCCATTCAACAAGGCACTTCAGGACACACTGAAGTGTTCTCACAGATTAATCTGAAGAGAAAACATCAGTGCTGTGGTACATATTGTGTGGTGTGGCACAGGTAAGTAGGGCTGAAAGATGAATCGATCACTGAAATTGCAGATAAGTCCACCAGTGACACATTCACTACCTACCCCTGACTATCTGAAAGCTGTTGGTATTCTTGAGTGGGTTGCTCTACCCAGCTGGAGTAACCAGACAAAAGGAAGCTTTTCTGTCTCTTCACAGTTTCTGGAGAGTTTCTTTTAATCTCTTCAGTCCTAGAATTTATCAGTGATAATAATGTCTTGCTATTCTGTCCTCAGAGCAAGACAGAGATATGAACCAGCAGGTATTTTTTTTTCCTTTCTGCTCTTACTTAGCCTTTTTCAGATTTTTCTGTACTGAGAGGTAGAACAGCTACAGAATAAGACTGACGTCTAGAAGTTCACAATATTGAAAACTATGAAAAGATGCCATATACTGAAGTTAAGAACCAGTGTAAAATTTTGCTTGAAGTTCAGACTTCTCACTGACCTCTCCTGGTTTTCTAGTTAGCAATACTACTAATGAGCTAATCATCTCTGCTCAGACACTTACCAAAGTATTTGAAAGGAGTCTACAAACCTTCAAAACAGTAGTTTCCATTTAGGATGTGACTTCAGATCTTGGGCTCAGAAAGTTATCTGTATCTGAAAGACTGACAGGAAAACTAAAGTTTAGAAGAGATGATGAAACCCCAGGTCAATGCAAGGAATTGCTGAGAGGTGGGAGAGATTTAGAGTCTCAGAGTACGACCTTTGCTTCCTAGTGTGCTCTGTCAGCAAAGAATGGCTCTGACTGCTTTACAGACAGGAAAATACTGTGTGTGTATATATACTCATATATAAAACAAACAGTTATATATAAAAACCCCAAACTTTTTATTCATAACTGGTAAAAAAGTACAAAAGAAGGAAACAAAAGATTCACTGCTGATATGAATGATTATTTCTACCTCTCTACAATGACATTATCTCTTAAACATTCACTTTTTCATCACCAAAGACTTCATTTACAGAAAAGTTATATCCAGGTGCTCATTAAGACTATGTAGCCAACATACATATTAAGCCAAATGTCAAGTTTAATGACGTTCAGAGATTCACTGTATGTTATCAGGATTTCCTAGTTCATCCAAAAGATCACACCATTTCCTATAACAATGGAAGAAGACTCATCTGCTTCAGCTGCAATACATTTTAATTTATCTTACTTCAGACTGAGAGCAACAGTTACAAATAAGAACTTTTGGATAAACTGATATTTAAATTGAAGGACTAAACTAGTGATATCTAAACAGCAGAATGATATGTAAGCCCTCACTCCCAAACCCACTGGAGAGCATATCTTTGCTTTAAGCCTCCACTTGGGAAGTCTGTACAAAGAGATCCTTGCTCCAGAGGATCAGTAGCACACAATAAAAAGATGATCAACCTTCCTGTACTGCCTCTTCAGGAGAAATTGTCTGCAAAAAATAGATGGCTCATGCAGCAACATGAATTAACACACTTATAAACTTGCAGTGAAAACGAAGCTGAAATGAAGAAAATGTGTAAATTTAAAGATATTTTAATAATCTGAGGAGATCTTATTGCAGAGCCTCCTGTGGATTTTTCTGCATTTGATTTTTCAACGGCTTTGACAGAACACACTTGTGCTCATACCACACTCAGTAGGTTTTCCTTGCTCATACTGCACTTCAGGCCATGTCTAAGTACTGGCTGCTCACCTACTGATCTGCAGACATGACAGGGACATGTGAACAAGGTGCCAGCACTTGGGCCTGTTCCATTTAATGAAATGGCCATAACATAAGGATACAGAAACCAGTCCAGTAACCACGTCAGAAGTAGGAGCAAACTATATACTAGTTTTTGTTGAGTGTCCCTGAGTGTTGTTGGCTGTGATTTATTTATGCAAGAAAGAGCATTTGGCAACTGAGGCAAGATTAGGGACATTCTTACAACTTGATATAAACCAAGCATCCGCAAACTATTCAACAAAAAGCAGGAAACCTCCGTCCTGCCTGGAAATAGGATAGTCTATGGCAACAAAGAAAATTTCAAGCAAGTGAACTTGTATTCATAGGAAAGAAACCACATTAACATCAGGTAATGTGATTTCCTTACTCTGGGTTATTTGACACAAGGAATTAAAACTCATCCTAGAGTGGTATCACAGCTGATGCTGTGGCAAACAAGATGCGTGTTTTTCATAGGTTTGTCACCTTGCTTTAAGACTATTTTTTTCACTGTAGAGGCCACAGCACTAAATTAAAACATACTCATGTCAAGGAGACTTGTTTCCTTTCCTGCACATATCCTTCGATTCCTCCAACAACATTTCTAGAAATCAATTTTAAAAGGTGAAGAAGATATGTTTGAACCTGTCTGCAACCCACTTCATCAAAGCCTGTTATCTTGTCAAGGGGGAATAAAGGGGCCCAGGATAATGTTTTCAAATAGTGTGAGTACAGTGTATGCTTTTGGCATATATCTAAAAATCAGTGATGGGAAGTGTCCCTTTTTTTTTCACCAGATCCTTTGCTTCTTATTCAATTGAAAAAAAAAAAGTATCACAGACAAGATCACTAACAAATACCAGTTATATGAAACTGAATCCAGAGTAAGCAGGAGTGCTGCCAGGAAACAAGCAACCTGAGAAGCTCCCAGTAACAGTGAAACCTGCTTGTGATGAATCTACTAAGCTGCTTAATTTGTTACAGTCCAGGAGTAAGTCTGAATCCTTGCTGGGCCCTTACACAAGTGGATATCCATAAATGATATCTAGGCATAATATTCTTAACTCCAGCTGGCTGGAAGACCCCACACTGGCCTAAGTGGCCACATACCATTTTTTCACCCTGTCAAAGAGATGCATTTCTTTTTCTTAAAGAAAGAAGTCCTGCAGTTATAACAGCAACATATCATAAAACCAAATATATTCTCAGCTTCCACGGATGGCTTTTCATCATTTGAAGTCAAAGCAATGGCACCCACTTTCAAGGCAGTTCCTAGCTCCTTAGGGGATAGAAAAGCTGGCATAAAAGTCTCTGCCAGGCTCAGGAGTTCACTCCTCAAGCCCAGTGCACCTTGCTGTACTATCAGTGTGGAAAAGACTGAGACCAGTTCTGTGGGAGACAACAGTTTTTCTGGAAACCAGCATTCCCAGAAGACTAAAGAGTATTGTGACTCTTTTCCAAACACCTGCCATCAGGCATCACTTTTACCTTGTCACTACCACAAAACAGTAAGAGAGTAACTAATGAATTTCTATTTCCTATAAATTTGAAATTAGCCGACATGTTTAGAAAATACTGGGGACAAAGAGCCTGACAGACAAAAAGATCATTTATTTGTACCAACTATCCTGGGTTACAATGTATTCTATTACCATGAGCTGTTGAAACCAGGTGTAGCGACGTTCCTTGCCTCCTCCCTCAGGACTAGCTTCTGTTAATGGCCCAACAATGCCTTGCCCCATGACTCAGAGATAACCTGCACCTGGACTATCTCCTCTTAATGGGCCCATCAGTGCCTTGCCCCATGACTCACCATCCCATTGTGAGATGCTCCGCCCAGGGGGGAGGAGCCAAGCATTCCCACCTGGATAAANCCCCCTTCCCTCCAAATTACTATAAATTTGAAATTAAGGGGGCTTTCAGGCAAAGATATGAGGAAATGGGAATAACAGTTTTTACTTATATATATATATATATATATATATAAGTAAAAACTGTTATTCCCATTTCCTCATATCTTTGCCTGAAAGCCCCCTTAATTTCAAATTTATAGTAATTTGGAGGGAAGGGGGTTGTATTTTCTATTCCAAGGGGGGCTCCTGCCTTCCTTAGCAGACACCTGTCTTTCAAACCAAGACACCAACTAACTGTATTTCCTTCAAAAATTTTTCTTAAAATTACCATAAAAGTCACCCCGGAGTCATTTTGCCCTATAATTTGTGAACACCTAATACCTGAAAAATGCAGAAGCACAGATTACATGACTGAGAAGGAATGTAATAAAATTATTTTTGACATAGGAGCCCATAGGCTGCCACTATGCAGGCTCTTCATTACCCTCCTCCTTACTAGCATATCTATCATTAAACTGTTTAGGGAATAATGTATTGCAGCCCAGTAAAGCACTATGAACCCAATGAATACTTTTGCAGAACAGGATGAAGAACTACAGTATAATTCTGGAAATTAATTTGGAGCACCATTCTTATGAGAAGCAGCTGAGGCACCTGGGGTTGTTTAGCCTGAAGAAAAGGAGAATCAGAGAAGACCTTATTGCTCTCTACTACCACCTCAAAGGAGGGTGTACACAGGTGTGTGTCTATCTTTTTTCCTATGTAACAACAGACAGGACAACAGGATGTTGTGCCCGGGGAGGTCTAGATTCAGTATAAGGAAAAATGTCTGCACTGAAAGGGTGAAGCAGTGGAACAGGCTGCCCAGGGAAGTGGTGAAGTCACCATCCCTGAAGTGTTCAAGAAACACATAGTTGTGGTACTTAGGGACATGCTTTAGAGGTAGACTTGGCAGTGCTGGTTAATGGACTCAATCTCAGAATCACAGAATAAATAAGGCTGGGAAAGACCTCTATGATTCTAAGTAAACAGAGACATTAAATTTCATCTAAAAAGTGTAAGTACCTTTCAGCTTGTTTTGCTCACCAATTTCAGTGTTGGTAATCTTGTTCCCCAGAAAGCCACACAAATTTGGTGTACACCCCATTTTTCTTTAGGAGTGATTCGTTCCTTCCATTAAGGTAAGTGGCAGGTAGGCCTTGATTCTGAGTGTGGAAAAGAGCAACTGCCTTACTTAGAGCAAACAAAAATGCCTATTATACTCTTGTGTATCTGGGAACATCTTTTTCTTCTTTCCTGTCTCCTACTTTATATATCACCTTCACAGTTTACCTCACTATTACTGTTCATTAACAGGCATACAAAAAACTCCTTCTCCTAGCTCTGGTGAAACAGTAGTGAGATCTCCAAGACCAGCCACGTTTGAGAACTGTCCTGCTTCACAACAACCATCCTAATCAACCACATCCAGATGAAACTGCTTATGCTGCTGCACATAGGTATCACAAAATATTTAAAAAACAGGAAAAAATACAATTTACAATGGAAATGTTAAAAGGAAATTGCTCCGTTTGCCTGAATTTTATGTCTCAGACTAACAAGCCTTTTCATCTAGTTACATGTCTCTTACCAACCATCTCAGCAGCTGGTAAAAAATAAAAATCTGTCAATTTGTGCCTAAGGGAGTACAGGGCAAAGAAAGAACTTGGACAAACCCACACTGATTCAAGCACGCTGAAGGGTTTGTCAGCTGCCTTGATTAGCACAGGAAACAGCCTCTCAAGTTCAGAAAATGCCACAGGCTCATTCTCAAGGAAGAAGAAAATGTCCAGGAGTACACCGTGTTGCAAGACAATCTGTTCCACTGCAAAACAGGTCTACTCAGACTCAACCCACAACACAAGAACTGCAACTTGATGCTGAGCTAATAAGGAATTTAATATTTTTGTGGAAGTGCTTCTTTTCTTAACAAATTTTAACCATTTCATACAAAAAATACTCCATCAGGTCTTGTTATGTATAATGCTGGGGTGTTTTTAATGCTGGCGTTTTTTTAATGCTGATAAAAATCCTATAGCTTTCCCTTTGTTTTAGGATGGATGCCATCAATAGCAACAGCTGATGGCATTCACATATTCATCATTTCAATTTTATGGAGTAATGAAAATATAAGAGATTTTTGTTTCAGTCAGAAAATATACAGCACTCTTAGTGCTGGAGAGAATCACAAAATGTTAAGGGTTGGAAGGGACCTCAAAGATCATGTTGTTCCAAGCCCCCTGCTGTGGGCAGGGACACCTTCCACATGACCAGGTTGCTCAGAACCCCATCCAGCCTGGCCTTGAGCATTTCCAGGGATGGGGTATCCACAACTTCTCTGAGTAATCTGGGACAGTGCCTCACCACCCTCACCCTCAGTAAAGAATTTCTTCCTAATACATAATCTAAACCTACTCTCTTTCAGTTTGAAGCCATCGTCACTTGTCTTGTCACTACATGCTCTTTTAAGAGAGGTAAAATTGTGGATAATCACAGGGGCATGTCAGTTCTTGCCCACACAGAGCTTCATGGCTAGCCAGCTAGAGTATTACTGTCCATTTTAAAAGTATTTCTTTAAAAGGATGCTTCAAGAAAGGGGTATGTGTCTTTTCATGCATCTACAAAAACAGCAAGTGTGAGCAATTTCAAAAGAAAAGTAACTAAATAATTAAAACATTAAACAAACAAAAAAGAAGGGCAGAATAGACAAGAACCAGAAACTTATATCTGCACTTTTATTTTCTTCTGTTTTTTCTAAAACCTCCAATGGATTACACTCTTTTCTTGGCTGAAAAACATTTTCTTTAATTCCAGAAAGCAAAATTAAGTATTGTGCTTGCTTCCAAAATATTGTACAAGACATGGCATTAGACACTATAGATATAGTTCATTTTCCATTATAAAATATTTCTAGAAAAGAAGTAAGCCAGAATGAAGCTGGAAGGCAAGGAATCTGGAAATCTGGAGAGAAAGGTGTCAAGAGATGGCCAGGAAACACTAAAGGAAATACAAAGCAGAAAACAAGAAAAGAGATGACAGGGTTAACCAAAGTAACCAACAAACAAAAAATATAAAGGAGAAGAAGGGAAAAAGTTCGTGTCATGCTTCATCAATCTTCAACAATAAGTTATCAGGCAGGACATGAGAAATCAAGGGATTCAAATCTGAAGACTTACACTAAGGTGGAGAATAAGAAGGGATATCAGAGAGGAAGAACAGAATTGTTTCTGAATGGGCAGAGAAATGGGCAAAGGTAGACCATCTCACTAATTAAGCACACTTTGAAATATTAATTTTAAATATTAATTTTGCTATCTACCTAAATACATAACAGCCTCTTCTTAGGGATTTTATATATCAAGGTTTAAAAATAAAAAGTAAAGGGATAAATAAACTCCATATAAATGGAGAGTTTAAGCACAGGCTACATGTTAAATGCCACTGTACTATTTCCTAGAGTATTCTAGGAAGTCCAAGATGTCCAAGTCAAGCAATACACACAGTACATGTCCTTCTTTAAAAATTCTTCTATTGAAGTTACACAAACATACATGAAAGGAATTTTCAATAAAATTGATTTATTTCAACTTTTGTAGGGAAAAAAAGTCATGTTACATTCGAATCCATGCATCTACCTACCAGTATTTTAGGGAAGTGCAGGAAAAAACCATCACTCTTTAATCAAACCAAAAAAACATCAACAACTTGCTAATAGGAAATACTATTTGAACAGCATATTGGTAAGCAAAATTTTGAAACATTAACATACAAATAAAGTGGCATGGGATAATAACAGGCTTACTATTCTTTCTGCATTCTTTTTAGCTTTTCTGCCTAGAAATTGATGCTGCCACCATGAACACTCCAGTGACTTAGCCTGCATTAATGAAAAGATGTGTGCTGCTCTATTTCAGAAGACGCATGCTGCTATAGAAAACATCTCTGCCAATTAAAACTCCTGCACACAAATTAAAGGCTAGGCTATCATTATGATGTGAAGACAGATTCCAATATCTGCAAACAAAAAATGGAGCAATTATTTATGTAGTTAACTGAAAATCTTGGAATAATGTAACTTCTTATAAGTGACTGTCTGGCTATCTGCCAAAAGAAAATGGAAAATATGCAGATTTACCTTTGTGATCTAGACCATATTTTGGGAATTGGCTATTGTCCTCTATTAAACTTCTCTCTCTCGTGCCATATGATAATCATTTCATAGAGGCAAATTCTATGAATTTGAGAATAAATGTTTCAGGAGAAATTATGATGTTTTTATTAAAGGAGAGGCATCTGAGAAAGCTTTTTATAACAAACCCATAGAAACATTTTGCTAACACAATCAAATTAGTAGCCGTGCAGAACCTTCAATATTAAGTATTAGGAAAGAGACACATTTTAAAGAAACACTCTTATTTGTAACAGTTGTTTTCTAATATGACACTGACAAACCAATGCAGTTTACAGGTGCTATCATGGAGGACTACCACATGAGAAGAGCAAAGATGTTTCTCCTTGAGGACCATCAAGAAGAGTGATGAGGGCTGGCTCAGCAGGCAGATCTTAGCTGGGAGATGACATCTCACTAACAAATGATGAATGACTGGGTGGATGTCAGAACGTACAAAATGCTATGCAGAGATCTGAAGAGAGAAACATAACCTGCTTGTTGTAGGAAAAAAAGATAAAAATCACAGGTCAAACTCTAAGAAAGGACAATCAGAGGTGTTTTGAAGGGATACAAATTGGGCAGATTTAAGCTGACATCCTGAGAGAAGGTTGTAGAAGCAACAAGAGAAGCAAACGTGAATAATTAGCTGGATAGACAGACTAGATAAATAGATAGACTGATCTTTCACTGCTCACTTGTATGCTTGTTGCAAGCAAAAGGGAAGAGAACCTGATACCCCTGGGTATGGGTATCACCCTGAGTTGTCTTTTAAGTATGGCACTGCAGGCAATGTGATATTCCCTAGAGAGAACCTGTGATCAAACTCACCCTTAAATATCCATCTTGTGTTGCCTTTTGCACTACAAGCAAGAGCTATTCCTAATTTTAGAAAGCTTCTCACATATATGAATTGTCATAAATACAGATGGTTAAAAATTAAACTTTTTCATAGCAGAATGTTAATAAATATATTCTATTAATAAAGTCAGTGGTTTTATTCATAGTTCAGGAACATTTTATAATGCTTTACTCCTTCACCCGCTAGCAGATGTATATCTTCAATACACCTAAGAAAGACAAACAGACATGATGAAGAAATCATCCTTTTTTTTCTCCAAAGCTCCATTGTTCTGTGTGAAAAGCTAGTAGTGTAGGTATAACTCTACAATCTTAATGATGAATCAGCTCTAAAACTGTTTTATAGAACATAAAGTATTGTGGGCATAGTACCAGCGAAATTCTGAAGTGCATCTCATCATTCCTTATGCTGCTGGGACACACTTTCTACTGTAAGTTCAAGATTTTTTCTATATGCAAAAGGTCATCAAACACAATGGAATTTTTGTTTCATAAATAGAAGTATTCTTTACCAAAGCATCCAGTCTTCTGATCTACTTCTACTAGGCAGTCAAATCTTTGACCTAGGGCGGCCTTAAATAATGCCAGTAATTTTGTGTAAGGATTGCTGAACAATATAAGTAAACTCAGCTGCTCATTTTGCATGAATTCGTACTGAACTGAAGGAGGATATATGAGTACTATCTGTTCCAGCTAAATTAATTTTGAATTCAAGATTCAACTCAAAAATAAACTAACTAGGGTAATGATCACAATTTTTTTTGTTTAGAGACATATTTATTTGTAACAATTGTGTTAGAATTGTAATTGCAAAGAAATAAGCTGAAGAAAGCATTGGTAAACATCTTAATAGACTTAATAGACTCTTGCTATTAGCTAGGTGAGATGTGTAAATAAATTACAAAACCAATAATATAAACCTTACAGCTGTCAAATATAGCAAATGTTATGAATTATTCTGCACTGTGTTTTGTTTGGCATAGTCCAAAATTGATTAAGTCATGGGTAATGCAGAAGAAAGAAAAGGACCTCGCAGTGGATGTTAGTCCCTTAATCAGAGGAAGAGTCTGCAGTGGCAGGAGGCATAAAATAAACTAGGCATAATAGCAGTTACTTCGCAAGAGAGCCAAAACAATCATGGCACAAAAACTGGCTGTCAACCTACACAGAAATATCTTCTGTATTTTGGTTATTTTTCCTTCTAATTCAAATATCCTGCTTTTTTTCTTTGTTCATTGTATGCAATGATACTGAATGAATAAATGACATAAAAATTCAAAGATCTAGGGTTGCCTTAAGAGTGGCCTTGAAAAAAGTACTTCTAAATCTTCAAAAGATCAGTACAATTCTTATGGAGATTATTATATTCTTGTTTTGCTCCTATTATTCCTACCATAAAAGCAGCACTGCTGAGCAGTGCACTGGATTCTCACTCTGCAAAGCTTCCTGCTTGCTCTCTGTGGATCACAAGTTTCACTATCAGTCTCTAGTTCACACACATTAGATTCTGATTACTCTCTGTTACTACCCTCAAAACATGCTCACTTCACCTAAATGTCTCCATATATATCACTTAAATCCTGCTAAGGATCATGATGCCTGATTTTCTACTCTACTGAATACCAGATGCTCTAAAAAAAGATAGGAGGTATTTGCACTCTCAGTGCTACCTTATTTTCAGCGAAAACCATGACAGCTCCACTGAAAGCTGACATTTGGCAGCCACCTGTATTATATACTTCCAGAAGTCCCTAAGCAAAATCGAAATGATTCCAAATATTCCAATATATGTTTTATGTACAGTCTGCATTTTATTGATACCATATAGACAGATTGCGCTATCTTAACACCAGTGTCACTGAAAATAGCCAAGGCAGCTGGAATGCCAATACAAAATGTGAATATATGGCACAGAAGCGAAGAATGGCAAGATACGTTACTTAACAGGATGCTCCTACTAATAGATCTGTTGTCTCATCACTGCCTTTATAACCTTCTGTTACAAAGTACACTCCTCTAATCTATACTTTTACTTCGAAAGAAACCCTCACAGTATTTAAAAAAATATTTGTCATGTGAGACATTCATTGCCCATGTTACCTATAACTTGGCTTCATGGAAAAGCTGATATAGAGATATTTTGATTAAAAGAGCTAGATTTTAATATACCATTTCATCTCCAGAGAGTCAGGGATTCTAAAAACTGCAATTTCAGGCAGTGTAATTATCACACTCTCACTAGAACCACAAGAACCAACCTCACATCACGACATAGGTATAAATAAATCTAAGAATAGTCCAAGTCTCAAAGAAGAGTCACATGACTAGAGGATTGTACCAGTCTTTGTGTACCAACACAAGCATAAGCTGAAAGAGTGAATTTTAGCAGCAGTTTCAGGCACAGACTATGCTTAGAAGATGGGTTTCTCAGAGTGTCTAGGATCCTAGCAGATACATAAGGCTAACTAAATTTATTTTGAAAGGAGTATGTATACAATCAATATTTTATACAATGATGTTATTCCTCAAACAAAAAACAAAAAACCAAAACAATTGTAACACCAGCACAAAGCACTGACTATCAAAGTATCAGCACAAAGTGATGAGTAAGCAGGTTAAAGCCCACTACATCTGTGTACACAGATCTAACAAGCATCTCATGGTATCATAAACATCGTAATAACAGCCATAAATAAAGTATCTGTCTGGGCAATCTACCGCTCTGGTCACACAAATTGCTTTCCAATTCTCATGATCATAGAAAGAAATATAATGTAACTACTATATGTTTTCTTTCCCAATGGCAGTAGGTCTACACTTCACTGAAAAAGCATTTACTTATGTTTATTGTGATAAGGTTAAAATAAATTTCACTGCTATTTTTATGTATTCCTCAGCAACTAATTTGTCTTGATTAACTGATGATGAAATCTTTATACTATAATTTTAGAAATACTTCTTATAAACATAAATATGGCATTTTTCATAGTGAATATAGGCATTGTTAAATACATTAATGTACTTTAACATCTTTCACTGTCCAATGCAATCCAGTGCTGAAGCATGTTAGGTTACTAAAACTTTAACATGTTTATTATCCTTGAAAAATTATGAATCTGATCATCTCAGATCAGATTCTCACCTCTTACATAACATTATGTAAGTCACAGAAATATGTTATCTCACTGATTTTAAATCAATTCCTCAGGTTTTATCAGTCTATCTTTACACCTACTGCTGAAGTATACAACCAAAATGGCCTTCATTTGTTTGAGCATATTTTTCATTGATAGCAAGAGTTCTGAAGAAGCACTAACACAAAAAAAAATACAGGACCTTAAAGTAAATGTAAAAGTAAAATGAGCAAAGTAACTGGTGGGTCATTTACTACTAAGGAGAAAATACCTTGGAATAAATTCAGGTACATGCCACATTGAAGATAAAAAGACATCAAAACACAATGACGGGATAGGAAAATACTAGGACTTTTCAGTGAATTAAAGACAATAGAGATGACAGCCATACGGTCATTATTAGCAAACACCAGGACTCAAATATGCTCAGAGGAATATTTCTAAAGCCAGACTTAAATGTAATCCTTTCAACCTGAATTACGGAAATTCACTACTGAAGTTCTCAATTTTTTAACAACAACATGAAATACTGACACAATTAATGAATAAAGCATCTACCACCTCAAATGGAAGCCATTTTTGAAGACATACGTTTTCACATTACTCATTACGTGCTTATCAGGGCACAGCTGCAAGGCAACTTGCTGCAAAAACCAGGAGGCAGATGAGGCAGCAGAAAGGCATGCGAGGGAGGACAGCAATAGAATATGGCACAGACGGGGAGGAGAAAGCCCTGAAAGGGGAATACAGCCAATGGGTTGGCAACCTGCAGCATGTCCCTCTGCCACTTCTCTACAGCATTCATCTTCCAGCTTCAACTGACACATGCTTTTGGCTCCCTTCCCATTCCTATAGAATGGACTGTAGAACACAATAGACTGTTCCAGTTGGAAGGGACCTAGAATGCTCACCTTGTCCAACTGTCTGACCACTTCAGGTCTGACCAAAAGCTAAGATAAATTATTAAGGACAATTTCCTAATGCCTCTCACTGACAGACTTGGGGCATCAACCCCCTGTCTCTCTAGGAAGCCTGTTCCAGTGTCTGAGCACCCTTCTGGGTGAAGAAGTACTTCCAGATGTCTGGTCTGAGTCTCCCCTGGCACAGGTTTGAACCATTTCCACAAGTCCTATCACTGGATAATCCGAAGAGATCCTGCTCAAGTTGTCCCACTCTCTTCTGACTTGTACAAGCTACCCCCTCGTGTTTCACCCTTCCAACTCGTTTGACACAAAAAAGACTGGTGAGGAGCAGAAAGGAGCGGCAGCCTGTGAAAAAGTCACAAGCACGTATGGATACGATGAAAGATTTTGAAGTGATGTTTTAGTGGTTGTAATGAAGGAGGTATTCTCATTTCCCAAGCTGATTTACACTCAGTGCAATCATTGAAATGGTATGAAACACTGTATGATAGCCGCTAACAACTCACAAAAGAGTATGTATTTAATTATTAAAATAAATTCTAACAGACAATTTGTAGATTTATATATCTAGAAAATAAGTACCTAATTTAACAACTGCTCTATTAATTTTCACTACTTAAAAGGAGTAAAGTCTCTCTGAAATGCCACTATTAAGGTAACCAGAGGACATATGAGAGACAGGCACAAAGTCATTTGCAAGGCAACAGACATTTTTTGACCTCTAATTTATAACACTAAATAGTCTCATTTTGTTATGGTCATCTGCACAATGGAAAGCCCGTGCTGTTCTTATTCTGCAGATTCTTTCCTCTTCCTGATGCGTTACACTCATGCAGATGCACACAACCACATCTCTGGAGAACCAGCTCCTCTTGAGATTCTCAGCAGCTAAAAAGCATCTGAACTATCACTGATCAGGAACAGTCTTGGACTAAATGCTCTAGGATGCTGTCAAGTTCATTTTTATATACACCATAATGGAATTTCATCATGTTGCAATTAATTGGGAATTCATTTAAAATTACTTAAAACTTACAGAAGAAGGATCATATATACCACAAAGTACCAATTTATTTCATAGACATAAAATTCTCCTAAGATTGCCCTTAATCCACATAATTTTTGACGGATGTTTGCAATAGAACATTTTCCTTGACAGATATTCAAATGAAAATACAGATGCCCAAATATCTTTTTAATGTGTACACAGTCATAGAGTATGATACAAACAGAGTGCACATATGCATTAACCCACCTAGAACTGGGAAAAAAACCACTAAGCTGACCAGTACACACACAAGGTTTGCAGAATTCGTTTACTGAACTGCTCTTCAAGCTGCCCTGAGGGGGCTGAACACAAGGAATCAAATGTGCAGAGCTAAGAAGGAATAACTTAAGACAGAAGCTTAAACTATGGGAAAATATTTGCAAAAATGCTACCACTGGAGAATGAGTATTTCCCCAAAACAGCAGTGGCACAGAGTAACCAGGGAAACACATTGTGCAGTTTCCATCACCTGGTATTTTCAACATCCATCTGGACAGAGATCTTATAACAACATATCTGATTCAGTTAAAGGCATGGCAATATAGAGCATGTGACTTTTCAAAGAGTCTTTTTTTTTCTGTAATTCACCATATTATTAATATTTTATGCTGCTGAGACATTTTTATTTAGCTGAAGTTTGCATTGGGCTTGCTTTAATGTAATACATTGCATGTACCTTCACTGGACTGGAAGTAAGTTAATATTGGTTTACACATCTTTGATGAATCAGCACATTCATAAAATATGCACTTGAGAAAGATAAACCTGAAACGTTAATGAATGTGAAGATAGAAGTCAGATAGCTTTTCCACAGAGAAAAAACACAGAACCTGGTAGAAATTTGGAACATCTCAGAATTCAGTAAAAACCAGAACAATAAAATAGTATCTTTGGGTGCCCATTTAGAGAGGAGAAGTAACTTTTAACAGCTTACTAGGCTGAAGTAACAGTGGCACCCCAACTTTCTGTAGCAACACAATGCATGAGGGAACTGACCCTCTCACATCCCCAGCTCCTGAGCCACCCCACAGGTTCTCCTTCAGGAGTTCACCCATAGGCAGTCCTCTGCTGAATTACCTCCACTGCTTACCTTGTAATGCTGTAAGTATCCTGGAAGCTAATTAGCATTTCCTTTAAAATCACAAATGCATATTTACAACATACAAAATTACCTTCCCAGGAAAAATTATTAAAATATAGTGAAACAAGTACCATTCCTTCCTGAGTGGCAGAGTATGTAACACAGGGAAAAAAAAGCAATCAAGAACCAAAAGTATTTCTCACTGTGCACAGTACTAAATGCAATTTAAAGTGGCCATGGAAACTTAATAAAGGCAAATGGATTTGAGTATAAACAACTAACAGCAATACCTTTATGAAAGGCTTAGAAATTAGTTTTTTCTCACAAAAATCTAAAAGTACTATTTATTTTTCATGTATTTTCTGAGGCTATTATTATTTTGCACTTAATCGGTGAAGAAGTGTGGCAAGAACTATTCAGCACTCTTTGGCTGTGTTAGATAAAAATGTGAAGTAGCCTGTTTAAGTGTTTCAGGCTCCAATAATGCTATTGCCAAACCTAGAACAGGGTCTTGCTGTTGGCTCTTCAGGAATTAGCAGCTTTACTAATTACTCCACCACTATGAATGCAAAACAATCACAAGACAATGCCCAGAAGTCTACATGGCTTAAGCTATCCACCCTAGCAGTCTTTATCCTCTGGAAACATTACAGCATTCATTTACTTATTTTTTAGTCATGGTCAAAAGTCTATACGCTTCAAAGCTAAGACTGAAACGTGTGTGGATTAATTCTTCATAGTTGCTGAAGTCTAGAGAAGCAAAACTAAGAGTAAAAGCAATTGCTGTTCTTCTAATTAATCATCACAATTACAGCATAAGATACAGAAATCATGGAAGAGGGTCCACTTCCTTAAATGCAGGCTGCCTTATTTTGTATAAGCTTTGGTTAAGTAGGTCTGCAAGTGACTGTCCTAGAATAGGTATCTTAAGTCTCCCCTCTAGTCGGTGGAAGAAGCAGCACATGCAATGGAGTATGTGCAAAGATGAGCAGTCCACACAAGTGAGACAACCTTCTTTTTCTATTCATTCTATTCTTGCTGCATAGAACGAGACAGAATCTGATCCTCTGAATTTCCATTCCCACTGCTCCCTGCTGAGCACCCAAGAAACTAACGCTAAATACACCACAGGATAGAATTCCAGGGTATGACAGCAGTGATAATTATCTTTAATGTAATTTTTCTGAGCATTTATGTATGACTGCATTAACATTGACAGAAAGCTTTCAGACTGAGGAGGGAAGGGCCCCAGGTTGGAGTCAGGCAGTGCTAGGAAAAGAGGTGAACTTGGTTGCTATTTGGGACTTAGGAGGTTTTTAGGCAGACAGCTTCACTCACTGAGTAGCTCCCTCTCCAGTCTGAAGGGATACACACATACACATCTACAAAATTCTGAGTAGATGCTACTTTGGAACAGCAAAAGGTGTTTCTTAATGTCTTCTGATGAAGCCACTGCACAGCATTATACAGTTTCCCTGTAAAGGAAGAAAGAATACACAAAGAATATGGTCTGAAATGCATTTTGGGGAAGAGCCAAAATGCTGAATCCTGTCCAAAAATCCTGAAAATCGGTATTTTTTTATTCCTCAAAAGCTTTTTTACAAAAAAAAATGCAACACTGCAACGAACGTATGAAGAAAAATAAAGGGATCAGTAAAGAGAGAAAAAGACTAGAGATCTGCCTCGGGTAGAACTATGAAGTCATGCCATCATACAGAGCTATATTTAAAATTATTAAGCTAGATTCCCTATAGATTAGACGTCCAGCTACCTCCAACTCATACCACTGAATGTCAAAATAATAAAAAACAATCATCTATCTCTTGTTCTAACAAGGAGTTCTATTGTATTACGAGAACCATACTTTTATTAGAACTATTGTATTACTGGAACTATAGACTATATCTAGATAATTTTGAAGTTTTATTTAAGGTAGCTCTAATTTAAACATGTCCTCTGGCAATAGTCAATCTGAAATAAATCCCCAAAACAACACAGACCTTGTAGGCACTTCTTTTAAATATCTCTGAGATTGTGCAAGTCAGCTAGAGCTACAAGGAAATTTCTATTAAAACTGCAACATAGTTAAGTAAGCAATAAAGAATTTCTTTTGAAATTGTTCTGACTCACACTTGACCACAAAAAATGCTCCAAACAAATCACTTCCAAATCTACTCTTAGTTTCTGTGTGTTTATTTTACATTAAGTCTTCAAGGAATGTTAAATGATAGCTCAATCATATACTATATATGCTTAGCTCATACATAAACATTCTGCTGTCTCATTCAAAAAAGGATTTCCTTGTGATTCTGTTAACACAAAAAGCCCTCAGCACAACTGGTCAGTGTTGCCTACAATAAATAAAGCAGCAGAGACCAAACAACTTGACCAACATGCAGGAACAAAATGTTGTACCAGTGCATCACTGCTCTCCACGTGGTAACAGCAGGGTCTCATGATGGATCCCACGGCTGTAACTGAAACTGAAGTCCAGATAAACAGTACCCTCACCCCAGTGGGAAAGTTTATCGTGGATTATTTTTTATTTTTTTGCAATGTGATAATTTACAACACTATGCATTGATATTAAGACAGAAAACATAAAGCAGTCACAAAAAAAAAAAAAAAAGACCATGCTACAGTTCTAACACAGGTTGATTTCTCAATTCCCAACTTTAAATGATTGTCAAAAGACCACAATACTTATCACTAATTGATATCTCTACTAATTACCTAAAATAAATTAAACCAGATTGTTTTACCTGGGTTACAGATTAATGTCATCCCTGAGGGATTCATATCCTCTTAGTCAGAAGAAAAGCAAGTATTTGTGGCTCTTTTGGAACTAAGTAATTACCCAAAACTGCAGCTGGCTGAACAACAGGTTGATTGAAAGAAACAAGATTACTACATCAACAAAATCTGTTTTCTGTATTAAAAATATTAAATCTCTGAGAAGAAAAAATGGAGGGCTCATCTCTTCACACTGATTAACTGGGACAACTAGCTTCTGACATTACGTAATCAAAAAAGGAATGAATAGACTCTCTAATCTGAAATGCACATTTGGTATCCTTCCACCACAGAAATGAGTAACTGCCCAAGATTCCCTGTGATCACCGGTCACCTTCAGCCTTTCAAGCACCTTTTATCTTAACAGGCTAAGTTTCACAACTGAGCTGTCACAACTGAGGGACAAATAGCACCTTTTAGATTCTTTTTCATTACTGACTGCAACTATTCAAATTCATGAACTTAAGCACATACAGAGCCTCAGCAGACTAAAGCCTATGTCTCAAACTCTTCGACTAATCAGACCAATAGAAATATTTAAGTAAATTAATGTATTTTTTCCAAAATGCATTGCATAATGAAGAAATACCTGTTAAAAGACTTTGGAAAGTAAGGAAACCTCACAACACTTTAATAGCACTACTGGTCTGAGAATGCAGCTGATTTCAATGTGTAAGTTCAAGTGAACTGGGAAGATGATGTCTCAGAGGGACAGACTCAATTTTTGTGTACATTATGTGGTGTCACTCACATTATACTACTTCTAGATTCTGTACCTGATTTGAGGCTCAATATTCTTATTATAAAGATAAATGTGTTGGAAATACCAGTACTGTTTCTTTATGTAGATCACAAGACAGCAGCAACGTGAGTAATATCAAGATGCTTCCAGCTGACTACTCAGGGAGCAATCTTCTTCCCTAGAGAAATCTAGTTACTATAATTTCTTTAATTCAACTATTAATTCTTAAGGGTCCATCAACAAGCCACCAGTATTTCTCGCAAAGCTGTAACTCCTATGAAGTAGAGAAGACCAATATGCAATTTCTCTCATTTGCTGACAAGCTCAGGTCCTTCCCACTGTATCCCATAAAACTCTGAAACATGATATCTTTCTTTTAATCAATCTTTACAATGATAAATATTCACAGGGTAATTTGATCTGAGTAGGATGCCTGCATTTTGTTTGAAAATCAGATTGGCTCTGAGGCATTTCCTCTTTGCACTAGTAGGATTTACGAGATTTAAATAACATAAAGCACTCTTGTGCAACATACTGAAGTCAAATCTGAGCACTGTCTCAGGGTATCAGTGATATTAAGAAGCCTAAAGAAAAAATACGGTATATTTAGAGTTAGTTGGAGAGACTGAATTACATATATTCATACACTTGTTGAATGTGTCAACAACAAGCAATAGGTCTCAGCAGTATGTACAATCTACCTCTAGAAAACCTGAGTTAATAGAAGCAGACACTAAGAACCTTTACCTGAAGTCAGTGACTGGCTTGATATTTTAAGAAAACTCATGAATGCTTTTCCTTATGGATTATATTTGAATAAACTTCTTAATCTCCAAAATATTAGTTAGCATATGATTATAAAGCAATTTTCACTTCTATCATGACCACTGTTATATTTTCCAATTAAACTGCATTTCATGTACTGGAATATATGCCATTTGTATTATCTTTCAGGCTAACAAGCTTTTATAATGACATAAGCTTCTGTAAAGTCTGTCCCACGTTCATTACTAAGTTTACCAAAATAAGCAGCAATGAATGGTTAAGGCTTGAGAAGTATCCCCTGTATACTGAGACAAAAGCCTGCCCTAATGTTTCCTGGTCTTAAAATGCTGCTGAAGATTTGGCCAACTGGGCAAACAGGCCTCCCGAGGCTGCAGGCAGCTCCCAGGGAGGGGCCATCTTACACTGGGAGAGATGCCTGCCGGGTACATCCAGCCCAAAGACAGGGAACACTCATTTTTGGAAAGCTGAGTAAAAAACAACTAATACCTGCTCAAATAAGGAGATTAAACTCCTAAAGAAGCTACAAAGTTTCCTTGCAGTTTTGCATTCTACAAGGTCAAAGATTGTAAACATATACTTTTCTAGCTGAATCTGCTTTAGACAAATCAGTTGGCCAGTTTTGAGACTAAGTGGACCCAGTTGCACCTAGACTTCCCAGAGAAATTTAGAAAGTACAAAGGTCACACTGAATCCTCATGACTCAACAGGAGGGACCACGACCTGATTATACAAACCACTGTAATAGATCATAAAGTTCTTATTTAGACACTGCATTGACAATGTTTAGATATTGTCCTAGTAATAAATCTAAATGCAATCATCCACACTATCATTGTGTCCTATTTGTCATACACAGCTGAGAACCTCCTCTCAACTACTCTGCCATATTAAAACTGGTGCAGAGAGCCCTTCAGGCATATCAAGAACAGCAGTTTGGCCAAGTCCACTAGAAGAAAGTACATGTATTCAAACGAACTAGAAATGGACGCCTCACAGAACTTTTACAAGTGAACAATTGCAAACCCACGCAGGAGGGGAGGGATTGGGCTCAACAAGATGATATTGGAAAGATGAAGATAAAATAGCACTGAGAGAAAGGGAACACAAGGGATCAGTAAAAGATGGAAAAGGAAAAGATGTAGTATGTAAAGTGCTTGCAGCATGTCTGACTGCTGCCCAAAGTGCCAGGGACTTCACAAAGAAAAAGGCCAAGATAGAAATCAAGCAAAATATGACTGTAGCAGTCAATAGCCAATTCAAGGACAGGATAAGGAAGCTAGAAGAAAAAAAAAAGTTACAATAACACAATCAGAACCTTCAAAATTCATAGTCTCACCTAAAGACTGGGATAGAGGCATTTGGAATGACCCTGAGGACACGAAAAGAATCAGAACAGGAGGAACAGAAACTAGTCAGACCTATAAGCAAAACAAAGACTACCAAAATTATGGGTGATGGAGTAAATCAAACACATTGGAAATCCATCTCATATACACCTGGGAAGCTTGCAAAACTACAAGAAAAATAGAGCAGAAATCAGAGGAACACTGAGGCAGAATATACCTGCTGAGCAACCCTGAGAGGGGGATAGAATCCTACTGTCCCCAGAGGAACATGAGGACTACTGTGGTCCAAGAGTACTTCCAACTGGACTAGAGGGTAATAAATCAATAACATATTTAGAACTGCATACCAGGAAGGAGGAAGAGACACATGAGATTTAAGGGAAGCCTAACACTTTAGCTGCAAAAGGCCCAAATGAAATTATAGAAACTGTTACTAAAGCAGCTTCCCTGCAACTAATAAACCAATGCGGCCCAGAGAACTTGGCACAGCCCTGATAGGAAACCTGGGGTATCTCAGGCCAGTAACAAGAGGGCCTCATCTGTCTTCAAAGAAAGGAGGAGCAAATGGAGCAAACTCTTGCTTATAATCTTGCTCAGGCTGCCTCTAGCTGTCACCTGGCGAGAATCAGGGGACAGTCTGTACACAGAGGTTGGGGAAGGGGGAGAAAGCAAGTGTTTTAATCTAGAAATGCTAAATCTGTCCAGGCCATAAGACTGGCAAGACCTCTGGGGATCCAGGCCACCTACTAGAACACCTGTGTTCAATGAAGAAAGAAATCATTTGTGTTGAGAAGGATAAGCTCTAGGAATTCCTGAGACTTAACACATGACAAAGTAAGAACTTGTGGTGCCTGGCAGATTCAGCACAAAAGGCCGCACCTGAGGTGCAACTGCCCAACCTTCAGGGTTGCCATTCACCACTGCAAAAGGAACTGCCAAAGGTAAAAAACCCAAGACAGTGACCAGAATAGGTTCCCTGTGTGACATAAGTTACAAACAGAACAGAACCCAGCACAGAGTAAAAACAGGCCTGTTATCTACTTACCTCTGAGGTCCTAAAGACAGAGCACTCCCCTCCTAACTGACCCAGGAGGTGTCAGAGACCAAAATATTACAGTTTATGACTTAAAACATTTTCATGAAGGACTTTCAAAACTGTATTACAAAAGCTGCAGAGAAGACTACCACACCCTGAATG